>JAODTK010002654.1:0-434951 GCA_026419785.1 Sclerodactyla briareus
TTATAACACTAATGCCAGCCGCGATACAAAGATCAAATCGAGAGCTGCACAAATATACACTAACGCACTCCAGGTGATGGCATTCGACTCAAGGATGTGTTGTTGAGGGCCTCTACAGATCTTGACCTTTACTAGGCATAGTGCAGTGACAGTATATGAGAACTGAAACACTCATCTAACTTTTAATATTTGTACAGTGGTGCTCTTTAGGAATCTGTAATCTTCTTATCAGGCTTGAAGACCAGTTCTCAAAGATGCATCAGTGGGTGTGTGGAGGGGTGTGGAGGGTTGGTGGGGCAATGTTGTTAGGGATGTTTCCTTAGAGGCGCTGAAGCAACTTCATGAGGTTCCGTGCTAGCCCTCTCTATGTTTCCGACGTCTCTTTGTTTTGACTCCCCATATCCGAGGTCTCGATGTCAGACTTCCCTGTTGACTACATCTCTATGTTTCACAACTCCATGTTCCGACTGACTCTATGTTCCAACATAGTGTACGTTGGTACTGATACAAATGTATTTGATGCCAATACAATGTACTTTGGCGCCATTCATATAATAATGTACTTGTTTGTGGAACAAATGTACTTTGTTGGCGCTGACAAAATGTACTTTAGCCATAAAAATGTTTTTTTTGTTTGGGCGTCATAGAGGATATAGAGGTGTCAAGATATGTAAATGAGTAATGAGTCTCTAATGTTCCTGTGACATCTCTATATTCCAACAAAAACATACTTTGGTGCCCATTGTCGGAACATAGAGATTCGGAACATAGAATTTAGCCCAGCACCAAGCATGGATACAAAAGATCACCTGGTGAGTGGATGTGCTCTTCATCTCAACAGAGATAAGCAGTATTGTAGCTCTAACTTCAATTTAAGTTAACACCCACACAACCACTGGAGCTCTGGAGCTCTACCAGGTTTTTGAAACATCCAACGCCCAAAGGTAATGATGACCAAAGCAGTTCACTATATGTGGAAGCCTCATCAGTAACTTAACTGTCTATGCAGTGATTGAGTGTCCATGTTAATGATCCATTAGTCAAAGTGATAATTTTTGAAAAATGGAAATGCTGTCTTCTTCCAGGTTAATGTATGGAACCGAACAAGAGGCTGTGGCCAAGGGGCATCTATAGTGTTCCAACATATTATATTTCGACGTCCCCATATTCTGACGTCTCTATTTTCGCGAGGAATCTCTATGTTCGCGACAAGAGTGTACTGTTGACGCTGACACAATGTAATTTGGCGCCTTCATATAATGTACTTGGTACCGCCAAGATGTACTTTGGCACCGATAGAATTTTTCGCGTCAAAAGTCATTGTCGGAACATACAGATTTTCTGATCGTGGAGAAAACCAATATATAGTTTGTCAGGACTAGAGGTGTCGAAAATGGAGATATATTAATAAAGTATCTATATTCTGACGTTTCTATATTCTGAAAAAAATGTCTTTGGTGCAAGTTTCGAACAGGAGATTTTCAAAACATAGAACTAAGCCACCAGTAGAATTAATTCTCCCACAAAGAACCAGATAAAGCAACAGTTGCCCTACATCAGATAAAGACAGAAGGGATGAACTCTGGTAATAAGGTCAACAGTTGTCAAATAGCCCACCACTGACCCTCAGAATACCTCTGGTGGTATTCCAGTGTTGCAGAACATTACTCAATAGTACTTCCATAAATGAAAAAAAGAACCTTTACCTTTAGCAATGTTTCCAAAGAACACTGAAGAAAAGATAATTTCCAACAACTTCAAAACATAATCGCTTTCCCTCATTCCCAGTACGGCAAATACGCCCGAATTTTCAAAATGCAACGATGCTTTGAAGAGGCGGAACTCATTGACTTAATCTTTCGTATCGGAATACTTTTTTTTATGTCTGTTCCAAGTATTGATGCCATTCGTCATAACAGAAATTTCAAAATACAACATTTGGCGAGTGGAAGCACTGTGAAAATATTGCCAGCTGATATAGTGCACTAACTCTTCATTATTGGGTGGTTGTTATTTATTTGACCTAAGCCTGAAGCTGCACAGTTGGTACAGTAGCCCCATGCACTGCCTTCAGTGGGAAAAGACCCGGATACCCAAACCAGGGATTTTCCTGAGGGAGACACAGGGTAGTCGTCACTCCATGCCCAAACAAGGCCATCTGCATATATAAGGCTGTCTTGTGAACGGCCAATATGAATAGTTGAACATATTTCAAGACTTGCATTTACACTTGTATGCACCTCACCAATTTGTATGACACACCCTCTAATCCCCCACCCAAGAGGTGAGTCATTTTCAAAGGTGGGGTCATATGATCATTTACACTACGCACCGCCAAGTCAGTTTGAATGACTCTAGTAATCATTCTTGGGAAGTGACCCACCAGTGACCAGCTTTTTTTTTCTATTATTGTCTGCAAGAATCCCAGTAAAATGACCACCCAGGGTCCGCTTGTGACTGACCAATCAGGGGAAGGGACACACATGTGTGTCACTTTAGATTTTGACATGACCCACACTTGACCGACCCTGCCCAGGGTATTGGGGGTACCCCATGCAATTGAGGTTTTCTAATCAAATCAAGCCTACTACGACAGCTGGGAAGACCATAGGCCTATTCCATCACTCCAGCATACAGGGGAGAAACTGGTCAAACTGGTTCACCTTTTTTCCCGATCTGCTTTTCCACACCATTTATTCATTAATGCATTTGTCACATTGTAAGACACCCCCTATCCCCGGATTCAGTTTCGTCAAAGGTGGTCATACAATTCTTTTACATTGAACGCACCCCCTCAGTCACTAGATGCTTAAAATCCTTGAAACTGACCCCTGGTAGTCCGGTTTTATGTCATTTGCTACAATATTTCAAGTAAAATGACACACTCTGAGTCGGCTTTGTGACGTACCTCAGGGCAAGTGATGCCCATGGCCTACCCTTTGTATTTGCAATGAACCCCCTTTGACCTGCCATGCCCAGGGTATTGGGAGTAAGTCATACAATTGACAAAAGTGCAAAATGAATTTCCCTGTTCTTCAAATCCGAGGAATGACCCACCCATTGCCAAGAAAAGACTTATGTACAACTGCAGGAATGTGACCACCAAAACTTAGTCACCTTTTGCACAGTGAGGTCTCCGTGGCCGCAAGAGAAGGTCTCTCATGGGCCTTAAACAACCAATTTGTAGGCATACCCATTTGTCTCACAATAGCCTTCAGACTCTCCCACCATAGGATCAAAGCTGAATCCAGGTGGATAGTAATTTGAATCAGTCATTCCAAGTTGCCCTTGTTTTATAGGCAATTTCCCAAACATATTGTGATCCTCATACACAAGAAACCCTTTCCCACGCATAGCCATTTCTTTCTGTAGCCCCCTAGTGGTTTAGGGCATGACAACCTGACCACATCCTTATCAACATGTCCAATGACCAAAATGACCCTTCCCAGTAAAGGTGTATTCCCTTTAATTGTACACTTTATGGGATAATGGTCAATTCCTTTCAACGGAAAACAGGTGACCCAGGATAATGGGGGAGGAGAGCTATACTTACCAATAATTCTTTTGGGGTGGGAGGTCAGTTGACAAAATCATCAAGGAATTATGAACCTGCAGTGAGATTTATGTAGTTTTTCAGGCAGTTTACATAAAAGTGTAGGATGGAGTATTATGTTGAAAAATTTTCTGGTAGAAAAATGTGGAAGGTAGGGGGGGGGGGGGTGAGGAGCCGGCCAACCTCATACCAGCATATGATATTTCGGGCAGTCAATTTGCCGATGGAAGAGATTCTCAGACATTTGCTGGCAAAATGAGAAGGACGATGGGCGCCAGACCAGTATGCTGTGAAATTGCCCGATGCTGGATATATATGGCATAAATGGGATGCGGGGTCGATAAGCGGTAAGCAAGAGGCAGTGAAATTAGTTGGACCAATTGTGTCAGTTCCCCATGTGGGGAGGGGGGGGGGACAGGAGGCCCAGGGCCGGTAGCGAGCGGGGGGTGTGGGGGTGGGTCACACCCTCCCCAATATTTAGATGCCGTGGGCAAAGGCGAGGTCGTCGGGCAGAAAGGAGGAAAGAGGAAAGAAAAACAAGAGGAAGAAGAGAGGGAGGACAAAAGAAGAGGGAAAGAGGAGAAGAGGAAAAGGGGAAGGAAGAAAGAGGAGAAGGGAAAGGAAAAAGGGAAAGGAAAGAAAGAAGAAGAGGAGAAGAAGAAAGGGAAAAGGCAAGTAAGAGAGGGAATGGGGAAGAGAGGGGAATGGGAAGACAGGAATGGAAAGCGGAATAGAAACAAACGGTAGCCCGACTCTATTATCGGCTATTTCGACTTTTGGCTCTTCATCTAATGGCCCATTCAGCGTCGGCAAAGAATGGCACGCCGCGCAAAACAATATTGATTGAGGGTTGTCGCTGACGGTTGTTAATGGACGAGTGAACCGAGTCTGTCGGCATCGGCAACAAAAGGGGGAGGAATAAGGCGTTAGCGTTTTGACATTTTATTTCCATGAGTACGAAGCACTTTGAAAAGTTTTGTTCTTGTCCTATATTTCAGAGATACATAAAAAAAAAAATTCAAGCCACTTTTGCTTTGAAAAACAATTAGAAGAATTTCACAGAGAATCAATGAAACAGTCGGTTTTTAGGCGAGGAATACATGCAAGCGGCTAGCTAGAGTACAAGGGAGAGATAGAAGCACCCCCCCCAGTTTGTTAGATCACAAAATTTGGGCAGGAAACTGAATACCCAACTTTGGGCACAAAAGTAAATATTCTGGTTAGAGATACCTAATGCATCACTGGAAAGAAGATGTACTATGCTGGAATCTTTGATCAATAGCACCATTGAAGTGCATTTTTTTTTGCGTTGCTTTGCGCGCGTGTACTTAATGGCCTGCTTCATATAGACTCACAGCTGCAAAAATCGCGTATTGTTTAGGATTCGGCTGGCAAAATGTCAACTTCCAAATTTAAAGTGTCCCGCGTACGTGGTGAGCTGGATCAATAATTTCTGAACGCCCAATTTACTGAAATTTACTGAAAAGATTGCACCAAATGCAATCTGAGGAGTTTCAATTATCCAACATTTTCCCGAGGGGGGGTACCCCCCCTCCCCTTAACCCCTCCCCCATATCAGTCCTCATTGCCAGATCCCCAGCAAAACCTAATCTCTACAACCCCCCCCCCCAATCCTCAGCCCTTCGCTACGCCCCCTGGACAGGAGGACTAAGTGGGATGACTTACACTCACACTGATCCAAGTACACCTGAATGTGGGAAAACTGGCATGGGGCCCTGGTATCTCTGACAACGAGGGCTTCCTGTTTACATACAAATCAATTTCTGACACCATTTCACAAACAAAGATTCAATCTTATCTACATCCCCCGATACCTGAGACTCAGGCAACTACAAAGTGAAACTAATTGGTGGGGTGAGAGAGATAATCATCAAACCTATCTTAAACTTAGTCCCCTTCATGCATACATGCCCATTGGTCAAATTCCTATTCTGAACTTAGGCCAACTAATCCCTCATTGGCAAGCTCTATCGTATTTGACATGAGGAAAAACCTGTAGTAGGCACTGAATTCAATCATTCTGAACCCTGTGGAACCGAGTCTTCTATAGGCAACATACCACAACATCCGTGTCTACAAGGGGCCGGCGCCAGAGTTTTACGATAGAGGGGGCAAATTTGGCATTGATGTCTGACATGGGGAGAGGTCTAAAAGGGAGGGGTGGTCCCCACGTCTCCCTTTGCGATTTTTTGATTCATTGATACTGCTAAGATGGCAAAATGGGTGCCACATTTGATCACTTTGAAGTGTATCTTACGTCACAGTTTGTTGACGCAAAATCCATAAATTTGCAGGAAAAAATTGAAATGCATGACAATTTTTCCATGCAGGTTATATGATTCATTTTATACATCTGGCAAAAAATAAACCCTCATGAAACCGTACACAGTCTGTACAGGTAGGCATGCTTACTTTGCAAAAACTTTTGTTACTAATGCAATTCAAGATATCTAATGGCGTAATCGGCATGTGTCCGGATGATTCACGCATGCCCCTTGGGGTCCCCACATAAGGCCTGGAAGGTGCTGCGAATTTGGCAGTTAACAAACATTGAGTCCTTTAAACTAATATTAACAAACGGTGGCTCATATGGCTCAAAACAAACAGTAACTCGGGGCGTAGGCGAAGGGTTGGTTATTTTGGTGGGGGTGGTGTAGAGAATATGTTTTGCCGATGGATCCTACAATTGTGACTGATAACGGGAGGAGGGTTTAAGGGGAGGGACACCCCCCTCCCCTTTGAAATTGTGAATATTGAAACGGCCTCAGGTGCAATCTGGTGCAATATTTTTTTATTAAAATTGGGGGCGTTTCAGTAATTACTACGCGACCTGCTCACCACGTACACTGGACCCTTTCAATTTGGAACGACCGAAAAAATTCTGCCCGAATCCTAATCATTGCCCGATTTTTCATTGCAGCTCGTGGGTATGTAGCAGACCATCGATACACACGGCGCGCAAAGCGCTCAAAAATTTGAGACTACAATGGGCAACTGTTCACATTTTCAGCCATTTAGTACAAATTTAGACATCTTGTCCACTTTTTGCCACGCAGCATGATGCCCCCTAAACCCAACTGTTTCATTGTTAAGTTCTGGGAATTCTTTTTAATTGTTTTCAGAAAAAATGCTTCCCGATAATGTTTCTTCTGGAATACAGAACCAAATAGGAAACAAAAACTGTTAAGAACTGACACCTCATAAAACATAGATGTCAACGCTAACGTACGCCTCTATTTTCCCTTTTGGCCGAAATGCGACAGACTCGGGTCACTGGTCAATTACCCCCACTGCAGCGGGCCGTCCCATTACTATTTTGCGACGTGCCATTCTCTTTGCCGACGCTGAATGGGTCCAATTAGATGAAGAGCCAAAATCGAAATAGCCGATAATAAAGTTCTTCTTTTCTATTCCACTTTCCATTACCTGCCTTCCCCTCACTCCCTTACTTACCTTTTCCTTTCCCTTCCCCTTTTCTTCTTTTCCCTCCCCTCCTCTTTTCCTCTTCTCTTCCTTCCGTCCTCTTTTCCTCTTCTTTTCCTTCCTCTTCTCCTTTTTCCGACGCATGAAATTATTGGTAAATGGGGTGAACACCCTCCCGCTCGCTATACGGCCTGGTAAAACTCGCTAACGTTTGCAACGCTATATTTACAGCAACAGTTTGAGTCTCGATTTGAGTCCATGAAACGAATAGAAAATAAGTTTGGATACGTATTTTGACACTTCAACCCCACCCGCCGACGAAAACGTGTGCATTAAACATCATTCTGTCGTATCTTATCTTTCGGTCACCCAAACCCATAGGGGTGCAGCCTCCCTCCTGGCCCCCCCCCCCCGTGGCGCTCGCCCCTGATGTATATCAACCTTCCATTCTTACCAAGTCTCATTTCCGCGTTCATTTATTCACGCAAGAGCATAAACACATGCTCTACCACCCCAACCACCCTATACCCGCCTCCCGGCCTCCGCCCAGATTAAGCCCCTCGGCCCTCGCCAGACTCTCCCATCCCGGCAGCCAATCGGCTGGAGTGCAATGGAAAATCTTGGGGAGGGAAGGGACAGGAAACTGAAAAAGGCTTGGAGCAGTCAGCTGTGGCCTAATGACAACATCATCTGCAAATGAAGTCATCCAAAAAACCCGTTGAATATCTTGTTTGATTAGAGCCAAAAGGGGGACTATTCAGGTTGGAATATTTGATCGGACTCTTGTGGACCTATTCTGCATAGCTTGTGTGGAGCTCCAGAAAGTGAGTGATTTTCATCCCATTGCCCATTTCCCTACGTTCGCAATGGCGTACTGGGTCGCCTGTTGTCATCTCGCCAATTTTGGCACTGTTTCCCTTTCAACCTCCACAAAAAAACTACATGAATTTTTGCTCTGACTACATGTACCAATGAGAAACGATTTTGGCATGCCAGTGCAAGGGAGCAGATCTACTGAATGTACATGAAAAGTTTTCAAGGTAACATTTACTTCTACCCACTTTGTGCTGCATTGCACTCCAGTAGGTAGCGCCTGAATAGAGTCCCTAAAACCTTTTTGGAACAAATTTTTCTGTCACCTGCATATCTGATATATGGCTTTGCCTGCACTTAAGGGCTGTCATGGACCAATATCTAATTAGATCAAACACCAATAACGTAACTCAGATGAAAAGGGGGACCCCCTTGTAAGTCAAAGTCCACAGGTCATATAAGGGATTACACTAGCCACTAACACTGAATGCTTTATTGACTCAAATATATATCACAATGGTCATGATTAGCGTTGGCCAAATACGAACGTTAAAATATTTCGCAATCGAACCTTCTTCTTTTTGGAATTAAGGCCAACTTCCTCACGCCTACCAGAAAGTCATTCTACTGATATGTTATAATGTTGAATTATTGACCTCAGCCAAATTTTGAATAATGAAAAATAATTCATTTCTCTTATTTCCACTTTTAGGCGCATCTCGCCTTTTTTCGAACATTCGCGGTGCTTGCTGTTACTCACAAGACCTCGCAACAGCGGCGCTGCGATTTGTGCAGTTCAGGCGTTAGCTATCATCATTTAATTCATCATCTTGAAAATCAACCTGCGTCCAGTATTTTAGTACCCGGTTGTTACGGTACACACCGCGCAAGATTTCTCAACCAATTATACAGCAGAATGTTCGGGATCTTTCTCCAATATTGATAGACCAATCATCAAAAGATCCAGAAATTGGGGGCAATATTGGCATCCGTGCTCAAGTACAATAACAAATAACAACTTACGCAGTCAGCTGAGCTGATTGAAAACCAGGATACCAAATTTGTGCAGATATTGATCCATAACAGCCTTTGGAGGGAGATATTCGAAAGTACAAATGATGTGTGTCCTCTCTAGGCCAGAATGCTGACGATAGTAGTCACATTTTTTGGCAGAGATGAAGGAGAAGAGGAGAGAAGTAGACTTGGCACATTCTTACAGGTGACTGGGAGCGGAATCGGTAGTCGCCAAACCCCATACCCTCAACCGCTGAGGGAACGGTCGTTCGCTAACTTCAAGCTTCTCTAGCCAGAAAAGTAACCAGTGCTCTTGTTGCTAACACTTCTCTGCTTCCAAATAATTGGTGGCTTGGACAACAGAGGCAGTAATAGTGTGCAACATCTACATGTCATTGACTTTCCAAGATCACTACTTGCACTGCAAAAAGGCGAGATATTTTGCTGTTGTAAGGTCTGTCACAGCACTATGAACGATTCTGGTCACATTCGTGAAAATACCAATTGTCTGAGAAACTCCCATGACCTTCCCATGTTTTCTATACTGCAGAGGAATCCTGTAATTCAGTAGGTACTTGTCATACAATTCTGCAGAAGTACAATTCCATAGATGGATCACTCATTTTGAACCATCTATTGATGAAGGTATGTATAATTCCATTTGCACAAAGGTAGCTGACCGTTGCTAAAGGGTACAAGTACAAACCCAACTCCTGTCTCCCACTTCATTAGCACCGATTCAACAAATCTGGGCGAAAAGGCATCAAAAACTTACCCGTCGAGGAAAGGAAAGAATGACGTTCAGATGGCTAAATTAAATTTCAGTTAATCAGCAAATATTAAACGCTTGTAGAAACTGGGTTAATTATCGCTATGTAAAGTGCCAATGCAGGGAGAGCAAACAGTCTGATTTTGTCCAGATTTAATCATTACACAAGAAGTTATTGCTGGGAGTTGAGAGCAAAACTCATGAAATGGCGCTTGTAGGAGTTGCCAGTTTATTAACCGTGAAAACTTCTCAAACTCAAGTGAATTGAAGGCCACAATTGGGTTCATAGAACAGTCAAATTGGCAGATCAAATCATAATGATACAGTGCTTCTGTTTTGTACCTTTGGGCGTGCATTCCATCAACAGTATTTTAATGATATTTTCCATGTTTCTGTATTAGTGTAGTAATTTTTTGCCTAGAAGAAGCACTACATAATACTTTTCCCCTAGCAAACAGTAACTAGGAATCATGCTGTACATTTCTAAAACTAGACATCGCCTGGCGGGTGAACCGCCAACGGTACTCCCCACTTCGATTCAATTTCATGAGGCTGGTGACATTGTTCGCCTGCTTTTTATCAGGAGGGGATTTATGACCCAGGAAGTGGGGGATTGGTTCCATGCACACACCACCATGCTCCGACATATGCAAATTTGTCAAATCTGCAAGAAAAACATTTTTGCTAAAATTCAAAATGGCCGCCGGTGGAGTCGTATGGGGCGAAAAACAAAAGTTGGTCTCAAAATGATTGCCATGCTTCAAAATGCGGCAAATGAGCGAAAAAAAACAAACTCGAATTCACAAAAAAAAATCAAAATGGCCACCGTCAGAGAGTTGGTTAGGTGACGCCCAATTTTCAACCCATTCAACATTTCCATTAGAAGATCACGCGTACAAAGGTTTCGACAAGGCACTAGGGAGTTATTGTACGAACACCATCAGTTTCGTTGAAAATCCAAGATGGTCGCCGCCAGAGTGGTCCCCCGATGCCCAAATTCGAATTCATCGAGATTTTGTAAGGGCGAACATGTGTGCAGAGTTTCGTGTCATTCGGGACATTGTGTTAGAGAGTTATAGCTTTAACACCAAAATCGGCTGGCGGCGGCAGCGTCGGAGACGACGCTGCCAAAACCATAATAATCCCAAAGTGGGGATATAATTATATATACCAAATAGGCTTGTTGACAACAAAATATGTACTATAAATATGGTGTTGTGGTGGGGTAAAGAATTGTTTTTTTTTCGGGAGCTGGCAAAAACTAAATACCATTAACCTGAAAATGTTTCTTAGAGGAATTGGGGCTGGAATAATACCAACCACCGCCCCAGCCTCATGCTCCCTTCTTCTCCAAGGCCCCAATAACTCTCCCCCATGGCTGTGTCACTGGCCCATATAACCAAGTGAAATACAGTTACAATTTAATCAGCCTTTACTGTAGCTACAGTAGCTCTATATTGTACTGAACATGAGTGAAAGCGGACTTGTCTAACATTGCTGAAATTGAGTAGTATATACCCATTCCATTAGCCCATACACTTAAGGCTCAATCTGAGAGAAGCTAGTTGACCCCCAGGCCCCAGCCTACACTACCTACCCCACCCCCTAAGGCAATCCAATTACACTATGACTGTGCAGGAGACTCAAGCTCCCTATATCAGATTACGTCTTATCTGACAATCTGTGCTCTCTGAATTTCATCAGGCTAATAGTCCTGATCACATAGTGCTCAGCTAATGAGCCACAACCAAACCACTGCCAAGTGCTGTAAGGGGGGGGGGGGGACTTACCCCAGGGATTCGAAATAAGGGATCAGAGTCCAGGGGTTACTTTCCAAAAGAAAGAGCCTCTGGTTTGTGGAATCTAGATGTGGAAGAACTGGCATCTATTGTTTATTTTAATTAATTTTTTTATATGGAAAATGTGACCAATGAAGACCCAGGGGCTTTGCCCCCCCAAAATAGCCCCTGGTTTATACAATTCCATTAGGACCTGGGTATTGGTATTTTAGGGGGCAACGGCCCCTGGCCCCCCACTCATCGTGAACACTGCTCTAACCACTTTTATACAGGACCACTAGCTTATCCGAACAGGAGCCATCTCTACCAGAAGGATAACTTGAAAATAAAGAGGTAAAATTGCCACTTTGCAAATGGAGGGGGGTCCTCTCAGATGGAGTACCCCTCCCCCCCCCCCCCCCCCTCCTGATAAACCCAAATACACCATCAATGCAGGCTCAGGCTGGTATAAAGCAGTATTTGGGCAGGTCTTCCAGTATGAATGGGTTAGAAGGTGCGTGGGTAGTTTAAGGACATGTATGAAATTCTATGCTTAATTGCAATCACATTTTCCAATGCCGTTACACTCATAGTGTTGTACCGTATTTTCGGACTGACAACGACTTATCGGACTGGTGACTCGTTTTTTCGTTACCCTATACTGTTAGTACGTACTGTATTTTCGGACTGACGATGTGTGTCCCCCCTCTCCCCGCAGTGTTGGTCCCTGACAAACACTGGTTGATAATGATAATGAATCATTATCATACAAAATGTGCAATCATTTTGGACATAGTCAGTTTGTGCCCTCTCCTGTGCAACTGCTATTTTACACTGAAAATACGTGGGAGTGCGAGCCTGGGAGATAATGTTCCAAGTGCATGTGAACAACTGTCCCACTGAATAGCACACTCTATATAGAATGACAAGTTGACGCCACCAACCCATGTCAACAACTTCATTGGTCCTAGAGTGAGGTTACCCTTTTCACAGACTTTCTTAAAAATAATTAGTGTTTACTTTGCTCTACTCCCATAAACCACACTTATCCATAGATCACACTTTTCACCTACGATGAATAGAAGAGGTTGTATAGCATTATTATCAACGGGTACTGGGACTCTACTTAGGAGTTGAGTCTGGGGTGCAGTAAAGGGGCTGGATCACAACTTTGCTGACAATAAGGGTCAGTGTCTAAAACCAATTCATAAAGTCAAGCTTGTAAGTCACCTGAGAAATTAATCCTCAATTATTTCCCTATTAAGAGCAGAAAGGGACTGTATATGGGGCATAGCACTTTGACATAATAAAATTAACAGAATAAAAAAAATAGCCATCAGTACATTCCAATTGAGTGGGGGCAGGTAGAGAATGTGCTTCATCCTAATAGAAGCTCATACCCCCCTCCCCCCCCCAAAAAAAAAAAAAAGTGATGGAAGAAATGCACATATTCAAACAAAACTTGAGACATGTGGACTACAAGTTGTCCTGAATATAGTAGGTCATTTCAACGTCACCAGAGAACATACAAATGGGTATACTAATTGATTTCCTCTGGTTTATACAGGCCTAAATTGTGGGTTTACCTGCCTTCCCATGTCTAGATTTTAATATATTTACATACAGTTGTTTTCTTTGACTTTGGTCATCCAACTTTTAACTCGACATCCCTTGCGGTTGAACAGGCAGAACCGCCAACGTGTATAGAGTTCCCCACATTTGAGGCAATCAGTCCCCCCCCCAAAACGAAAATGCTATCCAACTCATTCTAGATATTCAAAAAGAGTACCATGTCCCGTCCAAATAAACATTCATGTGTCCCCTGGCATGAAAGTTGAGTTGATAAAAAAGTTTTGTAATTCTGAAGAAAAATGATATGGCCCACCAGGTCTCAAAATGATTGCTCTGTTTTGAAACACTATCAGTCAAGCAATAGAAAATTGCGAAGAAAATTCAAAAAATGGCCCACCTTTCAAATCCGGCTGGGACAAACCTAAAAGTCCCAAAACAATGCCACGTTCTGAAACGTGTGAATCTCTGATGAAAAAGCGGAGATGGCCTCACACATTGGTTTGGGCGATGCCCACTTATCTCATAATTCTATAGAGTCTATGATGGTGTGGCAAAGGTTGAAAACAATCGGGACAAGTCTGTGAAGTTAATTGTTTCTAACAGAAAACTATTCTGAGGTCAGACAGTCAAACACCGAACGCATGTATTCCATAGTGGTTTGGATAATTTTTCCAGACAGAAAGGCTTGAAAAAATCCACTCAAAACATTATGTTTTGGTTTCAATGCACATTTGCACTGTATATGGCCCACACGTGCTATTGTGTACTGTATGCACAACTTTCCTAGACTGGCTCTAAACACGGGAGTTAGTCATTGACTCACTCACCAGTTTTCAATGCATGGCCGCTTTACTGAAACCTATTTTTGTCACCAATCAAAGGCCTTGCTATGACTCCTTCATATAATGTAGATTTACTGCCCTTGAAATTGGCCAAAGCCTTTACTGTGTATACATGTGGACGTTCTTCTAGACTATACCTGCTTTCAGCCCTCATCCTCATCTCTGGACTGCCGGTTCCTTCACTGGGGCATGTCCATCTTTCCATATAATGCTAGTGTGCCACATGGGTTTGTTTTTTTTCCCGCTACATTCTTTATCATTCCTAATTTAATGACCTTCTTAGCTCAGAGTTGCTGGCTATAGTATTCAGTCCTTTGTAGATGACTCTACCCTTCATGGCATTACACCCACTTTGCGCACCTTTTAACTATAGTTGCTAAGTAATCAGTTGAATGATTCGACTGTACAAACTGAAAGTTGTTTGTGAACAATATTGCCGAAAAGCTCATTGAGAACTTGACACTCTGACTGGCAGAATGAGAAGAGTGATTGGGGTTGCCAGTCTCCACCTGCTTTGTGAAATACCAGAGTGCTCTGTAGATGTTATATGTGATTGGGGTGCGGGGTTATAAGGGGTAGTGGAGTTGGTGAGATAGACTAATTTGGGGTCTCGACACTGTTAACCAGTTACCTTTAACCCAATTTTAAAGTCAAGAGTCTATTTCTTTCTGGTCTGATGATCCATGTTCGTCTCATGTGCTGCACCCAACAACCTACTCTTATTGCTTTTCTTTTTCCCCCTCCCATCCGTGTCCCGAACATGCTTTCCCAGGATGTGTTCCCTTCTACTTTTAATTTCAACTATTTAAAAGTAGAATAAAAAGCTGGCCTCTCTTCTTTTTCACTAATCCTCGTGCATGAGAGTTGCCTTACATTATGGTGCTCATCCTTCTTGGTGTCCCTTGCGTCACCCACTTCTGGCTTCGTTAAAAAAAATGTTGGTTCATTTTGGCAATTCCTTCATTTTAGCGGGTATTATTATTGTGCGATCAGCGAACAAGAAAAAACTGCCTTCAAAGAAGTTGTTACATAATGGGGAAGTCAATCACATTCTACAACATATCTGAAATATTGTGAATGAAATTCTGAAAATGATGAAATTCAAAAACATACCTGAAAAAAATTGAGTGGACGATACCATGCTGGAAAATTCATGACATTCTGGAGCACATTATTCCAGGTCTAAATTTGAGCTGTAAAATGGGGGGGGGGGTGGTGTTTCTTGTAAATTCAGGACATTCCTAGTTTGAATTGAACGGACGCATAAACGCTGCGGCAAAATAATAAAGTAACCTCTAAAGTTGATTTTTGCCGTTATTTTTCATCATCACAGTGAAATATTCAGCTTTTCCAACAACGTGGTCGTCCTCGGGCCAAACAGAGGACTACGGGCATGATTGCTTATATCACAACCATGCACTGCGAGCCTGACCGAAACAGTGCTCGATTTTTTGTTTATAGAAATTTCGCAAGTGGTTGACTTTCGGTAGCCCGGAAGGGCCGTCTGGGTGTCCATGATTTACACGTGTTTAAAATGTTACTTTTATGCAAATACTAATGCTCCGATGAAATTGAGGCAATTTGGTGATAGTCAGCTGTTTATGCTAGGTTTCAAAATGTGGGGGGGATTCCCCCCTCTCAGGTTTTCAAAGAGGGATTTTGAAATCAGGGTGGGGGGTTCTCAGAAAATAGGTCAGTGAATTTTTCAGTACCATGCATGCTGCCGAACATTGCCAGTTTTTAACAATAGGAAGAATGTGTTTGCTACCTCCCTGTCATTGGCCCAATTGTCTCCTGACTCCCTCTCTTCTCCACAATGGCAACATTGCAAACTTATTGTCTACACAGAGTTTACCACTGTTATCATAGGCAGTGGGAACATGGCCATAATGCCACCCATGCCATCACCTTCCTGCTAACCTGCTTCCAGCCCATAGCTACATGACGTCGCGGAGAGGGCAAATCCTTCAACGGCAACCTTTTCCTGGCCCATAGTAAATGTTCTTTCCAGGCAAAATTGTTTTTTGTGTGAATAAATGAGAAAACAAAAATGATAATTTTCAATGGCATTACTAATTCCCCAAGGTAGCGAGCATTAGCCTAAGCTACTGAACTTGGCTATGATTTTGTTAGCAGGGACCACATTTATCCTAGATCAGAAAAGTGACTACCTGGAAACACTTTGCCAATAACATGACTCTCTTTTGTGAAATGTGTTGTATCAACCCATCACATATGCCTGTTTCATTATTTGATGATTTTTAAATGTTTCCAGATTGCAGATTTCAACGTTATTTTACAGTGAATTTGGTCCCATTCCGCATAGTTACATAGCATGTGTGCATGCATCAGTTCTACACAATCACGAAAGTTATCGATGCACGATAAAAATGAGGTTTTGCTCTCATGCCTGGCAGTGTTACGATGTTTGAAACACAATGATATTAGTATGCATACATTTGCCGAAGTACCCAGATCGTGACTGGTTTGAACAGTGCAAAATTTTCTATTCCTGTTGTGGAAACCAGTGAGAAAGTGTAAAATAGCTGACACTTTTATATTTGTATCGCAATTTTGGGCGACCCGAAATATTGTATTGGTGATTTTGCTGATTGGTTCAACTGTTGTTGGCTCTATAATATGGGCTCCGTAATACTGTCTGTTTAAAATACAGATTACAGATTGCAGTAGCCCGACGGGCAACTTTCGCATTTTTTTTTTTTTTTTTTTTTACTCTCACTTGCCGGAAAAAAGACCCTACCTATACGAGGCCGGAAAGGGTGCGGACCTGGATATATCCGGAACGAATTGTCCGCGGCGAAACCTTCACCAGGTACACGGAACAAGGCGATTCCGCTTTGCGGTACTTAATGTGAAGAGGGGGTACTAACACGCCGACGGCAACTACTTCACAGATTGCCTACCCCACATTTTTGCCCTGTTCCTATCCCTCATGCTGAGCGCCAAGCAGAAGGCAACAGTCCATTTTTTAAAGAAAAGTCTTTGGTATGACCCGACCGGGATTCGACCCCGGCCTACCGGTGCAAGCGACGCTCTGCCAACTGTGCTAACCAATCGGTAATCAGTAGGACACGAGGGCACGAGATGGAAAGCCCCCGGCTACCGGCGCATAGGATTGTTCGAGCACGACCAAAGGTGCTTCTCATCAACGTTCACCCCAGCGACAGAAACCTAGGCATTAGGACAAGGCCCAGGCTAGACGCTGACTCGCGACTGTGTGTATTCCGGTACCCCCCTACAATACACA
The DNA here is from genome assembly GCA_026419785.1 of Sclerodactyla briareus. Classification (NCBI taxonomy): domain Eukaryota; kingdom Metazoa; phylum Echinodermata; class Holothuroidea; order Dendrochirotida; family Sclerodactylidae; genus Sclerodactyla; species Sclerodactyla briareus. The sequence continues at coordinate 17,054 of JAODTK010002654.1, forward strand.
TATGATATTGTCGGAACGGAACATCTCAGCTCCCGCGAGTTAGCGCCTAGCCCGGCTGGCCTAGTCGTCTAACATCGCGACTGAGTATTTCCGTTTTCCTACACCATATCTATGGGATGTAGGGTTACGGTGAATACCCACAGTCGCGAGTCAGCGACTAGACGAGCCTAACTTTTGTACTCAGTTAAGGTAGCGAACCTAGACTAGCCGAGATAAATTGTTAGCGCACTCAGTTCAGGCCTGGGCCTAGGCTCATTTCTGAGGGTCATACTTACCTAGCTTCGAGTGTCTGCGTGCATGTTTTGTAAACTGTCTGTGCTGTGTGTAAACATTGTATAATCAGTTAGGGAGCGACTAGGGATAGCTAGCCTAACTGTTACTCATTTAGGCCTGGGCTAGGCATACTTCTGAGCCTGGCTATTCTGGAGATCCTATATCAACGGCCTGAAGCTTGATAGAGACTAGAAAACGCTGTTCAAATTAACTTTTGGCTATTTTCCCTTCGCAAAGAATACAATTCAGCTGGCAGAGCTCGCCTCAACAACATTTGCGTGTAGGTGCGCTAGGCTGAGCGTATTGTGTACTGCACTAACTTATTTTATGTATGTGACTTTTGTGGTTTGTATTCGTAAACGTAACATGGCAAATAAAGTGTTCGGATTGCGCAATCATAAATTGATGGCGCTATTGCACAAACTTGGGTAAAATATTTCTGAGGTTGGGTACAAGTCCCATCTGCCAATGATCCAGAACATTTTTTGAGAGTCTGATTTTCAACTACTACGCAATTCTTCAAAAATAGCGCACTCTCAAAGTTTGAACGCCTATCTTGGCAGCCGCGGTCATCAAATTGGTTCCGGACTGACTTCAGAAATAATGTTGACCTAATACCTACCGTCTGTTTCGAGAACGCAATTATAAAGGATCGAGATCGCCACACCTGAAGTTTTTACGTACCGGTCTCGGCTTATTCGGTCCGGACTAGTCTCTCATAGGCAGTGCTAGTGGTGTTTCTTGTAGAGGCGAAGGATGGGATTTCTAGACTGATGGAGGGGTTCCTCTGGGGTGAGAGGCGTCAAGTACCGGAGTTCCTTGGAACATGCCGTATGCATGGTATGCAGACTCGGAATTTCTTTTCTTCGATTGACCGTAATTGGAAACAATTTGCGCAATCATGAAACCATAATAATATACGTAGGCCTGTGGCACACTCTCCAAGTTCTAAATCGGGTGGGGCAAAGCACCTGGCACGGGGGTTACAGCCCTCTCCCCTCCCCCCTGACTCCCCCCCCCCCCTCTCTCTCTCTCCTCACTCTCCTGCTCCTTCCCAGCTTAGCAGCCCCCCCCCCCAGCGGTCCGTCAGCGGCATTTTGGCAGGGAGCAGGTCCGACCCCCCCCTCCGGCGAACAGCATTTCTAGGGGGGCCGCTGGTGAACCGCCAGCGAATTAATCAGGAGAGCATGTTAAATTGTGGAAAATGTTGCCACCGAGCCACCGGCCAAATCTGCGCTGGTCCGTTGGCAGGTTCCGCCGGTGGCCCGCAGAAGGCGCCGCCAGCGGGCTGCAGGAGGTCCACCGGTGTCTTACTATCTGGTTTCCCTCTTTCTCTCTCCTCACAGGCTCTCCCGCTCTTCCCCTTTCTCTCTGACAGGTTGCTTCTCCACTGACGTGACTGACAGTTTTTTCGTTCTCCAGCAGAGCTGCTAACATCGCTCTTCGTCACTGGGGGCGGACAGCACACCCGGACAACCCCCGCCCGTCCCATGGCCAACAAAAATGTGAGATCTTGTCGAGGCCTACTAGATCATCTACCTACTTTACATAACGTGATTGACCATTAACGAGGGACATCCATGATATCAGGTCGGAACTTGATAGGATGCATTACCGTGAGCAGAGGTGTATAGACACGAATTTCCGCGTGCTGGTGAGGGGTGGCTGAATTCTTGATTGATTTGATTTGACAGTTCATGAACACTGGTCCCATTTTCTTCCCGACTGGTGATCAGATGATATCGAAGCAGAGGTGAAACCACTCCACTCTCAACCTGCTCTTTGACCCCCCCCCCCCCCTGTGAACTCCAGTGTCTGACCACTTTCTCGAAACCCAGAGAAGCGGAAAATTCATGCCAACCGCAGCAACTTAAGAGCCGGCTAAGGCCGACGATATGAACTATATGAGGAAGCCGTTCCTAAAAATAGAGGGGGATCTCGCTCTTCTTCGGTATACATATCCCGTAACATATTTGTTGGTTCGCAGGTCAAATCAACCGATTGGTTAATACGTCATCCTGCACAGGAGTGAATGAGGCTGATAGAGGTGAACAAGTCAAACGCCTGATTCAACCGGCTAACTGCACTGCCGACAGCCGACCGACGAGACTCATTGCAATATCCCGAACTAACCCCAGAAACCCACGATGAGAATTATACCAAGAAATCGCCCACTGGCAACGCAAGAACACTTCCAGTGAAAACGTCCAGTGACTACTGGAATGCGTCACTGATGCCACTCTGCCATTTTTCCGGCGTACATCGTCACGACGAAGGGCACCACACACAACCTGTATTTACGCTCCTGCCCCTGCACACGTCCTCCACTAAACTGAATTTTCAGCATGCTTTATGCTGATCAGATTAAACATATTTTCAACATGGTATTATGGGAACCCATACATCAGGCGCGGTGCTACTGAGACCCTGTTGGGTCTGCTCGACGAATGTACTGTATACACTATATGAATGCCTTATGTCCTATATTTGCCTTGGCTGACAGAGGCTGAAGGACGGACAGATCAGGGACGGACGAATTTGCTGGCGACCGTGTGATGTTGAGCTCAACGTTCATGTCAGAATGTAATAATGGCTGAAAAGCCCTTGCAAGGGCTGAGTGCTACTGAGCCCCAAACAAAAACAAAAACTTTATACCATGCGCGCCAGCTGAAGATGCCGCTCCTCTCAGATGGTCACGTCATAAGAAACCCCCCATCCAAAAGAAAAAAAAAAGTAATAACACTGCCTCTACAAACGCACCTGCCATCAATGTATAGGCGCAAAAGGTTCATATAATCGGAATTTACATTATCACGTTTTGCTTTATTTGAATTCAATTTTTCTGTTGACGGCACGAACTCCCATGATGGTACAAAGATCTTCGTCTTCATCGATGTACTCTTTTTGATAGAGTGTGACGATGTGCTCAACTCCAACGAGTTCCTTGTCTGGTCGTGGCATTACACATGCTTTCATGCTTTACATTTTAGCCCTAGCTGGTACACCGCATGCTTGCTATTCGGTAAACTTTTAACACAACCTTGGAAAATCTTATTAAAAAAAGGTAAACATTTTCCTGAAATTGAGTCAAAGTTCCTGCCCAGCATAGTCAGACGGTACAGTCAAGTACGAAACCAAGTCAGGGCAAACCCAGTCACCACAGGCAGGCTGACAGGCATCCGAGGCAGCGCATAATCGAAAGATCGAGAATTCGAGTAGCGCAAGTGATCATAATGTGGGCGAAGAATGGTGAAAATTTCTGCAATCTGAGTGACCTATTTCTCTGAAAATTCTGTCAACGATTCGTGTCAAAGCTATGGTGGCGCTCCGTTTAGATATTTGGCAAAATCACCTTCACATTTCACAGCAAATAACAACAAATTATTCACATTATAGTCACTGCCGCTCAGATAATAATGGCCAAAATGCGCGGGTTGTGCGTTCCTATAGCTCCACCTGTTACGTGAATTGTTAATTTGTAATGGGGCTTAGTATTTATGTTTATTTGGTTTGAAATCACCTCAGCTGGCTTATTCTTCCACTGCAAAAAAGATACATTGGGCCGTACGGATGTTGTGTTGCTAATTGATCGCGTGTATCCTGCAGAGTGACAACTTCTCAAGAACTAAAATTGCACTTACAGATGTTTGCAATTGAGCCCGGCAAGGTCATCTCCGGCGATCTTTTTTTTTTTTTCCTTATGGTATACTTGCCAAGCACACGGGATCTGATTAGATTTCGGTCATGGAAAGTCAAAAAATTTGCAGGGCAATCAGTCTATTTTATGCAAATTCAAGTTCGTTAGCGTCAGCCCGTATTTTTTTAACAAAGATTTTAGGTCACTGAAGGTCATTCAATGTGTCTAATTTGCATAATTTCTGCGAAATTACGGAATTTGTCAAACTTCCATTAAAGTTGTTAGCTATGTGTACCTTTGGTGCTGATTTTTTTTAAACATAGTATTGATGTCACTGGAGGTCATTCAATGTGTCTGATTTGCATAAATAATAATAGTTTGTTCGATTTTAATGAAACTTGGTGGGTATGGTTTAGTTTATTGATTAGTGCCATTTATATGTATCGCACTTAGGGGTTGGCAAACTATCTACTTCAAATGCTCTTAGATTTTGCTGTTATAATTCAATGATATTCCGTAAGTTGTCGCTTATGACATACGAGGACTAGCCGCGACATAAATTCTAGCTCAACGGCTCGATTGCCGCATTTCGGGAAATTTAAGTGTTGATTCGGCTACAACCGCAACACAATAAACATAATTTAAACAGCGCTATTCTTCAAGGCGGTTTAGATTGTGAGTTAAGTGTCACGAATCAATTATTAAGTAGCGCCATCAGTTTTCCAAGTTTGTGTGACGTTTTCCCAGCCGAATGCTGGTATAAAGCGGGGGGGGGGGGGGGAGGGGACCTGCAGTGAGGAACTTTTGAACACTTGTATAGATGAATATTCCAGTAGATCCGAAAGAGAAGAGATGTGGATTGCATCCAGTAAGACCTGAATATAATCACACTTGTCTTCTATTTTGTCCACATTTAGGAGAACATAACAAATTGAGTGGATGACGAGCGCCCGCAGAATGATCCTGTCCTGGAAGCGCACCGCGAGCCCCACGTGGTCGACTGAAGCAATGAGAACGCGGGACGAGCCGCGGGAATCGGCCGCTGCCCTAACGAGGATTTCCACGTAGCCTATGCAATAAGGTTGTGCTGGTCAATGTTAGAGATCGAATTATACATTATATATAATTATTTATAAGAGGGTGGGGTCCCATTCGAGAGATTCATTCTTGCATCACACTAGATAGGCCTATAAATTCTTATTAAAATACGAATGTGTCACTCCGTACATATTTGAGAACTATGGACATGTGCAGGCGGGTAAACCGACGACGTGTATATTCCCGCAGAAATTACCTTTGTGGACCTCATTAATTTTCGACAGCAACTTCCAAGGTAGTCTGCCTAAGTCTACCAAGTTTCACTAAACCTGTCAAAATGAGAAGAAACACATCGAATTTTCGTTTATTTGGCCTCCGGTGACTTCGAAATGACCTACCTGGTTTTCAGGACCACCTGTAGTTCACATTCTCCAAGTTCGTTTAAATATAGTTAGTTAGAAAAAATGCATAATTTATGCAAATTGAACCTCCTACGCCCTCGGAATGACATTCATGTTGTTGAGGACTAACAAAAGCCCACATCCACGCAGTTTTTTTTTCTTCAAATCAGACAAAGTTGGAAAAATCGGAAAAAAAAGATTTTGATATCACCGTCATGTTTTTACGGGACCAACGCCTGGTTCCACCCACCAAGTTTTGTTCAAATCCGACGAAGTTAGAAAAATTCGAGTGAATCTACTTTCACATTGAAACCTGCAAAATAGAGGGCAGCAGACATGCAGTGATGCCACTTTCGAACCCGCCCGGACATATGTACCAAATTTCAGATCATAGGTTATTGCATTACGCCTGGAGTCTCGTCATTGGGGCGTCGTTGTGTAACCTGAGGTCAAATCTACATCCGGTGGCTTTTTTGTCAGGTTTTCGCGGTACAAAATCTCTTTAGGTGTAAACCTAACCTACATAAATAGCTATTTTCATCATTATCCCATTCAGGAACGATTAGCCATGCGGGCACTCACTTGTTCACGCACGTGTTATGTTGCGAACGCAGATGACATCGATACTGCACGTGCTATATCCTCCTTATAAAACATCGTATTTTTTCCGCGCCACTTGGAATAACGGACCGGGTGTGTGCTTTGACACCTAACTATTGTAGTACGAATATTACACAAAGCATATTTTGTGTTCCTCTTTTTACATGTGTGTGCTATCGTATATGGACACACGGGAAAATGGGGAAATCCCCCCCCTAACCTCTGAGTTGTCCCAACGTGTCTGTTGAAGAATTGTAATGTATATCAGTGACACTAATACTTGACCTACAGACCAACAATATTCCGGGTTTCGAATTCAGCAGTCTTCAACAAACTTCACACCGAGACGATTTTCCCTGGGAAGCTGTACTTGCAGTTGCGATAGGGCGAGGTCTTGTCTTCGCTTAACATGGTTCCGCGTGATCAGTGGATTTCCTCGGTTAACTGAGGTTTGTTACGGGATATTTGCAATAAGTCTCGTATGTCTGGCTGTGAGCAGTCACGTTGAACTTGAGCTTTCGCTCTCCGGGTTCGAGAAAGTGGTCGGGTCCTGAAGCTCACTGATAGTCCTTTCGGATGGGGATGTAAATGGCGGTCCCGGGAGCGGCGGCTGTGATTGTTTACTGTCAACACCTCTAACTCGTTAACATCCTGAGCACTAGAACGAGAAGAGAGGAGAGTTATCTCCGGTGCTCATCCGCAATCAATACGGTCAGGTTCCTAGATGAATTGTTCAAAGGAAATGGAAAAATATCTCAACAACACTGTAAAATCTGTATACTTGCAGCCGAGTTGCCACAGTAATGTACTGTAACGGACGTATACCGCAGAGTTCACAATGAATCACGTAAATTCACAGTGATCTACTGTGAAACTCCATTTACCTACGTAAATTACTAACGGCACTGCCATTGGCTTGCAAGTATTTTTTTTTTACAAGTGAAGGCAACATGCCAGAACCTTTAAATTGGGGGTTGCGGATTTTTGGAATACCCTCTTTTACCCTGTGCTCGTTTACCGCAAAATCTATAACGGTCATGGCCATTGGGCCTTTGACAGCAGGTTGGCTAGGCCTGAGGTCATGGAGGTGTTGGGATCATAAGCCCCTGCAGCTAGGCGCTGTGCACAATGTGTGCCCCCAACTCCCATCAACCCTCATCCAAGCCTGTCTTGTTCCGGAATAGAGCAGCCTACAGGATTGGTAACACCAGGCGCGTACCGAGCGCTGTGTCTTTGGATTGGGGGGGGGGGGGGAGGGGGGTGGGAGGAGGAGGGGGGGGGGGGGGGCGGGGAGGTCGGAACCCAGGGAGTGCGGCCCGTCACTAAATGGCCTCACCCTTCTTATTGGCTAATACTACAATTTGGGGCTCCCTAGACAAAGCTGCTGCAATATTTGCTGAATAACGCTGCAACATCTACTGACTGCCAAAAACATCCCGTTTTTTGTTACAACAAATTATTGAATTCCACTTGGACATGGGGTCTGAACTCCCCCCCCCCCGGGTTTACGCCACTGGGTATTAAACTACTGTCTTGTTTGTTCAGGTTCTTGACGCCCTAATTTCACAGTGGCAGGCATCCGTCTTCTTGTAGAATGTTAGATTTGTGTATTTTTCTCCAACATCGATTTGCACGAATTTATTAATTCTGACACAGTTTCAAGTTCTAATAAAGGCTTTGAGTGACCTGGAATTCCCAACGTATTCATCTAAGTATATGCTCATACTACCTATGTTTTTTGTTGGGGGTGTAATTTGTCACCTATTTTCAGAATACATTTTATACAGTTTGCGATCCGCTCCGCCTAACTAATGGCTTGCTGTAATTCCGAAACACCTGACTTATGGTTACCCAAACGTTTCTGAGAGACATCTGGAGACCCTCTTACTTATTTTGGGTCAGAAGTAATTACACCACTAATGATGGCACTACCCCATTTTTGATTCCTCTTGGCGAAGCCAAAGGAATCCATGCAGTCACGCGTGTGCGTGTGTGTGTATGTGGGTGTGTGTGGTGTGTGTGTGTGTGTGTGTGTGTGTAGTTGTGTGTGTATGTGTGTTGTGTGTGTGTGGTGTGTGTGACCTTCGTTTCCACGCGATATCTACAAACGGCCAAGCATGTATTATGTTCCATAATCAGGTAGGTAGGTGTCACCCATTGAGGGATGACCCCTATTGTTTTTTGGTACCAAGTCGATGGTCGTTCAAGGTCATGAGAGGTCGAAATTCGAAAGTGTTTTCCGCATCGAATATCTAATGATCGCAAGCATGTATGAAATTCATATTTGATAGGTAGGTGTAAACCATGCGGGATGACCCCTATTGTTTTTTGGTGCCAGTTCAAGGTCTTTATGGTAGGGTCCTCATATGGCAACCTTATATTCTTGGCAACGAAACATTTAGAGTGATGTCGTAATGGAAAGTTTTGTTCGTCTGTTGAATACATCTGGTGACCGACTTTACCTCATTTTGACCTTTGACCTTCTGACCCTCATCTGAACCTCCGACATTATTTTGGCCTGCTTTCTCTTAATGTATAATGGCGGGAAGCGTCTGTTCAGACAAACAAAAAAGTCAATGACAACTACCATACCACGGTACTCTTATCACAATCTATCTCAATGAATGTGGAAGGTCAAGACGACTAAAATCCGTCATATATCTCGGCAACGAACATTTTGGAGGACTGTCATAATTGGAAGTTTCGTTCTCTGGGTGCAATACATCTGGTGACCAACTTTGACCTCATTGGACCTATTGACTTTTTGACCTCATTTGACCTTTTTGACCTGGTGATTTTGCATGCTTTTTATGGGTTGGCCGGAAGCGTCTTGTTAAGACAAACAAAAAACCGTCAATGACAGCTACCATACACGATCTCTTATCACAAGTATCTCACTGATGTGGAAGGTCAGACAGCTAAAACACTGGAATGAGGATAAATTTGGCAATTGACATCTGCTCCTGCAGCATATATCTAATGAATGCCAGTATCTTCAGGTTCAAATTAGTGTGTGGATTGTGAACACATGATGAGAATGAACCCTTTGTTTTTGGTATCAGGTCAAGGTCATTCCAGGTCACCAAGGAATCCTTATTCTCTGCAACGAATTCTTGTACAGAGTGAAACAAGCATTTAGCCAACAAACAAATATTTCCCCCAGTGACGACGTTACAAATTCTGACATTGTCATTTTAATTGTTATTCCTGATATGTCTGATTATTGGACTAGCCCCAAATAATTTCCCCTAGACAAGACACATACCAATTGTTGAATTTGTCATTTTATTATTAGCCCCAGTGACCAGCCTATCTGTACCTCCTGACCAGTATTTGTGTTGCTATGGGTGGGGGTGTCAATTTGGTCTTGCACGCACCCCCCCCCCCCCCAAGGGTTCATAGGCGCTTATTGAACATTTAAAAATGTAGCCCTGTTTGCAGCCTGCCTCCCTGCATTTATTGACAATTCCCTAATTGCAAAGTCAGAAACGCCTCTTCTTGCGTATACCTACCTCCTCTCATTTAGTGTTACATTTTTCGACCACCAAAGTGTTTTGTTGCCTCTTTCATAAATCTGGTTGCTTCCATTCCCCCCCTCCCCTCTCTCCCCCTTCCCCAATACAAGTATTCCCCAGTGGAAGACAGTAACAATTCATTCAATTGGTACTTTTACAATTATTATCCTGATATGTCTGAATATTGGACTTCACCAGTTACCAGCCTATGTCTGTATGTATGTACCCTCCTGATCAGTAATGGTCAATTTTTGCTATGGTTGTCTGGGAATTGCAAGCAGATACGCCCTCTTGTTTAATAACATGCAACCACCCCCACCCCCCCTCCCCCAGGATTCATAGTGCAGCCCTCTGAAAATTGAAAATGTAGCTAGCCCTATTTGAAGCCTGCATCACTGCATTAATTAACAAATTCCTAATTGCAACGGCAGATAGACGTTTCGTCTTGCGTATACTTCTATACGACATATGGATCTCGATGGGAGGGGTAGACACACTGGCAATTCTCCATAGGCGTATATTAATTACTCGAGGGAGAATGCCAAGTTTTTGCTTAACTTAATTGAAAACGGTGATATTATCTCAAATTTTCCCATTTACATTATCCCAGCAGAAATATGCCACACCAGGAAATGTCCTGCTGAACTAATTTAGAACACCTATGTAGCCTAGCCATTAACCTCTTCAACCACTGTCTGCATTTGGTGTGTATACTATAATAATAAGCCTTTCAGTTTGACTGGTCAACATTCCCAATCCTCAAAGGATTTAATCTCCAACTGTGTGTGTGAGACTGCAAAGAGTGAGAATTAAACAAACCATAATAAACTTAGAACTGCCTGTCAGACATTCAGTGTGGAAATGGTACCTGGCACTGGCTATGCTCGAGGATGAGAGGGGGTAATCCAATTATTCTCTGTGTGCAACTCAGTCCTACTGCTTATCTGATTGTTTACCTTCACTCCTATTCCCTACTGGGAATGCGAAAAGCACGCTTCCAGGTTGTGAATTACTGACAGGCAGTACTGACCATTGGTATTATTAACTGTGTTCCTAGACCAGCCCTAATGTGGGGATTAACTGTGGTGTGTGTAGAAGCAGTGAGTTGGGATGGGGAATAAGAAGCAAGGGTCAAGGAACCTTCTGAAAGTAAGGAAGCGCACAACATTTTTGGCATTTTTTGCTATTGAGCAAAAAGTGAGGGCATTACCCTGTACCCGAGGCAGAAAGGGCAAGGGGTTTAAGGCTATACAGTATCTCTCTTCTTCCCATGCCTCTCTATCGGGTGTTGACTGTCACATGCTGTGACTATTTGGGAAAAGTGATTGCCCGGATAATAACAATTTAAAACATTGCCAGAAGTCATACTGGATCAACCTTAACGAGCCCACATAATTCAGAAATTGTCTCACATGGGCTATATATACTAGAAAATACAAAGATCTTGTCAGTTCCTATTATCTATTTGTTTATTATCGTGCAATCCAGATATATTTGTTATGGGAGGGTTCTGCATGTGGGTCATGTAGAGAGACCTTCCTCAACCCCACCATGTAGGAGGAGAAATGTGATTTGAAAGCCTTGTGAAAAGTTTGATTGACCCTAAAAATAGCACTAGCATTTGATGGACTGGTAAAATGGCTATTGTACAAGTATTCTGAACAGTTATGCACTTGTCAATTTCTGACCCCACCCTTGTACCCCAACAAGTGTGGTCATTGCACTTCACAACATGAATGCACCCGCCCCTCGGTCACTGTCCTGAAATTAATGAAAAATTGCTCCCCCACAGTCCTTTGAAAGACCACCTACTACTCTGCTGTACAAATTGTAAGGATTGACTGGCAATGACTTTCCCCCTCAGCACATTATGGATTACACAGATGTACCATGATCCAACAGTGAGACAACCATGCTATGCTATGACACGCTTACCTACAATGACTCGCCTTGTCCAGGGTATGGAGGGTGCAATTGATCATATATAGGTCTGGTATGCACTTCTCTTTCCCCACACATGTACCCCTAAAAAAGATATTTTTTCACATTTGTTAATGAATGTTGGTCGTTCCGATTCAAAGACTGCCACTTCTTCAATCATCGCTTTGACACACTAGTCATTATAGTAATGAAGTTTCTAAAGTGATCCTCATCAATTAGCCTTGCCTGCAGTCGGCTGACGTAGTGTTACGGACGCTGGGACTTCCCACACTGAATGGAACCATTGGACCTCGCTGGTTATGACTTCTGACTTTACCTTCACTCTTCAAGACATACTTACTTACCATGTTTATTTTTCATTATTTCATTTCAATTGTGCCTCAGATGACCTTTTTTGACCTTGGTCAAAAGCAACAAGTAATCGTCAATCTCAGCTTCAGTAAAATTGCAGGTGATCGTTTTGTGTCAATTGTGGTTTGAGGTTGGGGCAAACACATCTTTCAGGTTTGATATAGCTGAGTACGGGGAACATGTCAGGAAAAAGGCCAGGAATCACTACGCAGAGTTGCGTTCTTTGTTTAACCACAGTCAAGTGAAGTTCCACACCACCATGGGATTCATATGTACACTCATACGGGAGGAGCAATTCGGTCTCCAATTGTGAATATTTTTCACACATCAGTTGGTCAACTCAATCACAACCCCGGAGTCAATTTGATACCAGTTGTGTAGGACACTATAAGGGAGCTGTAAACATTTACACCAGTTGTTCAATTGTTTTAATAAAACACATCAGGAAGTCAGTCAGTTCGAAACGTATATTCGGCCCGTTTATAGTAATCTTCATTTCATTTCTTTATTATTCATTCCTTATTAGTCATTTTTCATCAATTTTAATGAGCATCATTGTCCACCACAATCCATTAGTTGAATGGACGGGCCTTTGCCCGTTGAATATTGAACTAACACTCAAGGTGGCAATATATTGCTTTGAAGCTCACATAGATGAAAGGAGCGTATTTCATAATTCTAAATCCCAACTTCGGAATTTCAAACTCATCCCGTTTTTGTGGTTTTTTTTTTACAATTGAACAGGCAATATCATGTCATAACAACTATCGAATAATGTTCCGTTTGACGATATTGCGGTGACACATCATATTGACGATATATTGTATTGATACCGCATTGCACTGAGGCGGTTTTCTGTCATGACGTCATCAAACACGCTGTCGTTTGTTCGCCAGCTGCTACCAGTCGACAAATGCTCCTTCAAAGAATACCTTTGCATTCTTTTATTTTTTGAGGTGACAGTAACGGTAGAGCATCCGCTTGCAATAATGAGGGAGCTGGTTCTACCCCCCGGTGTCCTTCCACACCAGAAACTGGAACCTCTACAATTTCCGACTGAGAATTTCCGAGAGATTTGTCATGAGGGTGGGGGGGGGGGGTGGTCACAACCCATGGGAAGTGCGCCCTCATAAATGGCCTCACCCTCCCTATCAGCAAATAAGTACCATTTAATGCAGCAATATTTGCTAAGTTGATCATGATGCGTCCTTTCTCAATATTGATCGCTTTATCGCCACTTTGGGGGTTACAATTAATTTTCTTGAATATTTGGGCATTATTGCGGCAATTAAGAAAACATGGGGTGGTTTCTTTACCGGCCTTGATCATAAATCCGGTAATCCTCTTAATATTATTATGAATGTGCGGCTTTTGTAACGAGAGATGAAGAGAGAGATTCCGGGTATACCACATGCTGATTCAAAAGATTCTGATATTAAGACTTTAGTCAAGTGGTCTGAAATCATTGGAATTTCTGAAAATTCTTGGTCTTTGTATTGCTTAATTCCATTTAACTGCGCAGAGGATGTACAGCTGGTTTCAATACAGGCTTATTAATAGGATCATTCCCACAAACAAGTAATCTTGAGATTATTAATATAGTGATTCTAATTTGTGTACATTTTGTGGCATTCTTCACGTTGGGCCATATACAAACATTTTGTTTCATGATTGTAATTATACTAGTTTATTATGAAGATACCTGGATAACATTTTCCGTAGTAAGAACATCCATGTAGATTCTCGGAATGTTTGTACGGTATTCTTCGGGGGCGATTTTTGCCGTGAACTTAACTTGATAATTATTTTAGTAAAATATTCCATTTTTCGTTCTAAACTGCAGAAAAAGACCCAACCGTTTGCTTCCGTTACATGTATTAAGGAATATTTCGATCTTTATTGTTGCATTTAGGAAAATATGGAGATGAATATTGGAAGAGATATTGGCAGCCTTGGGTAAATGTACTTGGTATAAGAAATTGACATTGTATTTACCTATACCGTAATGATTTTTTGGCACATTTTGCATCTCGTATGTAATTCTTACATAATTTTGTTTGTGTTGAATTATTACTGTTTTGTCAGAGATAAAAAATAATATTTTTTTTGTGGCTAAATAACAGCTACAAAACCTCTACTGAACTGCAAAAAAATAAGTTGTTGCATTAAAAAGATATTGATCACTGCCAGTCTTTGGGTGTGACCGGGGGGGGGCCGCACCCCCCCTCCCCCTCCCCGTGGGTAACGCCATTGGTCTGCTGAAGCACTTTCGGGTGATAGCAACAACACTAGTAGTAGTAGGTCCGAGCATACATTACGTTAATCAAATATCAACTGGGTATCCAAACCGTGAGATCATTTTTTTATTGTCCCTTTTTGGTCAGATGCCTAGCTCCTAAATGGAATCAGGCAGATAGCGGAACTAAACCTGAAACTTTGGCATGAAATACCTCTTTCGCGATTACCCAAACACTAAGTAATTCATCCCCTTCAACATTTGTACGACAGGATGATGTGTATGGGTTGGGGTGGATGTAAAGTGAGCTTCCATTTTCCCTTTATGTCTATTTCGACACATTCATAGCTGTCGATTTGTAATGTCCGTGATGAAATTGAATAAGGAAACAGGGAAAAGTTCTATAGGAGATAGTTGCCCGCCGAGTGTAATCAAGGATATCCGATGGTGTTTTATACCGGCTTCCAGTAAAGTGTTGACAATGATTGTAAATAGTGATTGTTATGGTATTTGGTAGTTGTATCTGGGTTAGTTATCGGGTCAATGGAAGGCACGGACATTGACTCGAGAAATTGTTATTCCGTCTGAGTATAAGAAGGCAAATCATCCCCCAACGACTTCCTGTTGAGAAACAGTATGGAATGAAAAAACAAACTACTATTTCGCAATGTCTTCATGACTTAACAGGGTGAGGAAAAATACATCACAATGCCAAGTCAATGCAAAACTTACTTTTGTTTTTCCATCGAGTTACACGAGCAATATGCGCTGAGTTGTAGAGGGTGGATGCACACCATCTTTAGGAGATATATAGATGCAAGGATTATGACTAGAGAAGAAAAAACAAGTGCACCCTTTCACTGATGAGTGAGTAAAACAAAACCAACAACAACTGTGTGATCACGGGCGTCAGCCATTTGGTTCCACTCGTGACGTCTCGGACTCAAGCAATATTTTGAATATCCGTTATCGAATCCACTCTTTTCACCTTTGCCGTTATAGTACTTCAGAGATGCAATCTAAAAATGTGAGTTCCCACTCCCAGACCTAAAAAAACAAATAGTGCATCTTTATCTTCGCGTATATTTCGTTATGCGAGTAGGTGCATGACGTATTATGTTAACTATATATTTTTTTTATTTTACGACACTACCGTGACCAACTCGAGTCACTAAGGTTTAATCGTGTTGGACCAATTTCCACAAGCAATTTTATCATGTTAATTTTCAAATTTTCAAGGGAATATGAATCTGGAATCATCGTTACGGTGGACGCAGTCATCAGTCATGTAATGGAGTCAATAGATGATAGGCAGGCGCGCTATTGCAGGAATTGTCAACCCGGGGGGGCGCGGTGGTCACTAACTAAGCGGAGCCGCCAATGGTTGGCGCGGAGCGCCACACGAAAATTTGCGGTTTAACACCTCCAAATCGCCGGGAATGCCCGTCGGGAGCATGAGAGGGGACCGTTTTATATACTCACACTATCGATAAAAATTAATCCTTCTTGTCGTGGAATTACAGTGAGAACAAAAAATGATCTTGCTTTGCAATCATACTGAAATACATTGAATCTAAATGAAGGGTTGGCTTTTCCTTCTCCACATACCTACTCACACAGAATATAAACCAAACGCCATACGAGTGACAGCATTGATTCCTCTGCCCGGAGCCCTACAGTATATGCCAGACAATAAAAACTTTATTTATGGTCATGATATGAATACAGTGCCGTATATGTTACTTCGTTTCATCTTTAAGAATCAGTCTGGAAAAAAATGAACGTGTGACAATCGGTTCATGTATGAAAACTGATGTGTAAGTGTCCATTGACATGCATTTTCTCCTTCATACACGTAAATATTAGATCAGGATGAATTCACTGATGCACATTCAAAACAGCCTATTCGTCGGAGATGAGGCAAACTGCATCGGCTTTGGCGGCTGCAGCTGAGCTGGGAAATGCGTACCAATGCATGAAACGAGCCATCGCCTGGAACATCATGCCATGATTTCCATGCCAGGAGCAGTGACATCTTTCGCAAACCGCCCCCTCCCCATGCTTTGATATATAAGGGTTATACTTGGCAGCTTGCTGTCGCGTCCTTGTGCAGAACGTTCGAATACTGTGGTTATTAGCCCATTATCTCTGTCGTTTATTCCTCACTGGTCTCTGGATGCAAATCAGGGGCTCGTCACTCCGTTTCGAAAAGTGGGGGGGGATGGGGGCATGTGGCTTGCAATGTACTTATCGAGCGGCGCGCCACTATTAGGTTGGCGCGGAGCGCACCCAGAAATTTTGGCTCCTTATACTCCAAGATTAGCGGAAATGGCACCGCCGGCGGACCTAATGGCAAAGAATCTGGCTGTGCAATTTCAGTAAGGAAAAAAGTTTTGAAAGAGTTTTCATCTGCAGGATATAGGCGGATAATTATAGCAACACAGCAATTACGGCCTCTTTATTGTTTTTATGGAAGACTACGTCAGCAAGTGAGTTCAAAATAAATACAAAAACTACAGCAAATTTACAATTTACGTAAAAGGTTGAGCTAGGATTGAAGCCAACCCTCTTTCATGTTAGCCATTTTAAATATCTGATCAGCAAAGTGCAATAGGTTGATTTCCCGGTGATTGTACCCACCCGTTTTATGGTGTGGAGATGATTTGGGACGCCATCAAACGGAGCCCAATATGCTTGGCACGAATCGTGAGAAAGTTTCAAGAGTAATAGATCACTCGATTACAGGAAATAGTAGACCAATTCCCTTACTTGACTTTGGTGGCGCAGCTGGAAATTTTTTCAGTGAGAGGCGCTGGAGAAGGGGAGCTAGAGCAGTGGCGTCGCCAGATTTTCGTCTAGAGAGGGAGGCACAGGGGGGCGGTGGGAACGGACAATTTACTATCTGAGCGGAACGCCACCAAGTGCTGGCGCGGAGCGCCATGAATTTATTTGATTGTTGCACGCCCCAGATGGCCGGAAATGCCTTTCCCGGGCGTTTATGATCATTTGGTGATCCAATTTTTGTAATCGGTGGGAAATTTTGACATTATGCCAGACCTCGGTCCTACCGTTGTCCCGACTTTAACTTTTCAGCCACAATGTTCAACAATTGCTGCGCCATACTACTATCCACCAGTGCGCGCGAAGCGCGGCAATGTTACTCAAGAATTCCCAGAACAATCTGAGAAAAATCATAATCTCAGCGAAATTTAGGACATTTAGCCAACTTTACCTCTACTGTCCCAATCATGATTAAAACGTTATGCCATAGAGAAAACCTGGAGAAAACACGCGTTGAAAATTAAAGCAGTCTGATAGCCTAGGGATACGGCCAGTTCACAAATGAACGTGGATGAGGAGAGGAAGAAACGGACAAGAGAGGGTTTAGTAATCCAAAAGAGGTTGATTGTAGTGTCAAGTTCATGAGAATTTGTTATTGTATATATTTTCACCTCACAGATATGTATAAAGGTGGGGGCCATGAGGAAGAAATTTTCCCCGGCAATAAGAGTTTGCAGAGATGTTGGGAGATGGCCGAGAGAGAGACAAACGAATGCCAAGAATTCCACCTAGTACCCACGCGCGAAGCACAATCGTAGTAGTACACATTATTGTGCAAATCAGAGGCAAAAATTGGCCCCCATTCGGCTACTGCCTTTCTTGACATGAAAAATCAACAAATTAGCTAGGTCTTATCAAATGGTCGTCGAATACTGACTACACGAATATTCTTTCGAATTTCATTGGGGGTGGGGGGGTGGGAACACGGGGTGAGGGGCACATGGTTTTCGAGAGGGGATCGTCCCCCCCCCCTCCCCCCAGTCCATTGGCGACTCTTACTAGGCTAGAGGATTATATGGTCGTTTGATTCAATTATCTTCAGACGGAGAGACAGACTCAGTTGGTGAATAGTACTGAATTTCGGCCGATATGAGGCCTCCCAGATGTTAGAAAAGCACTTCCCAATCTCCTGGTCCTTTTCACAGCCTTGTTTTCATAGGGTGCTAGACATGAAAGGTGAGTTGTCAGATTATCCGAATTAATTACGCAAATCTCAAAAGGTTGCCTAAAAGGTCCATTTAAGTTGACGAAGAAGAAACCACCATTTTTTGTGGGCACTCCCCCCCCCGTAGTTTTTGTGTAAACATTTCACTTTTGCTTCCACCCGCTCTTAATTCTCCTATTCTTCGCCCGAGTTGCGCTATTCGATCTAAAACTTCTTGATATACTTGCACTGCCTCGGATGCCTAGACAAGGTGTTGCTCTAGCAGATTATGGTCAACTTTTCGACAAAGGATGTCAACATGAAGTCAGGTCGAATGAGTGTCACTCATGCTTATTCGGGTCTGTGGCGGATCCACCGAACTCATTGTTAACCCCATGGAGTTTTTTCCCTGCTAGCCTGTAGTGGGTGGGGGAAAGGTGGGGGGGGGGACTCCTGGCCCGATCCGATGTTTTATCCTCCGGAACCGGATGCTGAAGATTGTACCTGATTTAAACTCGCGAGGAGGGGGGGGTGGGGGAGGCTAGTGCTACTTTGTGGGAACTTCTTCGACACGGCTTATATGACTCACATAGCCTACTCACTTTTCATTTTTGGTTTCTCTCGTATTTTTTACCACCCATTCAGTTCTCTTATTCCGCTTCCCTCCCCCTTCTCTTTTCCTTCGCCCTTTCTCCTTCCCCTTTTTTATCTCTCCTCTTCTTTTTCTTTTTCTCCTCCTCCCTTTTTTCATTCTTTCCCCCTTTCCCCTTTTTTTGCCTCCTTCTCTTACCCCCGCGCCCCCCCTCCCTGGCATACCGCCTGATAGGTAATGCAAGGTTATTGATGAAAATAAATTCCCGACTGAACTGTCCTCTGTCACCCTTCCTTTTTAGTGGACGAAACGTAATTCTATGATATCTAAGTTTCCTGTACTAATTCTGAAGCCTCAAAATACTACTACTACGACTAACTACTACTACTTAAACGACACTACTACTACTACTACTACTACTACTACTACTACTACTACTACTACGACTTCCTACACACCTAATATAATATAATAAATGTTCATAGAACATGACATATTGATAGCGCTAACAGAGTACCTTTTGAATTGATATTAAAACAAACACTGGCAATCTCCACGATCACACCTACAGACCTATTTTACTTCCAAAGTTCAATAGGCAGATGGGTGAGGTTCTTCGAAGGGGAGAAGGCGTCCGTTACCCCGACTTGTTGAAGTCGATCGCATAATACAAATAACCATCATAGCCTAATACGCAAATAAACAAATGCCCTGTCTGCAGGATGCGTGTTACCCTAACACAAACAAAACGTGAAATCTTGATACTAGACGTCACTCCGATTTGATTTTGACAACCTTGATATATATGAGAGAAATACTTCCTTGCCATTTTTTAAAATTTGCATTTCTCCACGTTCCCGATACCTGGACCGTTCTTTCCTATTTACATCGGAATACTGTCAATTTAAAACGAACAATCTCTAAGAAAAATTTTCAGTCTCCACATGCGGCACAAAAATATGAGACCTTTATGACCGTTCGAAAGAGAAGCTCAACGGTTCTTAAAGGGAAATTCCAGCCAAATTAATACTCATCTTGTTGTTATAATGTTGAAGAGAATAAAAAATCATTCCAAATATCACTTATGTTCCAGGTTTATAGCATGTTCGGTGGGGAAGATATGCTTCCTCAAATTTCATACCAATTTGCTGGATTTTGGCAATGGCAACCATTTTGTGATGTCATATATACCAATTATACGGGAAAAGAAATTTCTTAACATTTTCTCTAAAAATTGGTAGACTATGACGTCCTCAAATGTTGTCAATTTGCAAAATTGCCAACTTAGCAGTGAGTATTTATTAATCTTTAAAAATTCGTAACTTTATAACCGAACATGCTATGAACATGAAACAAAGTTTGATTTGCATAAATTTTCAATGCACAATCATATGACATTTAAATATTTTGGCTGGCTTGTCCTTTGATATGCATACAGATGGGGCAAGGGGGGGGGGATCAAACAAGTAATAATGTATAACCGTTGACTGGTATCCAGTACAGTAATCTTGTCAAACTGCGAAAAAGTTTTTAGCAGCTCTCACGGAATACCATACTGCGAGCGGTAACCGAGGATGCGGTGAAGTGAGGTATGTTTTAAAAGAGGAATCCAATCACTTTTCTCAGCCCACACGATGGCCTCGCTAGAATATGGCAAGACTGGCAGAGCACACTAAGCCAAAAACACGGAGCTTGGACTCTTTGCTCAGATAACGCGACCGGCAGACAACACTATCCAGTGATTTGCATGTCTGACGTCCAACAAATGCCCAGTTCCGGGCGTCTACTGACCTCCGACTCACATGAAGCAGAGTCACTACTGACACTGAGGTAAACAAATGACATGGTAACTTCCCGTTCTAGCCCAACACCTGGGCAGGACCCAGTAGTAGCACTGTCCAAGATTCCACCATAGGGACTTGATTTAGTCGTGGTCCGTGTCACCTGAAAGGCCCAACGGATTTGACTCCTGACTAAGTGTTCCAAGGGCATCAACCAGAGAATCCACAAACTCGCGCGAGTTATAATGCAGTATCAATTCCGCTTAGTCCAGGTCAGTGTGGTAAAGATCAATCCCTAATTAACTGAGAATAACGAATTGTGAATATTTTCATATATCAACATTGTGCAGGAATTAATCTTTAACTCACTACTCCATTCCTATAAGCCCCAGAAAATTTCCACGAATTCGAATTAGGCTGTTAAGAACCATTATGCCGGAATCACTCCCGAGGTGGTTGATCTCATTCCCCCTAACCAAAAAAAACAACACTAATTTGGTAAGTAAAACTCCCATGACGGCGGGGTGTTTATGTTTGGCCAGTTTGTGCCATAAACATTCGACACTGTATAAAAAACCTGACTATTTAAATTAGATTCATAGGAAATCGTTATATGTATCATTGTAATTTTGATAATCTCCATAAGAGGGGCAAAAAGGATTTTTTGTGGTTTTGTTAACAGTATAATCATGTCAAAATAAGTCAATATTGTCAATATTCTCAAAATCTTCTATTGCCAACTTACACGTACATGTTTACATTATCGTTCATAACAATAGAATAACATTTTCACGAATAGCGCAATAATCTGCATCAAATCTTAACATTGTAGATATGACAGGCATCCAAATGTTGCAATTTGCCAAAAATTGCCAACTTAGAGTGATTATTTATTAATCTTTAAAAATTCGTAAACTTATAACCGAACATGCTATGAACATGAAACAAGTTTGATTGGCATAATTTTCAATGCACAATCATATGGACATTTAATATTTTGCTGGGACTTGTCCTTTGATAGGCATTACCAGATGGGGGCAAAGGGGGGGATCTAACAATGTTCAAATGTATACCGTTTGATGGTACCCGTACAGTAATCTTTGTATGTAAACCGAACAAAAAAAAAGTTTTAGCAGCATATCACGGGAATACCATACTGGAGCGGTTTAACGAGATGCGGTGAAGTGAGGGGTAGTAGTAGTAAAAGAGGAGGGAATCCATCACTGTTCAGCCCAACAGCGAGGCCTCACTAGAATATCAAGACTGAGGCACATAGAAGCCAAAACCACGGGGGAAAAAAAAAAAAAAAAAAACTTGGCTCTATTTGCTCAGATAACGCGACCGCGAACAAACCCTAATCCGTTGATGTCATGATCCACATGCCAGTCCCGGGCGTTTACTGACCTCGGGCTTCACAAGAAGAGAGTCAACTAATGACACTGCGGATGTAAACAAATGAACATGGTAAACTTCCACGTTCGCGCACCACCCTGGCAGACCCGTTAGCACTGTCAAGCTTCCACCGAGGAGACTTTATCTTAGTTTTGGTCCGTGTCACCCGAAGGCCCAACGGATTTTGGCCTCCCGACTAAGTGTTTCAAAGGCATCACAGAGAATCCACAAACTCGCGCGAGTAATGCATATCATCCGCTAAGTCCATGTTCAGGTGTAAGATCAATCCCAATAACCTGAGATAAACGATGGGACATTTTCTTCATATATCAACTATGTTTCAGGACTTACTCTTTACATTCACTACTCTTTCCTTATAATCCCATAAAATTTCCACGAATTCGAATTAGCTGTTAATGAACCATACGCCGGTCACTCCCGAAGGTGGTTCTTATCTCATCCCCCTAAAAAACAACAACACTAATTTTGGTAATTAAACTCCCTATGACGGCGGGGCTGTTTATGTTTGGCCAGTTTGGTCCCATAAACATCGACACTGTAAAAACCTGACTATTAAATTTTGGATTCATAGGACTCGTCTATATTATCATTGTCAATTTTGATAATCTCATAAGAGGGGAAAGGATTTTTTTTGTAACAGTTATAAAATCATGTCAACTAATTCAATATTGTCCATATTCTCAATCCTTATATCGCAACCTTACACAGTAACTGTTTACATTATCGGTCAGGTAACAATAGAATAACATTTTCACTTGTCCTGCAAAATCTGCATAAATCTAAATTTGGTAGATATGACGTCATCAAATGTGTCAATTTGCAAAATTGCCAACTTAGAGTGATTATTTATTAATCTTAAAAATTCCTAACTTTATAACCGAACATGCTATGAACATGAACAAAGTTTGATTGGCATATTTTCATGCACAATCATATGACATTTAAATATTTTGGCTGACTGTCCTTTTGTTATGCCGTACGATGTGGCAAAGGGGGATCTAAACAATGGTCATAATGTATACCGTTTGACTGTATCCAGTACATTAATCTTTGTAACTGCGAAAAAGGTTTTAGCAGCTCTCACGGAATACCATACTGCTAGCGGTAACCGAGGATGCGGTGAAGTGAGGTAGTAAAAGAGAAGTCCAATCACTGTCTCAGCCCAACAGCGAGGGCCTCAATAGATGATGGCAAAAGACGGAGGCACAATAGAGCCAAAAACACTGGGAGTTGGCTCTTTTGTAGGGATTAACGCGACCGCGACAAACCACTATCCAGTGATTGTCATGACTCCAAATGCAGTCCAGGGCGTCTACTGACCCGGGCCTTCACACGAAGAAGAGTCATAATGACAGGCGGAGGGTAACAAATGACATGGTAAACTCCACGTTCTCGCCCAACACCTGGGGCCAGACCCCAGTGCACTGCAAGATTCACCAGGAGAGACTTGAATCTAGTCTTGGTCCGTGTCACCCGAAGGCCCAACGTATTTGCCTCCCGACTAAGTGTTCCAAGGGCATCAACCAGAGAGTCCACAAACTCGCGCGGTAATGCAGTATCATCCGCAATCCGGTCAGGTGGTAAAGTCAATCCCTACTAACTGAGATACCGAATTGTGGAATATTCTTCTTTCATATATGAACTAGTTGCGGAAGTAATCTTTAACATTCACTACTCTTTCCTTATAATCCCATTAAATTTCCACGAATTCGAATTAGCTGTTAATGAACCATTACGCCGGACGCCACATTCACTACGGTCTCCAAACAAGATATTGCATATGCAATTCATGACATAGGCCTACTACCTTAGCAGGTTACAATATCAAAATCTATACAACTTCTCTCTCTTGTCCTCGGCATCCCATTCCAAGAAATATGGATATCTCATTGGAACACATTCTCTTGAACGAACTTAGATGATGGTAGTGCCGAGGTGTCGTCCACCTTTCCGCACCGGTCGCCTCGTCTCGATTTGCAGGCGTCGAGCTTGGCTCCTGGAACATCCTCTCACTCAAGGGAAGCTACATCGGTCTTCAAAAGGTTGGACGTGAGCCAACTGACGGATCCGAAAGTAGCCACATACTGATGAGCCTAGGCAGTTGTTTGAAGGGCTGGAGGTGAATATGGGCCCGCGCAGGGATGAACGAGTCAAACCCTGCTTTTCTCAAGACAGGTAATGCATCCTGAGCGTCCTAATAAGACCCACTGGGAAATTTCTAGAGAAACATTCGGATCCATCCAGTGGAGTCGCCAGGCCAGGCTCATTAATAAGACTTAGCTTTCTAGGAAGCTTCGGAGCATGGTACTGAAGGCACTGCCACGCTCGAATCATGATCCCGAAGTCCAGCGGCTCTGTGAGTCCGTGGAGAAGTACCTGGCAACGGATGCCTCACAGCCAGCCTACAGAGCGATTCTCTGTAACACTGTGCCGAAGCGCCAAGGTAAGATGGTAATCTGGTTTGAGGGCCCGCAGGGCTGGCTCTCTTGAGAATTTGTACAAATTCGATACCCCAAGTTCGGAAATTCAGATGGACGGTGCTGCAGCTCGTGGCTAAACCGCATGTAGACGGCGGCGTGCCTACTATCGAGGAAACTCGAGATGCATTGGAAACAGTTAAAGGGCGGGGAAAGTTCTTGGGCCTGTGGCATACATCCAGAGATGCTTTGGGCTAATGGCTAGGATGCCCTTCAGTTATTATATGATCTCAGTTCGGAGCTCTGGTGACATCGCAGCCGACTAAAAAAGGGACTTATTGTTCCAATTTTGGGAGGGGAAGGTGATACTCGGGACTACAATAACTAAAGAGGGGTTACACTCCTCTCAGTTACTGGCTAAAGATCTTTGTTAGGACCATCCTGAACAGAGTCCGTTGTCAGCTGCTTGCGCATCGGTGGTAGCGTGGTATCAGTGACACTTCGCTAGCAAACAGTCCGGATTCGAAATCCAGCTGTCACCGGACGTTTTTCTCTAGGTGCTGTACTTGCAGTTACGGTGGGCGAGGTCTTGGTTTTCACTTCTGGTTCCGCTGTAATACGTGGACTTTCTAGGATACTGGGCTTTGTTACGGGATATTTGCATTAAGTCTCGTCTGTCGTCTGTGAGCAGTCACGTTGTACTTGAACATCCGCTCAACAGCGTCCCGATGAAATTAGTGAAAGCTTGTTGCTATAACCAAGACCTAAATTGAATCCCATGCTCCAGGTCATTAACGAAGACGATCAAGTTCCTATACCGCTTGTGTTAAATCTTGGCAAAACCAAATGCTTATTTTCCGCATATTTTATTTATGATAAACTCTATTTGCTAACAGGATCATTCCGCTTCTTCATAGAAATATTGTAATTTAGAAATTAATTTATTAATTTAACACAACCTTTGATGACTTTGGTAACCAGTGACTTGGGAATAAGAGAGAGAATCCAAACGGAAATAAACAGCATTATTACTATTGAATTCCGAAGTCAATTGTTTAGACTGCCTTGCTCCATGTCATATATCTACCAGAATATAATGAGATACCAAACTACGACTTCCATTGTACTTCAAAATCAGTATGTCGGAACCAATTTCCTTATCAAATTCAGAATTAAATACCAGATTAAAATCACTCCCGAAGGTGGTTCTATCTCATCCCCCTAAAAAAACAAACAACATTAATTTGTAAGTAAAACTCCTAGTGACGGCGGGGCTGTTTTATGTTTGGCCAGTTTGTGCCATAAACATTCGACACTGTAAAAACCTGACTATTAAATTTAGGATTCATAGGAAATCGTCTATATGTATCATTGTCAATTTTGATAATCTCATAAGAGGGGAAAGGATTTTTTTGTAACAGTTATATAGGTCAAATAAGTCAAATAGGGTCAAATTCTCAAATCTTATATGCAACTTACACAGTACATGTTTACATTATCGTCATTAACACTAGAATAACATTTTTCACTGTTGCAATAATCTGCATCAAATCTTGTAAGATTTTACAGTTTTTTGCCTTCTTGGTAGCCCTAAACATTCCATAATAGGAAGAAGTGAATTGAAAATAATCAATACATATTCTCTCCCACATTCTTGCATAACGGACATCGTTTTTTGTTGTTGTAAACCAATTGCACCAATTGTTGGCTATATCTGCACTGGCCATTCTAGTATCACCGTAGTAGTGGGCTTCCACGCCAGACGAGTTACTCTATTACTTCCATTAAGCTTTGTAAATGGGAAATGATGACAACGGAATTCACCAATGAAGTCATCAAATCGCAAGGGGCCTATCAGACTCATTAAATAAATCCCGCCCATACTGAAGGTTAGAAATATACCGGTAACACTTATAAAATAAGTAAATAAAGTAAGTAACTAGATAATCTGGTCGTTGATCTTGATGAAATGAAACCTATATGTTCTAAATAGGCTGATCACCAAAATTAGACGGTGGAGGAGTAACAAAACTGATGGAGAGATCACCCCATTTGTAAAACAGTTTAAAATAAATTAATTTCCAAAGCATTCAATTACAACTAAAAAAAATGTTTACCAAATGTAAGTTAGTTTCATGAAATCAAACATAATAATCATATTAAGTCCACCACAATAGTGGTTGCGTTAGTATGCGTTAGTATGGGGAGAGTTATCACGTATGTAAGATGTTTATACGTGACCTCGTTGACCTTGAATGCTTTGATCCAGACCCCAAAACAATAGGAACCACATGACTGACTTTCTCAACATCATATATTTTAAACTGTTCAGACCCGTTCCGTGTATTCTTTCTTTCCAGTTGGCAAAGTAGCTGAAAAATGCAGTTCATCAATATGTTGTACATACTGTTAACGCAATCATATCGCAACACGCACAGTACAAAAAATTAGTTTAGGTTTACAGTAGTAGGGAAAGGGTCAGGAAGGAACGACCCTGAAACCACAACAACACAAGAAGAGCGTACAGAACTCAAAGAATTGTCCTGGAAAAAACGAGTTCAAGTCGTTTACCACTCTCGGGCAAACACCGTCCGCAGGGTGGCCTATTCCACTCTAACTCTTCACGAAAAGAAATACTTCCGGATGCCTAATCTGTAATGTTTACCACGATCATTAGAAAAGTAAGTAAGTAAGTAAGTAAGTAAGTAAGTAAGTAAGTAAGTAAGTAAGTAAGTAAACTTATTGCTACAGTAATGGAAATTATGATATCGCACATAAAAGTTCAGAAATACAAAAATAATGAATAGCAAAATAGACAGATCATGTATATACAATAAGACAGGAAAGAAGGATAAACAGAATCACCAACAATTGCTGCAAAGACTAAGCGACTCAAGTTGTTATTGTACTGTTTATTGCACGTGGGATGAAAGAGTGCGATAACGGTTTGTTATACTTATGGTTGCCTTCAGTCTTCCAATCCCTATATTGATCACATTGTCGTGAAGGTGACGGTTTTAGAGGGATGAGAACATCATTCCACACTGACTCCAATTTGGTGTCCAGTATAGATTGGTACACTTGAGTCAACAACCCCTGCGGAACTCCATGACCCTACCCGCATTCTTAATTATATGGTCAATACGATCTTTCTCGTTCTGGTCACATTCCCTCCCCAGCATATGAGGGAAATATCCCCAACTCCGGACAATAGTGGAACTGTAGGAATACATTGCATAATTTCGTTTCGAACATTAAAAGCTGACAACTCCCTAAGACCTAGTATTAACCTGGTATTAAGCCTTTTAACCAGGGCATCCACGTGATCATCCCAAGTGAGAGAATTGTTAAAATGTACACCGAGATACTTTGTGGAACTAACCTCTCCTCAACGGCTTCAACTTTGATAATAACGGGAGGAGGAGGGGTTAGGTTCATCAGCGTTGCGACGGAAGTCGATGACCATTTCTTTTGTTTTGCTATATTTAATTACAAAAAAGTTATTGTCGCAATAGTCCACGAACGACTGCAGGCTGGCAGCTATATGCCTCATAATGATTGCCATGGATGAGTCCAGCCATACCCGTATCATCAGCAAATATAATGGGACATATACTATCTGGCTCTACAGTCAGACGTGTACAACATGAATAAAAATGGTGCAAGCAATGTGCCCTTGTGGCGCTCCAGTATTGGAGGGAATAATGTCAGACCGGCACGTTGGACTTAGTTTAACAAATTGAGTACGATCTGTAAGATAATTTTTACAATAAGGAATGAACCCATGCATGTGGTCTGTTCATGTTGATCAATTTGCTTGCAAGTTTATGTGGCTGGATGTATTAAAGGCAGAAGAAAGTCCAAAGTCAAAGAACATAACTCTATCAGAGGTACATGTGTGTTTAAGTGTGAATAAAGACGGTGGAGGAGCAGCAGGATGCATCCTCACAGCTCAGTAGACTTGTAAGCAATTGTATAGGATCTAAAAAATGGAGCAACCAAATAGATAAAACTACTTAAAAATAAAGCGCTCACACCTTTCATCGGGACTGCAGGTTAATGCTATAGGACGAAGATCTTAATGCAATGAAATGACTGGACGTTTGGCACTTGATGATGGTAGACGGCTTCCATAGTTGAGGCACCTCTCATGTTGAAATGAAGTATTATAAATTACACTGAAATATGAGCCAACTCTATTGAACAATGCTTTAAAACCTTGGGTGATATTGTCCGTCCAGCAGCTTTTTGATGGGTTCAGCCAACAGAACTGCCGGCGACCACATCAACAGAGACTCTATATTGCAGTTTTAGAATTCCGTTAAAACAGATTGAGCTTTAGGTATTAGTTAGTAAAATATCATGATCAAACGATGTAAACGCGGATTGAGGTTATGGCAAGTCAATGTGATTCCAGAGATATGTGGCAAGAATTAGAGGTATTGTTGTAGCCAATCATAAAACGGATACCATCCCAGACATGTTTATTATGTTGTAAAATAAACGTCTCTAAATCTGTACCGGTTAGACAGCTTTATCCTGGGCGATCACGCGTTTCAGTACTTTCTGGACCTCCCGTAGTTGATCAGCATAGCCTCTTCCTTGAATAATCCCTTCTTCTTGTGATTACATTCTGACCCTCTTGGTGATCCACGGTTTATTGTGGGGTAGACTTTGACTTGCTTCGTCGGGATAGTATTGTCCACACAGAATGATATATAATCGGAGAGTTGGTGAGTTCATCCAGGTCATCGGCGGCCTCAATAAACGTTCCCCGTCTGTACAGTCCAGCTCGGCTCGCGGAGGGAGAGATGAACAACGGCCGTAATTGTTCATTGCTTTGTACGGTGGTAAAGCGGGGTTCTCTCTATAAACAATGGGTCGGTAGACGAGGGCACAGATTAAAAGATTATGTCCGCCTTCCGAGTTTGGGAAGCGTGAATAGAAGGTAAGCATTCTTTAACATGGTATAAAGAAGATCAGGGTAAGCTTCTTTACGAGAGGCACATTTCACTTGCTGATAATACTGGCCGCTGCTCTTTTTAGATACAATGATTGAAGTCTCCGTTGATTATGAGAGAACTCCCGGGGGCAAAACTACGGGGCGAACAGGTCACAGTTAGATCTCCAGGTTGGGGGAGCACGAATGTCGTTTGAGATGGGCATATGGGGTGGCACATTCTGATTGATATAGTGCCCACCCCCCCCCCCTTTTCTCTTCCCGATGGTGCGGTTCGGTCCTCTCAATAATGTGAATCCATCAATCCAGCCATGTGATGTCAATTCAAAGGAGTTAGCGAAAGAACGGCCAGACGAAGCAATGGACATCGAAACCTTGCACACTGCTTGGCAGGTTCATAGTCGATTCGAAAGACAAACCAAGATCTTCTTCTGAGTTTACCAGATTGACTTCTTAACCATTCTTATACTCAAAGACGCGTTGGCTCTATGATAGCCGAAATGCACCACTTTGTATTATCGGCGTTGGAAAACATTTGGCAATCGGAATACCATTTGGAATTCGGTCCGAACTCTTCGACAGTCACCCTCCTGCTAAATTCAAATTCAAATTGTTCAAATGAGCGATTGCACAGAATCTTGACGTCGCGTGAAATATAACCCAAAAGAGTAAGAAAACAAGAAACGACCCTGGAAATACCACGGTATTGCCGCCTATTTTTAACACCAAAAGGGAAGTTATTAGACAATGTGTCAAGAGCTTCTTGAAAATCCAGTAATAGATATCAACAGCTTTACCGCTGTCAACAAAACTAGCTACATCTGTCATAATTCCAGTAGATTAGTAAGCACGAACGATTTGAAGCCTTGCCTGTTGCGGAGTTGCCTTGCCAAGACTCACGATTCAGATTATATTCCTTGGAATAATTCACTAATGGTCTCTAATACATACATACATACATACATACGATATTTATACAGCGCTGCCATAAAGAACGTAGCGCTATAAAGCTCGCAAACAACAACAGATTAGGCGAATAAAAATGTTTTCAGATGTTTCTTGAACCTGTTCAAAGTTGGCAGCTCTCTTATTGTAGTTCGCGAATTCCAGAGTCTGGGAATTGCCCACATTTGACATTTGACAACTTGCTGACTTGAGAGCTGTTACCTACCCGCAGCTAGAAGAAGGTTCAGCAACGACATAGCACTGTCTTTGCAGGGAATTTTAAGGTGAATATCCAGGTGTCCGTAATGAGTTATGGGCCAGCCACAGCAGCAGTCTATTAAACCAGATAACAAATCCATAATCGTTGGGTATGCGATTCGATCTCTCAGAATCCAGGTAGGATTACGAGGTCGAAACTAACTGAAGAGTCCAGCTGAGGGAGTTGTGATAAAAACGAGAGTACATATATTATATTATATGCAGTGGCGAACAAAAAATATTGGAACCCAATGGCCATTGGAAGATTTTCTTCATACTTGTACAGGTGAGACGAGATCCAGATTTGGAGGTTATAGAGGGTTGTCCTGTTGACTAAGTTACTGCGATTTATTCGAAGATTTGAGGAATCATGACGTCACGGGGAAATGATGCAAAGAAAAGACCTCCTAGGCTATAGACTTCAAACCGTAAATGCTTCATCTTGTGTCTAGACGATAACAGAAAGACGGAAATAGGCAATCACCTATAAATGAATGAGATTATTCATTAAAACCAAGTTAGCAATTTTAACGTGTTTAATTGGATTCCATTCATAGTGTGTTAGTTACAGGTTTTTCTTCGAAGTTACATGTTTCACACATTCATTTTGTTTATAAGAGACCTCACGGTTTTCCCCTCAGCGCACTCGGATCGTTGAAATTCGGTCCGGGGATTTGGAGGGGCTGCCATAATGTAACAAATAGAAAGTGCGAAAGCTCAACTCATTTAAAATGACCTTCGACCTCTAGGGCTTGATCGAACGGCACGAAGGAACGAAAGACAAACACAATTTTGAGTCTCGATTTGAAATGTTTAAAAATGTTCACTTTCGGCGAAGCACGAATTAGAATATCAAGTTGTTCCCCGGCAGTTCGGGCAGCTACTGCCATGACTCAGCATGTGCACAATAATTGTTTTTTTCTTTTACTGTGGGTCTAGGTTTTAAGAGTGCTTATCGAAGAGCGAAAGTTCCGAGTTGGGGTTGCCAACCCAGACTTATGTATTGCCAGGAGCCTGATCTCGGTGCGTGCCGGTCCTTATATGGGGTGGGGTAATTAGATGAAATAGCTAATAGAATCCAGAGGTTGCACCTCATAAAAATGTTGTTAACTAACCACCTATCTATTACAAACTTGGTCACAGGAGTGAAACCAAAACAAACCGTTTTTTTTCTTTGGGGGGGGGGGGGTTGGGTTGACCCAGCTTGTGCTAAATTTTTGCTTTTTGGGTCCCAAGTTTGACCAAGATGGCCTGGGCTCCCTCAGACCTTTTTCTGTGTCAACCTTTCTAAAGAGTGTGGTTATACAGGAGGATGGCAAACAATTGATTACACAATTACTTGTTAATTACATATCCCCGTAATTCGGATCGTGCGTGGCGAGTACTAGAGAGTTAAACGTTATCCTTGTCCCTTCGGAATGATTGTTCCTATTTCGCGCTAAATGTTCTCAAAATGTGTGATTGATCCAACTTGACGGTACGGGCTAATTCCCCGTATACCCTGCAATGCCCCATAATAACCTGAATACGGTCGAATGAATCTCAGAGAAGGAACTCTGGGGCCTGGCTGGGGACATTCAAAGCCATACCTTATAGTGTTCGTTACGTGGCAATCAAACACCCCGTAGTTCATTGACTACTTCGATACTTAAATAGTGCATGCAAAATAGCCTATACGATGTTTACCCGGGATCATATACCAGCGATATTTAACCTGACTTCGTCAAGCTGGTGTTTTTCTCTTTAATTTTTTTTAATATGGGGGTACTCAAGTTATTGGTATACACGTGGCTAATCTTTTCAGTTTAAGCGAAACATGGACATGAGAAACATAACTTTTCTGTCAATATCTCTTCGTCTCACAATAGCAGTGGGAAAATCGTCTATTTTTTCTTTTTTTTCAAGGTTACTGAATCTTAGATGCGCATGGCTCTATGTGTGTCACAATGGGGAGACTGGAGTCACTGACAGTCCTTTCGATGGGGACGTTAATAGCGGTCCCGGATAGTTGGGAGTTACCCTCTGCCTGGATATTATCCTGACACTATTCGAGAAGAGGAGGCTAGTTATCGCCGGTGTTCATTCCGAACAACTTATTAGCCATGGTCCCTCAAAATTGGGTTGACCACTTGGTACTGTGGAAATCACAGTATGGGGCCGGTCCGCTACCAAGAATCCCAGGCTAGGCCACCGCATATCATGGAGCGTCCGAGTTACAAATTGTAGGTCAACAGGGTCTGACTTGCATCGCATCTATTGTCCTAAACCGTAAAAAAGGGTCCTTTTTTCAAAAATAAATTAAAGTGCTGGAAAGTACTTCAACCTTGCCCTTTACCTGTTGATTCCATATTTGAGCCGAGACCTATTCTTTGAAATGTTTGAACCACCTGACCGTGACGGTTAACGTGGAGATTCCCGTGCGTCCATATACAAACTATCACCCGAGCTAAGAGGAGGTGAGGGGTTTCCGCGACGGCAGTCACGGCACTCACTTCCCGTATTCCCTCAGTGTAAATTTTGAAGTTTTAACACCTCCCCAGTCGCGGAAAGGCCCCTCGGGAGCCTGACGAGGGACCGTATACTTAACACTATCGGTCAAAAACATAGTTTTTCATTTTTTTTTTTTTTTTTTTTTTTTTTTTTTTTAGTGCCTTCTCGGGGTGGAAATACACTGAAAACAAAGATGATTTTTGCAATCTTACTGGAATATAGGGAATCCAAATGTGAGGGTTGAGTTTTCCTTTCCCCATAATTCAGATTAACACCATATAGGGATGAGATCAATGATGACATTCAATACGGCCCGACTCGTTAAATCGGACAGGGAAGAAGCGAACTGCATCGGGCTTTAGCGGCTGCAGCTGTGGCTGGGAAATGCGTACAATGCATGAAATGAACACGAACATTCGCCCTGGAACATCATGCCTGAATTTTCCATGCAGGAGAGCAGTGGCACCTTTTTTGCAAAAAGGCCCCCTCCCCCCCCCCCCCCCCCCACCACCACCATGCAGGATATGTGCGGGTCCCATACTTGGCAGCTTCTGTGGCGATCCTTGTGTAGAAAGTTTTTTTTAATATAGTGGTTAGCCAATTCTCTATGACGGTTCTTTATCACAGGATTTTGATGCACCGATCAGAGCGTCAATCGTCAAACCATTTCGAAAATTGGGGGGGGGGGGGCGATGTGGACGCAATTTACTATCTGAGGGGAGCGCCACTATTAGTTGCTCGTAGCGCAGCCAGAAAAGTTTGTTTTTTATACCGAAAATGGCACTTGTCGGGCCCATGTCACATTCTGAAGCGAAATTTCAGTAAGAAAAGAATGTTGAAGAGTTCAGCTTAATTAGCGACACATCATCGACGGCCTCTTCCTATTTTTATGAAAAGGAATATGTCAGCAAGTGATTATGGTTACCACCAAACATAAGTACCACAGAATCGCTGAAGTTTACAATTTACGTGAACAGGTGGAGATAGGATGAACCCAACCCCCTTCACTCTAAGCATTAATCTGATCAGCAAAGTGACACAGTAGGGGAATTACTGTTACACAGTAAACCCGTTGTGTGGGATATAATTTCGCCGGGTATCTAAACGGATGGCCCAAACTTTGTTGGCTCCCCCGTTGAAATATTATCACTCAGATTGAAGGGGAATAGACTTTCGGTACTTGTCTTTAGTGCGAGCTAGGATTTTCAGTGGAAGGCGCTAGAGGAGGGAGGAGGGGGAGGGGCCCCTAGAGCAGTGGCGTCGCCAGATTTCCGTCTCGGGGGTACAAGGCACAGACTTTACAGAAGGCACAATAATACTATTCGACTGAGCGCCACTATCAGTTAGCGCGAGCGTACACGAGATTTTTTTTTTAATTTTGCAAGCCCCCAGATGGCCGGAATGGGCCTTTCCCGGGCGTTGCTGCACAACCAAGCTTACACCTTACCATTTTTTGAATCAAAATTGTGTATCATGCAATTTGGACATTTTCATTTTGTCGGACCTCGGTCCTATCGTTGCCCCGACTTTCCATTTTCTACCAGAATGTTCAAAATTTTTGCGCGCCGCAATTTTTTCTCTCAAGATTTCTAGACCAACAATCTGAAGAAATCAATCCTCCCAGCAGAAAGTAAGAGCCCACAGGTTCGAAGGCATTTTGCCGCTTCAATCTCTATCACTGTCCCAATCTGCCAACATGATGTAAAGTTATGTCAAAGAGAGCAGGGAACGAGTAGTAGTTCCCTGGAAATAAACACTCGTTGAAAATCCAAGCAGGGCTGATAACCCACGGCAAGTTCAAAATTTCGCGTGGGTTGAGAGATCATTAACGGACAGAGGCTAAGGGTTTTTGTATCCAGAAGATGTTGATTGTAGTTTTAAAGTTAAATGAGAATGTTGTTTGTACGTAATATTTTCACCCTCAACCGATATGTGTATATTAGAGAAGGGGGCCAATGAGGCAAACTTTTCCATAGAGCTTACAGAGAGCAACGGGACGAATTCCCCACTAGTATCACGCGCGGAAGCAACGGTCCTTTGTCCCCTTTCAGTGCAACTGCCTTCTTGTCATGAAAAGCAACAAATTAGCCAGGTCTAAACCACACCTTTATCGCGAATAACTCTACAATATTCTTTTCGAAAATCACAAATCTCAGTGGGGGGGGGGGGGGGAGGCACGTTGGAGAGGGGCCCTGGTTTTCGAGGGGGAACGTTCCCCCACCCCCCATCTTGGCGACCACTAGTCTATAGGCTACTAGAGTGAGAGACGCATCGGTTGGTGAGTAGTTACTTCGGGAAATAGGCCTCCTAGATGTTAAGAAAAAGCATTCCCAATTTCCCTGATCCTTCACAGCCTTGGATGTTTTTAGGGGCGCTCGACATTGAACTGGTGAGCTTGGCATATTATCCGAATAAATATGCAATTCTCAAAAAGTTGCCTACATTCATTGAAGTTTTACTAAGAAACCAACATTTTTTGTGGGCACTCCGTAATATTTTGGGTAAACATTTCATTTTGCTTCAATTCACCCTCTTTTCGCCGTAGTTGCGCTACTGCGAGTTCTGCCTCAACTTGATTATGCACTGCCTCGGATGCCTGTGGACAATGTGTTGTTCTTACTTGATTTTTAATGTCCCTGAACGTACTTTCTTACCATTTAGGCGGGGGATGGGAGGGGATTTATGACGTGTCCATCTAAGCGGAGCACCATCGTCGCCTGATGCGGATCGTATTAGGGATTTTTTTAGGGCAAGGGGGCTTATAGACAACCCAACCGCGCCTGGTGAATGGGTTCCGAGTTGGGTTAAACGGTTAAACAAAAATGTATTTCGAAATTGAATTCAACCCATGCCTTGCCTTATACGGTTATCAGGTTTTAGCGGGTCAACATGTGGCGGAATCCACCGAAATCATCACCCATGACCTTTCCCTCTGATAGCTTGTAGTGAGTGGGGGGTTCCGCCTCGATACAATATTTTATCATCCGAGATAAACCGGAAGCTGATGACGTAACATTGATTGGACCAGCGGAGGGTGGGGGGGGGGGGCTCGTGCTAAGATCGTGGTAACATTCCTTCTAAACTGGAATGATATGCGTATATTACCACAATAGCCTACATCACTTTTCAGTTTTGGATTTCTCTCAAAATTTTTTAACCACCCCTTCCCTCTCCCCTTTTCTTCTTACCCTTTCTCTTTTTCTCCCTTCTGTTTCTTTCCTCTTTTTCTCTCTCTCCCTCTTTTTCTTTCTTCTTTTTTCTTTTTTTTTTTCTTTTTCTCCTCCTTCTCTTTTTCGTCCCCCCCCTTTTCTTCTTTTCCTCCTTCTCTTACCCGGGGGTAGGCGGCGCGCCCCAAAGCCCTCCTGGATACGTGCCTGCGTAGGCCCAAAAGCTTAGTGGTTTCCTTGACGTATTTCCGCCTCGTTGGGGAGACCAAGATTTAACTACATACACACATATACATAACATTTGCTCAAATTACACCAAAAATAACACCATCTGAATCTCAAGAAAAAACAAATACAGGAGGCGTCCCTAAGGCCTATACTCGGCTCACTGTAGTATTTAATTTTTTTTCTTACAAATCTTGACCCTCTGCTGACATTAAAGACTCATTGACCGAACCCCACAAAAGTAGGTTTTATCAATTCAACAATTGCGTATAAATGATATTGTATCGCGTATAAATGAATTGTCCAAAATATCATTTTATCAGTTTCCCATTTTCAACCTGAAATCCTGCACCGGATCTTCACACAACCATTCATCCCTCACATAGACCACAAAAGTAACCTCTACATCGCGTTTCCACCTGATTACACCAAGTATCCGGCTTTATCGTCTTTACCGATTTTCAGATATTGGTCCTTGTGGGAACATCAGATGACTACTAGCGCTGAGCTCAAAACAGAGAGGCTTATCGTGTCACAGAATGTTTGACACACTAATCTAATAGTACTCCTGAGAGTGTTACCCTTACTCTGTTTTCCTTAATCCCATTGATTAGTGTGTTCTGACATTCTTGTGACATAGCCGACTGCAGAAGGGGTTCGAGTAGTAGGCCTACCTTCAAAAACAAAAAATCAATGAATAATCAAAATGTACTGAGGCGGTCTTCCTCATGACGTCATGTAAATGAGGCCTTTGCTTGTTCGCCAGTTACTATCGGACGACAATCTGTGTTTCAACTGGTCCATGGACTACTTGCAATTGTATGCATTCCGCGCCAGTTACATTTGGTTACACAAATTTTTATGGCTGACTGTATAATGTTCATTACCAATTACCTAATTGCCTAGTTGTTTCCACGTCACCGGAAGTAGAATATGACCCCGTACACGGAATGCCCAGACTAATGGATGTCCAGCTGAGTATAAAACAGATAATTATCATATCTATGTTTATCAGGGTTGGCAGCGGGGCTCTCGTCTCTCCATGCCCCTAATATGGTAGACCGGGCCAAGACGCTTTATTGTTTTTTTTCTGTTCCCCTTCATTTAGCTTTACTTACATATAAACGCACTCTTGTTTGCTTTTCCACCCGACAGTGCTTCAGCTAAGGAAATCCGTAGTCGGAAATTGTAGAGGCCTCCAGTTTTGGGTGCTCATTGCCCATAGAGCTATATACACCAGTAGACCGGGGTAACTTTGGTACGCAGGATAATTTTGGAGGTTGGGATTTTATCGAATTGGTCGAGCGCCATCTATTCTTGAAAGCATTACAAAATTTCGTGTGATTTGAACGGATAAATGGAGGAGGGGAGTAGTTACATAGTAAATGACCTGCCAAAGTTACCCCAAAATGGAATCGTTATCGTCTTTTTGTTTATTTTACTCTTACCACGAGTCCCAGAAAGACTTCTCATTTTATAACATCAAATTCAATTTTTATAAATAGGTCAGAGTGCCAATTTTGCTTTTGGGTCCATGAAATTCATTTGTGTTTCTCATTGAAATTTCAGTTTAATCGACGAAGAAAAAAACAAAACAACCTGCCATAGTTACCCCCCCGTTCACGGTAGCCAATTCTGTTCTGTGCCCCACTCAAAATATTGAGTGACCACCTGCATATAAATATTCCTAAGAATAGTTTTGCGAGTCGTGAACGGACAACCGTATTACCTCAAGATTACTACTATATTAGCACAGTACACTCTAAAAAAAGGGAAAAAAAAAGGGAAGGTGTTGAATCACACTTTCTGGGTTGTCTAAGTTACAACTCTCCCGACACTTCGTGTGAGTTGCCCCTAGTCCACCGGAAAACTGTTGATTCAACACCTCATTTTTAGAGTGTATGGCGCCCCCTGGGTACTCGTGTTTCTGCTGACAAGAAAGTGTATCCAACCGACCAAAGCTAATCAAGTACTCTTTCATCAGGACGGCACCTCCTTTCCCACCATGCACAAAACTCCACTATTCGGAGTGTTGTGTTCCGAAACCTTTGTCGGTACCTTCAAACACTTTACTCCTTACTATGACTCGCTCCCTTCCGTGCAGGTAAATGGTGCAATGGTGAATTTCACATAGTCCTATCGTAACGGCCAATTAGGACTTGGCAGTGTTGTTAGAAACAACCAGAATTGGTGACTGACTGCCGCATTAAATCCCGCGCGACACTGGAAGTGTAGGGGATATTAATGGGTTTTTGGTGTGTAGCCGCCGCCACCGCCTTCTCCGCCGGCCCGCGTCCCAGGCTCCTCCGCCGCCGAAATTTAAGGCGTTTAGGCACAATACACTCTTTAACGCTTTAAATCCCGATTGATCTGAACTTAGTACACATGTGGGCCCTAGTGAAAGCTCGGATTAGTTGGAAAGTAGGCATCACTACAATGCTGGGGGCCGCTAATTTGCATGATTTACGCGAACTTTCCAGTTAGTCGGATTTTAACGAAACTTGGTGGGTAGGGACTATAGTTGAATCCGAAAAGATGTGGAGGTCATTTTAGGGTCATCAGAGGTAAAATTTGCATAATTTAAGGGCCTACATTTCCCAAACTTTGTCGGACTTGAACGGAACTTCGTGAATGGGGGCTACACATTTTTCCTGACAAGGTTAAAGTTCATTTCTGAGGTCCTTCGTGGGTCGACGACAACGACGACTTCATTATCTAATACTACTGAACGTTCTTATAGTCAAAAGAGGAGATAGGCAGTCCCCCCCCCCCCCCCCCCCCCCCCCCGGTCTTGTGGGGGGTTTGTTTGGTTTATTCAAGAAAGTTTAGACATTCTTGATCCATCTTTTCGCTAGTGAGGGGGAGAGAGTAGGTATATAAGGGAGGAGGACATGGCCCGCGTGCCCTCACACATTGATGAGGCCACAATTCTCTGTATAGAGACGCGGGGATTGGCCAACTTGATATGCTGAGAATAGACGAGAGCTGGCCACTGGGGGTAGTTTTTAGCAAAAAAACAAAATCACTAACTGCGTTGCCTGCTACCTGACGGTCGGTGCTCAACCTTAATAATTTAATGGTTGTTATAGGCCAGCAATTATCGGATGCCCGCTATATATAGTATTCGGACCCCCAGAATCGTGTTTCTGGGTGAATAATCAAATGTTTCGGACCCTACCAGAATCGTTTTTTTATGGGTGGGAGAATCAGATGAGTTATTATGTGGTTGGGTCCTATACAACTAGGGAAAGTGGCATGTCAAAAGTCGAGCTTTTCCCACTAAATCCCACATCTCTTTTCTGTCGCCAAAATAAAAAGAACCTCAGCCACAACCAGCTTCTCCCCCCACGGCTATTGTCTATTGGTTTCCCATGGTTATCTGAATACTTTTATTTGAATATCCCTTATTCCCTGGCCAGCTAAACTATGCATTTAGCCTATTGGCTTTACTTAGGGGGTACACCACGTCTGCCCACCCTCCCAATTGTGAATGCATAAGGAACTATAACGTGTGACCAACTGTATGGTCCCCATTCCTTCAAGTTTCGTTTAAATACAAACAAATTAGAACCATCCACGAAAATATTGGACCCTTCGGTGACCCTTGAAAATCATAACCGTCATGTTTTTCGGGATCAATCTCTGTCCTCCACCCAACCACCAATTTCGTGTAAATCGTACAACTTTGTATTTTCGTTGTGAAAACCGGCGAAATAGAGGGCGGCAATTCCTCACTTGTCGAACTCATCCGAGATATTACTACGTGTCCCAAATCTTAGAAAATCAATCGGACAAAGCGTTAGAGAACTATTGCGCTACGCCCTACAGTTTGCCGAAGGCGCGGATACGGCAAGGCACACGCACCCGAAACCATAATAGGCCTATCCCCGAACACCTCAAAAATGGTGCGGAGATATCATTATGATGTGTACGTGCGTATGCGTGTGTGTGTGTGCGGGCGCGCGCGTGTGTGTGCGTGTTTGTGCGTGTGTGTGCGTGTGTGTGCGTGTGTTGCGTTGGTGTGTGGTGTGTGTGTGTGTGTGCGTGTGTGTGTGCGTGTGGTGCGCAAGCGCGTGTAGTGTGTGTGTGTTCAAGTTTTGACCCAACTGTGTTAGATTTTATCTGATTTGGGTCAACTGCGGTTTTAGAGTGTGGATGGTCCGGTAGAGTTCTTGTCGATACTCGGGATATTTTGGGGTCTCTTTGCTGCTATTGGGGGATTGGTAGACGAGTTGGTTCGCGGGATAATCTTGGGGTCTCCTGGGGGCTGTAGAGGCTGAAGAGCTCGCCTCCGAATCTTTGGAGCCATTCCATTAGGAGCTTTTCATGACGTATACCAACATCCCAAAAGAGAGACATTGTCCGTCTCCAGAAAACTGGCGAAAACGACGGGCGAACGTTTTGTTTGACGTCACGATGAAACCGCGTCACATCACTTCAATTCGATACCGCATAAACGTTATATCTTTCATTTCAACCATGATTTCAATGTAAGAATAATCCCGATATACCACGATATGACGATTGTTCCTCGTCATTTTATGTAAAGATCTCGTCTTTTATTGCCGGTCATTGCATGACGCAACGATAATGCCTCTTTAAAGGTCAATGTCAAGGTAACTCACTTTGTTTTTTTTTTCAATTCATATGCATCAGATTGCTTCGGACTACAAAGATGAAAAGAGCGTGTATGATAACCCACACTCCTTCCGTCTCTGTCTTATCGCATATTGTTTTTACAATGACGTCACAGGGTATCCAAACGAGTTGCTCTTGAGTTTACACAGTAGTTGCTATTCGTTACTCCGTGCAGGTTATCTTTCTCAATGACTGTTGTACCCATGTATTCTTTCACCCCAGCTCGTGTATTGAAGAAGATTTATTAAATTTTATAATAAATAATTTTGCTGGTGTTTCATACCTCCAGGTGATGGTCATGAGGCATAATGATAGGTTTTTCAGGTTTGTCACTTTTCCACTGTCTTATCAACTGAACGTGAGTTTGGGGGGGGGGGGTGGTGGTGATTTTCTTCCTATCAGAAGAATCATAATCTTCAAAGTCGGGTTTCGCATGTGCACGTTCATGCACCCATTGGACACTTCACGCCGTCAAAGTAAGTCTAGGAGTAGAATCCGCCCTCTCACTACGGTTTGAGAGGGCATTGTCGTCTGTCGTATGGTACCCCCCAGCTTGCTGACACACCACGAAACACGGCGCGCGAGCGTCTTCCTCTTAACGTCTGACGAATCCCGCTTGGTGTATTCAGTATCACTACGTACAAGATCGTAACTATGATTCAATGCAAAGTTGCGATTATCTCAGCGATCCTTTAGCTGTGATATCATGAAAACGTAAGCGTCATATTTACTGGGTTTTTGCGGACAACGACAATTGCCTGTTTGCATGTATATAACACAAGAACGGATATGGCGGCACCAGGATTTTCCATGGTGGGTGGAGGAAAAATGGAGGAGGAGGGGGGGGGGGGTTTAATGGGGGGGGGAAGGGGGGGGGGGGGGGGGGGGTTGGTGCAGTACAGAAGTGTTCCTCTTCTTTTCCACTCACGATGCCCCAATATGCATCGGATATCTGTCTGATTCATTCCATCATTCATAACATAACTAAGCAGGCATTGAACCTACTGATTCAATAGGTCTATTTGTCGAATGTGTAGTCTTCAGTAACAGGGGGAGAGCTTGTTCAATCACATTTGGGTGGGGAAAAAGCAAAACTCCTTGGCGGGGGGGTCCAGGCAGTGCGGTACAAGATTTCAAAAGGCGGAGGCACTTGGGGAAGAGAAATCGCAAGTGCTGGGGGAAGAACAATTACCCCAATTCACATTTCAAAGACACCACAAAGCCAATGATTATCATTCTGTTGACTCATCTGGACCATATATGGTCAAGGAACAATATCTGTTACACTTGATATATAGAACATTCTGGTAAAAGCAGGTAAAACCACTCAGCTTCCATGCGATGCCTATAAACGTATTTTCCTAAAGACAAAAACAAAAAACAAAAAAAAACAACAACAGAAAACAACAACAGAAAACAACAAAAACAAACATGCAGCAAACGAAAGCAATGCCAAGTAATCGATGTCGAAACAAACAAAATTAATAGCCTAACCAACAAGCAAAACAAAGGATTCCCACTGGGGAAAATCCCCTCCCCCCCCCCCCCCTTCTTTCACCGCCACTGGAACGGAGTTAGTTTAGAACTATACATTTAGGATCTAGGGTTACGGAAATTCGCTCTTCTTATCTATGTAAGTTCCCAAAACAATTTGCTGCCACCTAAGGTTAGGTTGAACTTTTCCCGCGAACAGCACCCTATGGTCCACTCCTCGGTTGTTATATGACGATATTGCTCCGTTATCTCACAGGCCGTGTACTATATTTATAAAGGTGTTCGTCAACTATGAATTAATGGTTCCTCGATCCTCTGAGCTCAACTCGAATACTTGTGATAATATACAAATACGATTTCCGCTCAACGGTATCATTTCAACATGTAGTGGTTTTCATAAGTTTCATGTGTGATCACGTGATAAGAGGCCTGGGGAAATCCCGCGGGTTTCCTCCCTCATATAATCTACGGTACTTTTTACGTTCCGTCGTTGACCACTATTTGTTCAAATTACACATGAGTGTAGACCCGTAACGCTATGAAGAATTCGATACTGAATTACATGCGATTGGTCAATTCTGCGAACGAATGAAAGGCATCCAAGTATGAAAAATAAGCTGAGAGAGGTACTCCAGTTTTTTTTAAAACGAATAAACAAAATACTTGCAACAAACAAACATTTGCCCAGAACCACTAATTACAGTCCCGTGCAAAAGAACCTATTGTCTTATTGCCTTGTTACAGGAACGGGGTAAACTTCATTGCTTTGTTAGCCCTTGTAGAAGAATAACATCTGAACAAAACGGTAGGCAATATCCTGGATGGATATCGTAAGTAAGCTTTATATATTTATACAACTGGTACCTATTTTTGTATCTTATTTTTGTCATCAAACCGGAATTAACTTCATGCGGCCGCGTGTAATTATAGTAAGATACTCTCGTGCTACTCTCAGTAACCATACGACTCAGC
Organism: Sclerodactyla briareus; assembly: GCA_026419785.1. NCBI lineage: Eukaryota > Metazoa > Echinodermata > Holothuroidea > Dendrochirotida > Sclerodactylidae > Sclerodactyla > Sclerodactyla briareus. Next base: position 60,383 of record JAODTK010002654.1, read on the forward strand.
GATTCCAGGAAGCAAGACTGACCCAGTTATCAGGAAGAAAAAAAAACCTCCATCGATCTGAGCATCTTGATAGAGTTACGAAAGAGGCAGCACAGAAGAATGACGATGGTAAGCCAACTTTCAAATCCAGTTTAGTGATGTCTCTCTAGCTACTGTTTTTTTCTACCGTACCATGAGTGATTGGTACGAGTTTTAACATGGGCGGCGAGACCAGCGAGTGACTGTGTTCTGGAGATAAAGTTGTCCTCAACTAGGTTTTCATTAATCACCGAGCGACCTAATTTTCATTGCACATTACCTGAAAGGAAAATTGTTTTAAATACGCCTTTCTAACCCAAGTAGGGGAAACTCACGATGGTGATGGGTCGCGTCTTTGAAGGTCAGCGGAAGTGTTAACCTCGAGTGGAGCATTTTGAAACTTACATAGATGGAAAGAGCGTATTTCATAACCCCTAAATCTGAAATGAATCTGAAAAAAAACATCTCTTTTTCGTGTTATTACACCAACACCACTAGCTTAGGTCCAATGAGGTCAAAAAGGGAACCGAATGAATTCTGCTATTGAATTTGCACAGTGATTGCTGATTTCTTTAAAAATTAAAAAGGGCAAGGCATTCTCTCCCACAGTCTTAAATGTTTGCATTCATTTATTCCCAAGAATTATGTGGATTTTCATTCAAACCAGGGTCACCATTCTTGTGTGACACACTTTCTGAAAAATAAATTTTGTATTGACTTTGCTTTGAGAAGGTCTTCTTCTCCACCCATGATGTCATGAAGACATTGCCTAATAATAGTCTGCCTCATTTTCGCTATCTTCTCAACTGTGTTTTTACATTTGTTTACGTTTTAACGGGTTGGATTTTTCTTGATATACGAATCAGGAAGGAATCATAAGCTCAATAGTCATGTCCAACATTTCCACTGACCTTCTTCAATTCTTGATTTTCATATGGCCCTCCTTGAATCGTCCCCCCTAACAAGCTGTAACTTGGATGTATCTATACCCAGCCGGTCGCTCTTCAGAGGTTCATCATCCTTACCGTTGGCATGGAAAAAGGCTCTCCATTTCCTGTATATTATTAGACATGCATTACAGACATTGGCAAGCGGCTAAGTTTTGTGGAGCAGTCAATTCGTAAAACAAGGCTCGTCGCCTCCCAACACCCTGTGAATAATTCGTTGCAATTTCTCTTATTGGAATTGGACAATCAAACTTGTCGACTGGTCAATGCTTTTCTATGATTTCCAATATTCTGGGCCATTTTGATCACCATTTTGGGGGGGGGAAAGAAATCAAATTCGTCATCCTGGTACCGGCTGCATCTTTTGTTCCGGTAAACTCATATCACCATCACCTACACAAATATTTGGCAACCGATTTTTACAATTTTTTCACAGCTGGATTAAGATATTTGGGTTATTATCTTTTGTTTGCCCTCTTGTGAAGTAATGAAAAGTGTTGATAAAGTGTTTTGATGTCAATCGCTTGGTACAAGGACGGATCTTGAAAAAGAAGAAAGAAATCTGGTGGCTTGAGTATTTCAGCCGTCATTGATGGTCTAATACAATCTTCACACAGTTATAGCAGGGAGGTTTAATTATTCCTACCGAATTTTTTCTAATCCCTTCGCCGGAGAAAATTAACGCAGGCTGTGTAATTGTGCATGCGTATGTTGTAATGTGCGTGCGTGTGTGTACTTGTTCTTACATTTGACCTAAGCGAATGAATTTTGGGGAAGGAATTTTCATTACTATATTTCAAGTCCTGGATAAATGAATTTCAGTCAGTGTTCATAGCACAGCGATATAGAACAAAGAAGTAGCTAAAACAAATGTGTACGTTCGAGCGGGTGGGACGCGTGTGCGTTTTTTTTTGTTGTGTGTGTTTGTGTGTGTGTGTGGCGTGTTTGGGGGTGTGTCGCTCTTATACTCAGTCGGCGCGTATACACTTGAATGCACAATATTGAGCGGATTGCCCCCTTTCATTTGGTGTCATATCGTCATAAATAATATGGGCAAAATTCCTGAAATAGGTATATTCCCGTTTTTCGTATTGGTAGGTGAATCGGAAAACATTGTGTAGGCTATGTCCTTAATCGAATGTGTAATTAACATGTTTCGTACTCCCGTTACCTTCTCTAAGTTGAGGGGAGGGGGGGGGGGGTGTCGTCGCTTTAGTAATCCATCAGTGGGCGTGTCCAGATTATTTTTTAACTGAGTATAACTCAACCACCCCCAACTTGTCAGCGTGTGGGCAGGTTGTGTTCCCACACAACCGCTAACATTTCCTATTGTTTAGACCCTACTTTCGCTTGTCTACTGCTCGATGGCACAGTTGTATGACAACCGAGTTTACATATTGTTCTGTTATTGTTTCATGTGCTGTCGTTGTTAACCCTAGACACTGGAGCATGTGGCTGTGCTCACATTGTTTTGGTGATTGGTAGAAGTGGGACATAAATGTTGGCCAACGTTTCAGTGCAGCTAATTGATATCCGCGGAGGCGGGTCCAGAACGAATTCAGCTGAGTTTCCTTGAAACTGATTCTATTTAGGTTAAAAAGACATCTTTTGTAGCCGGAAAGCGACTCGGCGATAATTTTTAATTCAGGTACACACAGACAGGAACATGCCTATACCACTCGTTAGTCCTGACTCCAATTGAGTGACTGAGAACCTCAAATGTACATATTTGAGTAGTTTTTTTTTTTCAACAGTTTCTTGCAACAGGTTCTGTCAAGAAATAAGGCCCAGAATGTTTTTACTCGGTTGATTGATGTTTCATCATTAGGCCAGCGGGTTTCGCTTATGTGGTTTGTGGTTTCGAATGCCATTATTTTCGAGATGTGGTCGTGGCTTAGAGGATTTCCATTTGTCATCTGGAGCTAGCTGTTTGACGATTCTACTCGAATCCTAGCCATTTACATTAATGAGGGGCGGGGATAGATAGAATTGGGAAGACGGTATATGATAGTACGAAACAGTTACGTAATTGGATCGCATCTCATTCATGCACTCTTCCGATTAGTGGTTTTCAGGATCGCCAACTCATCACATAGCTGCCATGGGTCCTAAGTCTGATGTAGCTCATCGATGGAAGAGTCATCCCCACCAGCTTCCCCACCAGCTTCCCCACCGTGGGGGAGTGTACCTTCCCCGACGCCTTTGCCTACAAGCGCTACCAGGATACCAAAGCGGAATTTTACCCCTACAAACCTCCTACGGACTCCAGCTCTTCCCAATGAGGGGCGAGAGTGATCGGGAGGACATCACCCCCCAGAAGAACCCATACAATCGGTCACAAGGAGGAGGGGTGTCCCGTTGGGCCAGAAACCCCTAGAGAACAAGCAGTTGACCCCCGAGACGGCGAGCAACCTGTTCCCTGGTCTTACACGATCAACCACGACCAGAACCGGATTCCGACCACGGTCGGTCGCCGTGGCGGTGTTTGTCGCTGCAGGAAGGGTGTCTTGCGACCCGGTGACTGGCAACCAGCGCCTCGATGCGACGTGCCGCGAGGTTCATCTAAAAATGAAGGGCCTACGTAGTGTGGGGGTTGCGGGGAGGGGCTCTTCCATTACCGAATTGAGAATATGAGTGGACTGTGGCGGGTGCTTGGCCTCCCGTAAACCCCATAGGCCACCCACCGACGTAGAATGCCGGTGATTCAAAAGAATAGGGTTTTAGAGCAGCCCTTTCTGGCCAAATCAGTATGGTAGGGTACATGAGTTCGTTACCCAGCATCGGGCTAGCTTTTGTACACAATTCCCAAACTTAGGCTAAGCAGGAGCTAACGAAACTTAGGTCCCACCATCCTACTTATTTATTATATTTATTTTTGTTTTGCTCGCGCGCAAAGATATAAATTGTCGAACTTATAGATGAAATATTTAGGTTCATTAAAATTATTAGATGTATAAAAAGGCTGGGATATTCATGAACATGTTGGCGGTGTGTGTGCTTGATCTGGTTCATTGGCGCATTTCGAATGTGTGTAAACCGGTATTTTGTTCGGTTCGTTCGATTCACCAGTTTCATCACGGAACACTATCTGACTATATGAGTTGGTCTGCGGCATGTATTGAAAAACGGCTAATGAGGGTTAGGTATGCGCCCTGGGCTCGATAATGCGGAACTAGTAACAATTTATATCCGTGGCGAAATCGGCCGCTGATTTTTCAGTCGTGGACTTGTACACAACCGTCACCTGATTTATCCAATGATTTACATCTAATTGGAGTATCAGCTGAAGTATTCTTCTTTTTTCTGTCATAATTGATGTATTCAGTGTATTCATTTCAGCAATGGTATTCCTATGGAATGAAGTAGGTATACATATTCCAATCGTATGTACTGGTAGTGTTATTCCACTCGCTCCGATACTACTATATACGATAACAGAACTCCGCTCGCTAGCCAGTATATGACTTAGTATAGTCCATCGGGCGTATACTATCTGACTATTGTCGTTTATAGATGTGGCGAGACCTTCATATCACTATTTCCTTCACCAAATTATGATGGATATTTTCTATGCCTGATAAAAACGGAGAATTTTCTGTCGCCAAAAACGTTCATCGAGCGATGTTCACCTTGCCTTAGGAGTCATGTTATTTTTTACGTTATGACATAGACACACTGAGCAGGGAGGATGGATTTACTCTCTGTTTCAAATATGAGGGAAATCGACGAGAATATATACTTTCTGTATAAGATTTGGAACTCTCCGCCGACAGGTGTTTTCGAGAAACAGGAGCCGCCTATGGCTACCTGAGTTTAACTATGAAGCATTTTTACAAAGAATCGATGGGCCGTTGAGCCAGCTGCTGGAAAGATCAATAGGGTAACTGGCTGGGTATATCTAAATCTCGAACTCAGCGCCGCGGCGTAATAGGAAGCACTAAGTCCAACATAACGGATGCAGGGATGGCTTCAAATGAAGAAACGAAGGGTCACAATGTGTTAACGCGCACGTATAGGACCGCTTGCCCACAGGTAGTAGGTAATGGGCAACTGGGCGACCCTCTATAACGTCATATTTCCTGTTTCAACTCCATGAATCGGTGGCGCGCTTCCGAGATTCGTTTCTCCACTAGAAATCATAACGTTGTGGCCCTAATAAGGGCGTCGCTTGTAGATAAAGAAGGACTCTGCGATCAATCTAGTTAAAAGTGAGTTTTTTTTTTTTTTTTTTCTCTTCCAACCGTATATTCATTCCAGATAAGGTTGTGAAATAAACTACCGGAAATCATGTTGGGAGATAATCCAACGAACGTCGAGTATCGGATTTTTTCCTTTCGTAATCCGTAATTTCATAGTCAAAACAAGTACCCCTTCGAAAAATAAAATAAAATACGTTGCTGCTTTTTGAGAGATATTATCAGACTCCTGATTGATTTTAGCCTAGGAAAACCCGTTACTCCTGGTGGTCGTTGAAGACCACGGGCGATTATTTTGTATCAGAATGCATGGTTAAAGCAAACCTGCCGCGGCAATGGAAGTTACAGTTAGGAAGAAACAACTATAGACCCCTCCCCCAGACACCCCCCCCCCCAAAAAAAAAAAAAAAAACCAATGCTGCCGATCCACATTGTAATATGAAGTGCCCTGAAATATCCAAGAGATTTCTGTAAATTGTCACGTACAATAAAAAACTGGCCCCTATACACTTAACCATAAGGCCTATACCATAAGCCTTACGGAGTAAACAAGACGCCTACCGGCGGATGATGGTTCACTGATCCTTGAATATCCCCACATCGGATGGCTTCGCCATTCAACGTTCGATTTAATCTTTCAGCTAATTTGTGCAGGCATTATTTCTCTTATTGGAACTTTTATTTCGCAAAATTGGTTCTACCATTCATGCAGTGAATGACTGGGCTATTCCGTTCCTAAGAGCGTGTCAGTTTAGTTGCATCGCCAGTTGAATTTGCCAGTTGAACAGTCTCATCAGGGATTTCGATTTTTTCCACCCCTATGGCTTTTACGAAACTGTGGCCTAAAAACTAAAAAAAAGTGCCCAAGCCGCGACCCGTTTAGGCAATATACACTCACTTTTACGTAGACCGTACGCTTTATTAATCTCTGCTCGTTCTGCATTAAAGTTCCTCTAACGTTTCTGTATTATACCAAATTTGTTCGATACCAACACTTCCAGCTTTCAACCGCGGAAAATAAAGTAAACGAGAACAGCGCCATCACATTCATTCGTCGTTTCGTCCGTTGATCAATGTTATATGAGACAATCTGCTATTAGCACAGACTATTGAGACGCCGTTCCTAAAATAGAGGGGCTATCGCTCTTTGGTACATACCAATAGTCGTGTATGATTAACATACCGTCTGCAGGACTTCACTAACAATAAAAAGGAAAAAGAAAAGGAAATATGCTCATTACAATTCAGGTGGTGACGTAGATGTCAATCATCAGTAGCACACTGGCCTTGTTATGGATGGGAGCAACCTGAATAAATGACCTGAAAGGTCGACTAGGAGTCATTCATTTTTAGGGTATCACATATCTTCTATCCATGGTTGTAAATCCGACAATAGGGGATGAATCCTCAACAAAACCCTTCTGAAAATAAATTAATAAATAATATACTGTAATTATAAAAAGAGCAATTGGCGAAATACTTTATTCAGCCACCACAGTAGATTATTCATAGCTCAATGTTCGAAGTTGAAAATTTTTCCGAATATTTATTTGCTTACGTCAAATAAACATTACAAATTGGTCAACAGATACAAACACTATCCAAATAATTCATATATCTATTTAATCAGTGTTAAATTACTAATTGAATAACTCACTTAATTTATCCAACTCATTGTTTTTTGCTCTTCTATCAGAATATATTTTTCCGTTCGTGAATCATGCATAAAATTGATCCTTCTAGGAGTTTTGTGGTTTGTTATGCCACATTTTTTATAATGTAATATTTGATATAAAGATCACAAAGTGAACCACTCTTTTTCATCTCTTTATATCTGAAACTACCCGTACTTTGTTTACATGTGCACATTTACTCCTGGATAATAATGCATTTGACACCCTACCCACCAACTACCAACTTCGTCTGCTCCCGCAAACCAATCAACCATGTTATATATCATCTGTTCACAAGATTTTTACTCCATTGACCTTAGATGACTTTCAATGTGACAATATGGTCACGGTCCGATCATGGGAACATATATACCAACTATATGACCTTATCCTCTCATACCAGGGTCGTGTATCGTTCACAGCTGGCACAGAATGTCATTCTTCGAAAATTCCCTCACCCATGTTCTGATTTCTTTATAGTTGATTATTTTTTGGGTTTTTCTTCTCAAATGACCCTCGATCTACCCACATCAATAGAGTGCATGTAATTTTCGCTGATCGGAATACCTCTGGATCATCGTGTTTCACGGATTGTTTAACTTTGGCCTCGGCTGATCTTCAAATTTCATTTGACCTGCGTTACCCAAAAACTAGGTTCATGTACCTAGTCCATGGATAACACCATTTCGTAATTGAGCTCCACCCATACAGGTGGTATCGAGTTATCGTATTTACAAGTAAAACTTCACATACGCATATACATACATAGACATACACGCACAGAAGTACCAGATCGCTTTCCTGAGTCAAGAAATATAAGAGATACTGGATACGTGATATATACAAAATACAATAACATGTATTTATTAATGCCGTGATTCGCTAATGAAACACTAGATCTACAGCCTACTCCTTTGAACCAACTCCTATTCTTCCTAACTTATTTGGCTTATTATGTTGTGTGAAGGGTCCAAATCATAACAACGGATAAATCGATTTCTAGAAATCTGAAAGTGTCATATCTCTCCTAAATGTAAACTTCCAGCAAGCCTTTCTGCCACTCCGAATGCCCATATCCTGATCTTCATTCGCCACGCATGGCCATCTTCTTAACTCTCAACCAAACCTGCTTAAATTGAAGAAAAGAGTACTCTCGAATTGAAGAATTCAAATCAGCTCATCACGGCGAAAAAAAAAACAGAGCCCCGGTCATGCATTTCTCTAGCCCTGAAGTAGGGCCTCCGACCTGTGCTGCATTGCAAATGCATCGATATCCTGTTGCTAATCGAGGTTCTATTGCCATATTCTCACCTATCAATCGGTGACCAATGAATAAAGTGAAACAAAAATTCAACGCGAGTTATTTTTGTCACGTAGAGTGTTTAGTTACGAAAACACCATCATGACTGCTCATGATTACTTATTTCGTAATCTGGTTCTCGTCCGTTCCTGCTAATGCAATCAGCAGTGAACTTAGTGAAGTATCCAGTTGGTCCATTTGATGTAAAAAGAAAGCTTAAAGGACACCTTGCAGGTGATTTTTAATCAGGAAATTTAATAGCTGGATAAATACTTAATGCGTCGTCCAAAACAACCAGACGTTCATAGTCTTTCCGTTACGGAGTTAAGGCATTTGAAGTTTGTGTAGTTGTGAAGCATGTGTATTGCGCAAGATCGAAATGCATCCCATCATGCAATAATAAATGATGTCATACTGGCACAACCCTGCGAACCTTCTTCTTTTTTCTTGTGAAATTCACACATTAATTCACTTCGAAAAGCATTTAATATTTTTAGTTTTGGGGGGGGAAAGGATGCTGTAGTGGGTTGGTAGGTGTGACATAGGCGTACTTAGCGTCGATTTCAATCGAAGATGGAGGGGGGGGGGACTTGTAGGACTATCTAGCGGAGCCCACCTTGGGTTGGCGCGGGAGGAAACAGGAAAACTTTTGGCATGAGACCCCTCAGATGGCAGGAGAGGGCACTTAGCATGTCTAACGGCTTTGTCGTGAGAGGGGAAGGGTTTCTTGTGTACTCCAACCATTGGCTCACGAAAATTAAACCGAAATTTTAGCAGTGGTGATGCAGTTTTACTACTTCTGTGTTATTTAGCAGTGGTGATGCACATGTTGTTACCACCTCTGTGCGTTTGTGTGCTCCGTGGTGAGCGACAGGTTATTACCACCTCTGTGCATTAATTTGACAGTGGCGGTGCGACAGGTTGTTACCACCTCTATGCGTTAGGTCGGAAGTGATGATACACAGGTCATTATGACCTCTATGCGTTAGTTTGGGAGTGGTGATGCCCAGGTCATTACCACCTCTATGCATTAGTCGGCAGTGGTGATGCACAGATCGTTACCACCTCTACGTGTTAGTTCGGCAGTGGTGATGCAGAGGTTGTTAATAACTACATACGTTAGCTCGGCAGTGGTGATTAACAAATATGGCTATGCTACCGACCTCTCAGCCACACACTTAGAAAATACTTGAATATCAGTAATTAAATGACATTTTTATTATTCAATTACAATATTATACTCTCATCTTCTTTGTTATGACTCTCCCTCCCCCCCCGCCCCATGTTTTAATTGCTGTTGAGTTCTTCATAAAAACCAACTTATCCATACATAGTGTATCTCTTCACTAGAAACCAATGAACAGATACAGGGTTCTCAATACAAGCTTGCGTTTATGTCCTCTTGAAGGATTTTGCCGACTTGAATAACCATTCGATTGGTTGAAATGAGGTCGAAAAATGCCCTATTGCCTATACGTCCTGCCAAAAAAATATATGCGTCCCGGCCAGGGATAGCAAGATGATATTTATGAGGTGTCCCATTATTGTTACGAGTTTGCGTTTTCTGCAAAAGGCCATGTTTAGTCCGCCATCAACGGGTAATTGACGAACCGCGGCATTCCACAGTCTTCACTGTTGATACCTAATGACTAATACGCGAATCTCAAAATTTTGTGTTTATTCTAAGTCAAAATTCCGGCCCTACCATGATTGACAATAGTACCTTAGTCCAAGGGCGGCGATTTGTTGGCGGTTGGGAGGACGGAACAAGGTGAATACATTGAGCGGGAGCGCCACCACAGGTTGAACGCGTGCGTACAAGAAAATTTTTCGTTTGAGAGACCCCCTAGATTGCAGGAAACGGCACTTCCCATGCCTTATGGGTCAGCAGCATCCTGCATGATAACAAATTTTTTTTCAGGGAAGGGTTCCAAAAACTATCGCCTTAGGGATAAATTTCAAGGTTTTGCATTGGGAGGTGTGACATTCTGAAATACAATGCAATTGAGGTTTCAGTCATGAAAGGATCAATCGAAATGGGCAATGCCACAACCACTACATTCGCGCGAAGCGCGAGATTTCGCAGGATCCGATTCGACCAACGATCGACATTGCACTGACCCCTCTCTGACCTATCACTTACATAGGGCAGGCCTGAGTTTTTCACTCAAAGATTACGGCCCCCGTTTTTATCTTCTTTAAGGACCACAGGCGCATGGGAGGGCATTCTAGAGCCAGACTTGTGGTCAGATGAGTATAACACAGAAGTAAAACCAACTGCGCGCGAAGCGCTGTACGACCCATTTAAGTCACATTGACCAAAATGTAACAACTTGGTCCAAATGTAACAACTTTCTGACCAAAATGTAACAATTTGGAAGGTGGGTCCAAATGTAACAACTTTCTGACCAAAATGTAACAATCTGAGGAATGTTTTCAAAACGGAACACGGCTATGGGGTCGTTACGCAATCGCCCTAGAGGAGGCTGTGCGAATTGGTGGGATTGCTACACGGAGTCGGGGCTACCCTTCGCCGCAGTCTCAGACTTAAAGGCGCATGCATGACGAAATGGCGCAAATCCTTGGTGGGCCGCCCTTAGAATGACATAGTCCGCCTCTAAAAAACGTTATGCGGAGTATTATGCTGAAACCCCAGACTCAAATGGCATGTTGCGTTCCTGAGTTATGGGCGAGGGCGTTTATTAGGGCGTCGTGTGAGCGCATAAGCAGCCCTTGATCCAACCTATCTGGGGTATTTTGTTGCGCCGATTTCAATGGTGGTACTTTAAAACATATGACGTGCCTAGTTCTACTGCAATGGCGCTAGGCGTACTCTATTACCTATAGAGGCGGTGCCTACACCCCTAAAGTTCGCCGATTACAGCCTAATCAGTCATAATCAGTCTCACTAGGCTTGTCATGCATTGTTTTAAATATTGTTTCATTTTTTGAGCGGAATTGGGGGTACTCCTCCCCCACAGAACCCGATATAGGCATTGCATGAAATGGCGCCATTTGGTGTCGCGTAATCAATTCATGTAGCTTTTGTATTTCAACGAAGCTTAAATAGGACGTCTTGGACTATTGCGACATTATTTTCTTCCGTTTTTCTCGGGTACTGCCCATTTGAAAAATTCCTAGAGGGGCCGGGGGGGGGAAACTAAAATAGCCCAGAACCTGAAACCTAGTCCATTGGACGGACCGGGTTGGGAACCTTTACCAAACTTCCTCCACCAATGCGCACCAATTATTCGTTGCCCATAATGTAATTGATAATACGCGTTTTTCGGGTATGGGTCAATCGTAAATTACCCCACGGGGGAGAGTCTGTACCCACAATTTATACAGCACTAGATAGAACTCGAATAGTACTACACGACTTTTCAGCCTAAATAGCTCCCAGAGGTAAGGTGCTGAAAATACTGAAAGACTATTGAACCATGTTTTCATTTTTCACGTCCCATTTTCACTATTAACGGTAGGGTTGGGAACCGTCCATAGCTCCGAGAGGGTACAGTGCACTGAAGAAATTGATTTCATTGAATTTATCGTGCTGGGACATAGCTGGAAATGCTAAATTGTTTCAATATTGTGCCCTCTGTGACGCTCAAAAATTAAAAATGCCTGTCGTCAGTTGTTTTTCAACCACAACTCATCCAACAGATAGTAATCGGTCTGAAGTGGTTACCAATCGATTTCTCGTGCCCTGTTCTACGCGGATACACATTTTTGAGGTGATTTCAGTGAGGTTCAAAACAGTAAAAATGGCGGATTTCCCAAATGGTGCGTATTGGGTATATCAGTACTGTAGAATCCAAAATGCCCCTTGTTCTCAGCCATACAAGATCTGATGGAGCTGCAAAATGTTGCGAACCGGCTAATTAGGACCCATACAGTCCAGACATGCAATCCCCATGATGAAATTTGCAACCTTTCGATTTGACATGCCTCGATTCGCAATGTTATACGTCAAATATATATTGCTAAAAATGCTATATTTTCAGGCCGATTGAGGCTCGGGGTGAAGCCTCACAGATTACGGCCCCGTTTTTTTTTTAAATTTCGTCTAGAGACCAGGCGGGTACAGAATTCCCAAGTGGGACTTATATCATGTAACTCGGTACGCCGGTCGAATGAGCCGTTCTCCAAGTTCATAGCATACTGCGTTATCGAGTTATGGCTACTCAAATATGGTGAATTTTCAAATTACCATCGCCAATATTCGAAACGATGAGAGATGAGAAAACAAATGCACACTGTGTCAGCGCCCCACACTACGTCGGGTTCGGTTATTTTAGTTTGATATAGGAGTGGCGTCTCTAATTTAAAAAAAATTCCCTTGTAATATTGGCAAAATATGCCAAACAATAAAATCAGCTAAACGTACATGTATTCGGACGTAGAATATGACGCCGATCCCATTGGTCTAATCCCCACCTCCGTAGCACCTTTCTATCTCAAGTTATGGGCGTTACAAGTCCCCGGGTGGGGTACCCACCTCATGGAATTATACCTTCCCTATCCATATCTCAATATTTGCGCACTGTGTTCGACCTTTGGGGAAACTTATATTTTTGTCGGATTGTAGAGAAGATTTCTTTAATGGGGATGCGCCCATACGACGCCCTAATAGACGCCCACGCAACATGCTATCGAGTTCGGGCTTCAGCATAACACTCGGCATAACGTTTAGAGTCCACTTGTCATTTTGAGGGGCGCCAAATTCCCCCACCCAGGAGTGCCATTCGTTCATGCATGCGCCTTTAAGTCTGAGACTGCGGCGAAGGGTAGCCCCGACTCCGAGTAGCAATCCCACTAATTTGCACGCCATTCTGACTCCCACAGCCTCCTCTAGGACGATTGGCGTAATGCCCCCATAGCCGTGTTGTGTTTTGAAATCATTCCTCAGATTGTTACATTTTGGTCAAAAAGTTGTTACATTTTGGTCAAAAGTTTGTTACATTTTGGACCAACTTTGAGAAGTGTACATTTGGGCAGAAAGTTGTTACATTTTGGACCCATCTTCCAAATTGTTACATTTTGGTCAAAAAGCTGTTACATTTTGGACCAAGATTGTTACATTTTGGTCAATTGTTACATAATGGGTCGTAACAACGCGCGCGAAAATTCTACACTTTTGGACTTCCATCTTTGGATATGACCTTGTCTTCACCAAAAAATGTCATGTCTTTGCACGAAATTGTGGCGCTTCTTGGCCGGATCTTCGATGGCTATTTTATAGGTTTTTGTTCTCAAAACAAATTACAGGTCCCACCAGGAGGTAGACTTAGCCCCGTCGCCTCAACATTCCTCCCTTCAAAAGGACAACGAAGTCACCTTTTGGGCATTCCATCAAACATTCAGGCCAATATTTGGACTTCACTTTTGGACAGTCTTCTCTTCACTTGAATTTTGAATCATTCCTTTCTGACAACGCAATGTGTGGCGTTCCCTAGTTGCAATTTCGATGCCGCACCGTGTGCCCTTATAGTGATAGTATGTGCACAGCGAGTGCAAACCCACTTTTTCAACACGTGGCGCACCATAATGATAAACATCCACGATCCCGCCAGGTGGTAGACCACCCCCCGTTGTCTCAACCCCCTTCACCTCAAGATAGCGATTTGTTTTTGTACACCAAGCTGTGAAAGCAAGTCTTATGTAAAAAGCGATATGGATTGATGGAGGAGAACCCTTCTTTCATTGATAATTTAAATTGATATGTTAAGGAACATCATATGTCTGCAGAAGGTATATCATACGTCTGAAAATTACTGACACATGAAATACCCGCGCGCAGCGCGCAAAGATATCGAAATGGGAGCAGCAGAATTCACTCAATTGACATTTAGGTCATCATGCATTGTTTGTTTTAAACATGGTTTTTGCCAGTATCAGCGAAAAGCAGTCGGGCTGATTAATGGGGGGGGGGGAATGCATTGCGTCCCCTCAACCCATATATTGGGGGGGGGGGGGGCGCCGCCCCCCGTCTCCCCCCCCCCCCCTCCCCTCATATCGCCCGCCCTAGCTTAGGTCTCATTTGAACGAAATAGATCCAATCGTCGAGGTCTTCAGGTCGGAAGTCTCCACTTTCCTCTGTATGGTCACCGTCAAGCGACACACTGTACTCTCCATTGAATCTGCGTCCCATGATCTCATCTTTGCGGGAGAAGTTAGCCTCTACACGAAGTTGAGCTTTGGGTTAACACATACTCGACCACCTGCCGGCTATTGTCCGCGTTTGTTTCATGTGTGCATGCGTTCATTGTGCGAGCGCGGTAAAAGCACACACAATAATAGTAGAATAGAAAAGTATATATAACTGCGTTTGCGGAAATTCATGAATCGAGTGATGTTGTAACAGGCAATAGTTGAATATTCTTCGACTCCAGCTCGTAGATCGACTACTTTAGAAAGACACATTTGTCAAATTCATTACCAATTTGGTCGGACTGTTGGCTCCAATATTTGGTGGGGGGGGGGGGGGATGATACATAGTGCATCCACCCTAACTGAAATATTTGGGGGGGGATACATCCCCCGCCCCGCCCCGGGGATCGACGCCTAGTGGTTCTGATTGTGGGTACTTCGATGAGAGAAAGACAGCATAACTCCTGCTAAATGTTGGACTTATTCACAAAATGACAATCGAATACATTCTAATTTCCTTGGTTTCCATGTGTGACGCATTCATTATTGCGCAATTGTGAATCTCCCCAATTTCTCTCTCTCAATAAGCCCAAGCTTGAAGGCCAATAACTCCGCATGGACATCGTATGGAAATGGGGTTTGTCTGTTGTATCACCTCCCAAGCCTGCGTTGTCGTTAAGTACTGACGGAACAAAAATTTCAGATTTCAGATGGCAGCCAGCATCAACTACAGAAAAAAAAAATTACCAAACTATAGGGGAATATTTATGAGGAGCTGGTAATGCTGTAAAACTGGAATTTTGAGGCTAATAAGTAATATCACTGGAGCTATTTGTGATGGTGACAGTGGATTTTTTCAAACAAATGTTTTAGTGTCATCCTAATGAAGCGCTTTAACAAATGAGGCTAGTATAATGAAGATTTATATTAGCAGATGCCAAATCTCAACCCGAACTGAACTTGCTACATCTTATTGGAATCTGCGCTGCACTAAGCTCCCACTCCTAGTTCCTTGGGTGGGACATTCCCGTTCCCACATTAAAAATTTTGGAATGCAGGTCTCTGGGGCACTCATGTTTAGAAACTTGAGGTTATGGGGTAAGCATGGGCAGTAGAAATTATTCTCCAACGAATCCCCACGTTGATTTGGCGGCGCTGCAGAGTGGGCGGAAAGGGCCGGTCACCATCGGTTTTTTTTCGGGGACATACCCTACTGGAACTGAAGAAGACGTATATTACAACATGAATGGTGAAAGACCCACGACTACGCATACTTCCTCCCTGTTGGGCCAACTATCCGCTCCCTTAACCAATGGAGTTGAAGTTACTCCGCGTAAAGGAATTTCAGAGAGTCGCAGATGTCCTTTAGAAACGATAACCCTGCCTATTGCCTATATAATCCATTTCCACTATATACTCCAATCAAGCCATCTGCCAATAGGGACCCCAACGGGAGGTCAAGTATATCATATACCACGAGCGGAGCTGACTATACCTTCTCGTGGCTTGTTGTCAAACCAATTTCATTTTGGGCTGTTTTTTAAGGAATTCAGCATTCCGAAGAATGATCAAATGACTTTCTACGTCGTTGAAAAATCAGTTGTAGTATGTAAAATCTAATCTCCATCCTCCAACTTCTGCTAATGCAATCTTTAATTTATCAATGTCTTACTAGTTCTACACTGTTTATAATCGTCGTGCAATATTTTCGCACCTCAACATTGGGCAAAGTTCGCCAACGATTGATACCTTCCTTCCATCTTAGCCAGGGGCGTAACATGAGATTTGTCTGTTGATTGGTCAATTCGGTTTCACCCAACATTTGGGGTTGCTGAATACTGCCCAACCTTCATATTTTCCCCAACCTCTTTTAACATTGTAAGGTTTTAGACTACATTGATATCACGGCCATAACGCACAACTCTTTCAATTAGTCTCTGCATGATTGAGAATAACCTATACTTGTACCGACCTCAATCACCATCGTTCTTCTGGATGACTACTTGGCAACCTAATCGTCTGAAGTCCGTAGGTGAACTCTTGCGTTTCTAGAAGTTCAGCTGAACTTGGAAATGATTTACCAATGAACTGATTACTTAGTATACTTCTCCGCAGTTGTTACTTTCACACCCTACACCCGCTGCCGACACTTGGTTCTCCTTTCTCCGCCAGGAGTATTAATCTGAATATTTTCCATTCACGGGCGCGCGGGGGCAGTCTCTTCTTTCCTGCATCCTGAGTTCAATTGACGAGATACCGCTCGGGGTGAAACACGGTTCTCGGAACTCATATCTGGGTACGCCAACCAGCGCGGTTAAGTATTATCCTGCACATAGGCCTACTTATCAATCTAAACATGATTCCGCTGAAAACAGACGAACCCGACACAATGTATCTCGCGTTGTTTTCGATCATTTACCAAGCTACTTTTGAAAAGAATGAGTGAATACGTTCCGTAACTTAATTGTAATAAGTAGTGAATATATTTCGAGAGATTATGTCGTGCAGCAATCAACCGCTCGCTATCTCACTGTCATCACTGTCATCATTTAGGTATAGGCCTATACTAAGGCCCTACAGGGTGTTGGTATAGGCTCGTTTGAACGAATGTGAACTATTGGTAACAGACGGTTTATGAAGGTTTCTCCACACTTCTGCCTATTTCGCTAGAGCAGGCGCGATCACCTGGGTTTGCCATTTTGGCCTGGCCCGCAATCACGAGATTACGGTGTTTCATCCCGGGCATAAGTGTTGCCTCTGGGGTTGTAATAGTTCTATAACTGAAGGAATTCATTGCGCTATTCAGAGTGACCTTCCGTGACGAATGACTGGAAGAGTGATTGGCTTTGCCTTCAAAATATATCACAAAGTGTCGTTCCTTGCGAAAGTATCATTAGTCGATTACCGGTACACAATATCCAGTGATAATGTTCACGAACACATCAAAACATGATAACTAATGAGGCTTGACACATTGAATGCGTGAATTGTAATCATGAGATTGCAAAAGCTAACAGCTGGTGGCGCGAATTCTAATATAACAGTATATAGGCCATACAACCGCATCAATATCTGACAGGCGATGCTCAAGAAGAAATAATAACATCTGATATATGTCATTGATTCGTGGAGGGTCCCCAACACAACGAAATAAGAGAGATAAAGAGCAAAAATACAAACATCCAATATATTCTGAAGGCAAACGGATAGCCTGATGGTATAAGTTTTTGCCCTGCAACCTAGATAACACGTGTAACTGAACCCCCCCCCCCCCCCCCAACATAAATTCGAAACGGAACGCCAAAATGCTCATTGACTCCATGGTTCCATGACCCCATGACTTTTGAAAGCCTTTAACCTAATACGAGAACATAGCCCATCATGGACAACATAGGACTACACTTTCTTCACACATTTTACACAAAAAATAACACCACCTCGGCAATTGATTTTCTGTGGTTAAAAGAAAACAACAACAACAACAACAACAACACTTCACCATCTTCATTAGACTGGCAATGTTTACTTATCTTGTTTCAATTGGATATCAACTTGACCCCTGGTGACCAGAGGTGACCTCTGGCCTGACCCAACAACAATACATACAGCATTTGAAGTTGTTTAAAATGAAAAAAGTTTTGAGAATATTACCATAGCGATGTCTTTTTACAAGCTAGATGCCTCAATTATATCTTTTTAAAACATTTATTCTGTAGGCCAGAATCACTCCTGATCTCTTCCAAAAACAACAGGACTCCTGTTCTTCCCGTATGGGACAAGTTGTCCGCCTAATTACATTTTGATGAGATGTATGGTATGTATGTATGTATGTATGTAGTATGTATGTATGTATGTAGTATGTATGTATGTATGTATGTATGTATGTACAGTGTTGTAGACTCTAAAGTGGGGGGCTTAACGGGTTTAATTTCCAACTTTGACCTTTGTTGTTTTAATGATTTCGGATGACCTTTGACCAGAGCCCAAATCAACAGTGACCATATTATCAGTATGGGGAACACAACTACCTGACCTACTAAGTATGAGGCCAGGTTCGTCAATCTAGATTCGGTCGAACGTACGTGTCACAAGTACCGAATCTAAAATTCCTACTATTTCTCACCAAAATGACACGCGATCTAACCATACATACATACATACATACATACATACATACATACATACATACATACATACATACATACATACATACATACATACATACATACATACATACATACATATTCAGTTATTAGTCAACATTGGACGACGTATGTTAGTGCATAGCTCTCGGAGTTAATTTTTAAGAGTGGCAGTTGTGTATAACAATAGTACACATAGGCTGGGTACTGACTTTTTCTGACCTTCCGTGGATGCAAATAGAAATTAGCGATTTGTTTTTATTATGTCATCTTAATCGACGGCATTGACGATCATAAGGGTCATAAGGATTTTGTTTCTGCTCCTGTCCTGTCTGTTTCTCACTCGTTAACCCCCTCGGGGGTTGTCACTGAGAGGAGGAGGATGGCTATGCGCAGCGCATGCGGCGTGATAACAACGCGTGGCTGTCTCAGGTGTATAGAATAGGATAGGCTTGACGACAATTGTCTGTTCGGGAGTCTAGATATGCCGCAGGCACCCCCTTAGTGCATATTTTGTAGATGCCTATTGATACCATTCACACCCTCGTCTAACTACAACGACCCATATGGGAATTAAGACCCGAGCATAAACATGGTAGGAAAACAATAAATCAGCTTTATGTTCGTCTAGAATTACGGGTTTACATACTTCGGAGGCGCTCGGCGATGTTCCGATCAACACAAAAAAAAAAAAAAACAGAAGAAGCTTATATATAAATTATTAAAAGTCCAACGGCTCATAATAAGAACAGACTATCGACCTACAGGAACATTCTTACAGCTTTACTAAAGCAGGCCAAGAGTTCATATACAGTAACCTTTTTGACTAGTTCAAATCGATTCTTCGAAGCTGTGGAAAAATAATAATAAGTTTACAGTTAGGATTACAGTGTAGGTCTAAAAAACACAGTGATTCTGTTGACAGTATTGTATGTAATAATGAAATATTAACTAAATTCAGCTGAACTTGCTGATGCTTTCAATGATTATTTTTCGCGGACATTGCTGGTAAACTTGCCGACAAGATACCTGACAGTGCACCTAATACCTATAATGATTGTTTACCTGATTATAATTCCAAGTTCTTCTTTCCTTCCACCAACAAACCCATCATGAATAATTTTCGTCCAACAACTTCTAGTGGAATCTTCTTAGTCCCCATGTCAATTTTACGTGGAATCATCTTTAGCCATTTGGCCCACCCCTCGAACATATTTTTCATCTTTCTTTGTCTTATGGCATAGTTCCCAGAGAATCCGAAGAGTGACAAAACTTATCCCTATCCATGTCAGGCAATAATAACTTGCCCTCAAATTACAGACCTCTGCGATTCTCCGAGCCTATCAAAGATACTGGAAAAATTATTCAAAATCGTCCTCTTCGTTCAATTGATAAGCATAATATTAATATCCCATCTGTTTGGTTTCGTGAAAATGACAACACCTCTATGGCTGCTGACCGACCGAACATATTCTACAAGGGTTTATAAATAAGGCAATATTCAATTGGGTATTCCGGGATTTGTCTGAAGCGCGACACTGGTTTCATGATATTTTATAAGGTAAGCTCAGGGACCGCGGGACGGGGGCTGCGGGGGCTTTAGCCCCCGCACTTTTCTGCCATCGGCAATTTGGGCAGCATGAATTTGGGCAGCCCGTGACTGGGTAAAAATAATGTTTAGCCTACGAATTTCAGGTATTACAAAAATGAGCAATTGAAATGAAATGAAACAATGAGCAATTTTCTGGACTTGTCGCCTAATCTTAGCTCGCAAATTGAAGAACAATCAATACGTAGGATTCGGCTACGATAACTCCCGAAAGGCAGCACTGCCCTATCGTACGTTTAGACCTACTCGGACTCCGGCAGCCCCACATGGTAGTAGCTTGTGGGCTGCCGGAGTCGAGTAGGCCTATAGTGACAGGAACGGGACAACCGTTTTGGTGTGCACTGCAAGTAGCGAACAGGCCCACGCTGCGTTCAAAATATTTACGTACCACCTTGAGAATGTAGTAGTAGTAACATGGAGACAGGAAAACCCATGCTAGTAAATTCCTGACGTTGTTTGTTGTTCGACAATAGCGGTAAAAATGGTAACGTCAATGTTAATTCGAATGAATAGACCGCCTAATGCCAGGGCCGTAGCGAAGAGGGGGCGGGGGGGGGGTGTGTGTGGGGGGGGGGGGGGGCCACACCCCCCAATAATTCGTGCCGTCGGCCAAAATTTCGGTTTGTCGGGAAAAAAGGAGAAAGAGGAAAGAAAAGAAGAGGAAAGAAGGAGAGGAGGAAAAGAAGAGGAGGAAAAGAAGAGGAAAAGGGAGGAGAGAAGGGAAAGAAGAAAGGGGGAAGGGAAAGGAACAAAGAAAGTAAGGGAGTGAAGGGGAGTCAGGAAATGGAAAGGAAATTGGAGAGAAAAAAACGGGTAGCCAGAACTTTATTAGCGGCTATTTCGACTTTTGGATCTTCATCTAGTCGGCAAGAGAATGGCAAGCCGGCAAACATATAGTGACGGCCCTCACCGTCGGTGGAATGGGACGAGTGAATGGTCTGCGGCAAGTTCGGCAAAAGGGGCGAACTAAGGGCGTAGCGTTTGACATCTTATTGTCCATGAGAATGACAGTTCTTTGAAACGTTTTTGTTTCTGGTCTATATTCCAGGAGATACATTGAAAAATTCAAAAAAAAAGCAATTTTGCTGAAAAAAATTAAGAATTTCCCAGATGAAACAATGAAAACAGTCGGTTTAAGCGGGGAATCATGCGAGCGGCAGAGCTAGAGTACAAGCGAGAGATAGAGGGCCCCCTCCCCAGTTTTTTCAGATAAAAGATTCAGACAGGCAAACTACCAAACTTTGGGCACAGAATAAGTTAAATTGGTTAGAGATAAACCTATAGATTGTGGAAAGAAGAAGTACTAAAATGGCGAAATTGCCGTTCAATTGCACCATTGAAGTGTCAAATTTTTGCGCGCTTCGCGCGCAGTGGGAATTGATGATCTGCCTACATATACTCACGAGCTGCAGTAAAAATTTGGGCATTGTTCAGGAATCGGGCACAAATTTCGGGACGTTCCAAATGGAAGGGTTCCGCGTACGTGATGGGCGGGGGCGAGTAATTACGGAAAAACGCCCCAATTTTACTGAAAATATTGCCCCAGCTTTGGTGTGGTCACTGAGGACGTTTCAATATTAAAAAAATTTCCAAAGGGGAGGGGGGGACACCCCCTCCCTTCGACCCCCCCCACAATCAGTCCCCAGTGCCAGATCGACGGCAAAAACAGATCTCTACACCCCCCAATCATCAACCCTGTCGCTTACGCACATGCCCTAATGCTACAGATCTAATGGCCAATTGATATTACGTGTAGCACATGTCTTTTTGCTGGAAATTTGGTACTAGATGTTGATACCATTATTATGGTTTGGCCAGATACCTTCGTCACTTTACTGAGGGCACACATCCCCTATCATTTTGTATTTTTCATGATTTTTTTCATGTACATATTTGCGCAGATCCCTCAATGGTCTATGTTCGGGCATACATACGTTATGTGGCTCATTCTTATTTTTGTAGGGCCTTATAATGACATTTTCCAAGTTTATCTATGAGATTCAGGTTTTAGCTTGATTTACCCTTGGGTTAAGAAGTATTCGTTTGTCGAGAAATAACAAAGAATGGGTACATGGATCCAATTTTTGGGATGTCATTTACTGCCTGGAAAACACGCACGAAAGGTAGCTTCTCCTGCGATCAGGGGGGTCTGTCATACGAAAAGTGTACGTTACGCTCCGCGCCCACTGATGGTGGCGCTCAGCTTAGGGTGGGCCGCCACAATGATTAGCCCCCCACTCAAATTCTCTCCCCGCGGTCCCTGAAGCTCCGTCATTATGGTATCCGAGGTATAGCTTACAATTGGATTCATAGTTACCTCACGATCGGAAGCAACTTGTGTTCATGAATGGCAGTACATCCCCTCACAAGGACATTACTAGTGGCGTTCCACATGGTTCGGTCTTGGCCGTGTCTTTATTCTTATTATATATCAATGATCTTCCACACTCATCGGATAAGTTAAAATTATGGCCGATCCCGCTGCTCCCCAGTCCTAACAGTGGTCGCGATGCTTCCTAGTCCTGACATTGGTCCCGATGTTCCTTGGTCCTGACAGTGGTCCCGATGCTTCCTAGTCCTGACAGTGCTCTCGATACTCTCCTAGTCCTGACAGTGGTCCCGATGCTCTCTAGTCCTGACAGTGGTCCCGATGCTCTCTAGTGCGGACACGGGGTATTGATGCGTCTAGTCCCGACAGTGCTCTCGATACTCTCCTAGTCCTGACAGTGGCCTCGATGCTGTCCTAGTCCTGACAGTGCTCTCGATACTCTCCTAATACTGACAGTGGCCTCGATGCTATCCTAGTCCTGACAGTGGCCTCGATGTTATCCTAGTCTGACAGTGGTCCGATGCGTCTAGTCCTGACAGTGCTCTCGATACTCTCCTCGTCTGCCGTGGTTTCGATGTATTCTAGTCCTGACAGTGGTCCCGATGCTTCCTAGTCCTGACAGTGCTCTCGATACTCTCCTAGTCCTGACAGTGCTCTCGATACTCTCCTAGTCCTGATAGTGGTCTCGATGTTATCCTAGTCCTGGCAGTGGCCTCGATGCTATCCTAGTCCTGACAGTGGCCTCGATGTTATCCTAGTCCTGACAGTGGTCTCGATGCTCCCTAGTCCTGACAGTGGTTTCGATGATCCCTAGTCCTGACAGTGGCCTCGATGCTGTCCTAGTCCTGACAGTGGTCATGTTGCTCCCTTAGAATAAATGTGTAGTCTATATTTTGTTTAACGTGAAGAACATTTATGAAAGAAAACATTATGAGGAACTGTGAGATGTAAAGGTGCAACTTCGAGTAAAGTAAGATCAATGTGTAGTTAAGTAGCCAGTTTGTTCCGTTTTCGTAGAGGTAAGATTATTGTCACGGACGGTGGACGTGCCTATTCACACATTTCCCCACATTTTATCATCCGTGAGCAATCAGTCAAACAACCCATAACCATCTCAGTATAACGTACTGTCCGAAACATGAATCATACTACGGCAGCTCTGAA
Source organism: Sclerodactyla briareus (assembly GCA_026419785.1). NCBI lineage: Eukaryota > Metazoa > Echinodermata > Holothuroidea > Dendrochirotida > Sclerodactylidae > Sclerodactyla > Sclerodactyla briareus. Next base: position 83,911 of record JAODTK010002654.1, read on the forward strand.
TTATCATCCTATGCATACCCCTTTACCCTTTAACCCTGGCCCCTAAACGCCACTAAAAATTGATCTCACCCTTACCATAACAAACTCATAGGCCAACATTAGTTCTGACTGGTATAGACCATGCCCGAACCTGTGGCATTGGGCGTAACTGTTGGAACGTTACACAACAAAATACTGCCATTTCACTCGGACCTACTACACTAGTAGTGAGTGATGAATTATTGCCACTATACGTGTCTGATATGTTGATTTTAAATTCTGAAACCTGATATTATTCTTTATACTGTACTCTAATATAGAATTCTAATGCCCTGATATTGTTTTTGATACTTTGATATTGAATTCTGATACCCTGATAATGCTTTTGATAGGCCCTACTTTAATATTGAATTCTGATACCCTGATAATGCTTTTGATAGGCCCTACTTTAATATTGAATATATTGAATTCTGATATGCCTGATATTGTTTTTGACAGGCCCTACTTTAATATTGAATTTTGATACCTTGCTATCAGTCATGATACTCTAATAATAAATTATGATACCTGACGAGAATATCGAAGTATAATAAATAAATATAGGAATATCAAAATAATATCAAGATATCAGAGTTCAATACCAGAGTGTGAGGAAGGCTCTATCAAGCGCCAGAACAAAGCCCGATTCCTAACCCTCTAATAATAAATTCTGATACCTTGATTTGAATTCTTATATCTTGATATATGCTTGATATTCCAATAATTGATTCTGATACCTTAATATTCTCCGCATGTTTTTGTTTGTTTTCTAAACACATTTGGTATTCCGTATTCATAAAAACGACGAACGACCGCTGCTCAGTTACCAGGTTACCACGTTATTCCGCGGTCTATCAATTTACGAGAAATAGCCTAATAGGAATGGCTCTGCCCGAAAGTAAATTTTGGTCACTGCTTTAAGGCTAAGTTTAGGCAAATCGAGTGGGCTGCACTGCAAATCTGTTGATATCCTGTTACTAATCTGCTAATCGGAAGGTTTGTAAGTCGTTTTACCTATCAATCGGTTAGCACAGAACAAATCAAAAAAGATTATTCAAAGCCGGATTATCTTGTCAGAAGGAGAGTTTACAGTTACTAAACCAACGTCAGGGCGGCATAATGATTACGTTTTTTTCTACGTCGTTGGAAATGTCAGTTGTAATCGCCTACGTATATTAGCCTACCTCTGATTCCTCTGAGCAATCACTAAAGTATCAATGTCAATCCTCATCCGGAGGAGAATTATAGCCTACTGGAAATTCAACTTGGACTCGGTTGTGACGTTATTTGCTAGGTTACACAAGATTGTGTGTTATCTACCGCATTATAGGGGTGTTAATTATACACAAACGTTGTGTAATTTTTCACGCAAGTTTTCATTGGAGTGTACGTCTATGGTAACATGCTAACTAGCCAGAATGGAGAGAGACTTCTCGAAAACGGAAGGACATACATCTTTGGGTAACAATCGTCAGAAAGATAAATATTTCCTGAGCAGAAAATCTAGAAAATATACTTGGGCGTCGTACTCCATGGTCGAACATAGCCTATGTATAGCACAATAAAAGTTTTGGTTCGTATTGCAAGTGACTAATTGTGTGGGTTATTATTTGTTATTGCAACGTAACGATGTATACAGTTGCAAGTCACAGACCAGGCTGTTGAACTGTCCTAGCTTCCTTGGTTTGAATTCGTACTCTCGATATTGTATGGGTTCGAGGAGAGATCTGTCCAAAATCTGTGGCAAGGTATTTGCATTTTTTTCAAAATAGCGTTTGCAGCGTTTTGCATTGTAGACGTGCTTATGAGTTGTTGTTTTTCAGACTGGATCAGTACTGGAGGCGCTAATTCACATCACAATGCGTCTGGCGAGCTAGGGCAATACATGTGAAGAATGGTAAGCAAACTGCACGTTACTCCTCGATTAATTGGGAAGTCATGTAATGAAAGTAGATTGGCCATATCCACCTCGTTTTGGGTCGGACCCTAGGGTTGGCGACCTAGATGTGCTGTAATCATCCATCCATCCATCCACCCATCAGTTCATCCATCCATCCATCTGTCAGTCTGCAATCAGCACAAATTGATCTCACCCATGCACCGCCTTCTTATGAAATGGCAACACGGCTTGCTGACAACTTGTCAAGCACTAGTAAAAACGCTGCAGCATTAGCCCTTCTGACTTCTAATGTGAACTTCCATGATCTTAGTATCGATCGAGTTCAGCTGAGCTTGTAAGATTTACCAATTTAATATATTATCTGAATTCTCGTCGGGAGTTGTTACTTTCACACCTCTCGCGGTTGCCAAAACTTAGTTCCCCTTTTACAAATCAGGAGGCGGAGTATTAATCGGAGTATTTTCTTCACGCGAGTCTCGCAATTGCACGACTTCTTCGTTCATGGCCTGAGGGGATCTTGGACTCTTTGAAATCCCTCTGAGGTGAAGTATTCAAACAATAGAAAAAAGATATATATTGCGGGAGTTGGCAAAAACTGATAACGAAAAATATTTTGTTAATTGGGTAATTGGGTGATTGAACGTAAAATACGTTGCACCAGCAATCACTGGTCAAGTCTGTCACGGTTTATTATTTTCATAGGTCAATACAAGGTACTGATGTGGAGTCGTGTTAACGCCCGAAAACCGCGAACCTTTAATAACAGACGGTTTTAAGTAGCTTCTTACACTTCAGAAGTGATTCGAACAACCTGGGTTTGCTACTTCATACTTTCATTCTGGGAACCAGTGCTGCCAACTTGGTCTGGTGACACTTATGAAGCTTATGAAGCTGAGAAAATTAATTTGCTCATTTATAAATAATCTTCAATATTAGTGGTATGAAATGAATTGCTTCAATTTCATTACTTTCATAAATATCATAGGTCGATTACAGCCATAGCAATTTCCAGCGATAGTGTAAACCAACGCGTCTTATCACTAAACATTAACAAGGCTTGACACATGGACGCGTAAACCACAATTATGAGATGCAGCGAACGCTGGAGCCTGCGGCGAGTTCTCATGAATAGTCCTAAACTGAAAACCAAATTCATAAGCTCCAGTAAAAAAAAGCCTCGGTGGATATTTGTTATTGGAGGTATTTAGTTTGATTTATGGTCCCCTACAGAAGACCTGGGACGAGGTGGTGAGGTTGGTGCGGTGACGTGACGGGATTGGAGCCTCGAGATAATGCGAAAAATTGGTCAGTGCCCGTTTTTTTTTCAAATTGAATGCCAGAGAACAATCATTTTTAGTGGCTGCGGTAGTATGTTCATTTTACCAGGGAAAGGGCTCTGATTTTACATAGCCTGCGACTACAATTCGCTAAACGTCAGGTAGAAACATGCCAGAGTGTTATCGCGTATATCATGTATAGGATAGTCTACATTCCAGGCTATCTTTGTAAATGCGTGCCTGAGGAATTGGCCGTTTGTTTTCTTCCCGTCATCTGGCGAGGCAATTGGTGACGTCATAGAGGCATTAGGATTGTTTTATTCGTTGTTATATGTCTATTCGCTGGATACTAGATTTTCCGGCGGGCATTGTCCTCCGATTCATACAGTCATATTTGGTGCCAATCTTCATGCAGTTAGATTGCTTACCTACGACGTTATTTACGACCCATATGGAAGCTACGAGTTGTGCTAAATTAGCGGCAGGAAAAACAAATACTGAATCGATCTCGATCTCGTCTAGGTGACGCTGTTACAAACAGCGAGCGCAGGAGGCGATGATTCGAGTGAAAGCAAAACAAACATTAGCCGGCCCTTGAGGAAGAGGGGTCAGGGCCCAGCATTAAAGGGGGTGAAAGATTGATGTGTCGATACTCAACATACAACCTGCCACTAAGCATGGCACAAAATGTTCGAAGTGATTTCACTCGCATAGATGTGGAGTGATAACGTTTCTCTCAAAGACGCAAAATAATTTTTTAGGGCAGTTGACCTGATTCTACAATCCTAAGTAGTAAGTACTGTATAAGGTAGCAACCATGGAACTAGAACCACCACGCAGATCGTTAGAATGATTGTTGATATATGTTGAACGTGACTCTAATCCTAACACAAAAAAAACAACAACTAAATAAGCAAGCATACACACAAACCTGAACCTAACCTATACATGAGTAAACTGAGTGATGATATTCAGTTAACTGGGTGCGGCGTAATGTTTGCTTCGATCTGCTTCTTTTGGGGAAAAGGGTCGCTGATATCCCTGTCCCCCACCACCAGCCTTTCCGTTGCCCTGTAATCACATTTCACCAGTTTCCGTTCAAAGTAAGCTAGGACTACAATTTCTACCAACATGATTAATCGTATATAAGTGCATGGGCGCAACATTGAGGGTGGGGGTGGGCGGAGGGGAGGGGGTGAGAAGGGTAGTTGGGGGAGACACGACCAACTGTATGTCCGGTCTCCGACGTAACATACAGATCGATCTGTGCTGCTTCCCCCTATTCTCATTGGTGACGTTTTACTTTTATGAGCAGGGTTCGAGAAATAGTAAAATACTTAGACTCAGATTTGATTGCATTTTGTAATTTCGATTTGTGATAATTGGTAACTGGAATTATGTGGTTGTTTAATGGCGACCTGAGTGTAGGGGGATAGGAGGAAGTTTCAAGAACGTACCCACAGAATTTTGCCCTTACAGTAGTTAATGAGAGAACAGAACGCCCGAAATCATTTATTCATTCGTTTCATTGTGTCATTTGAAAAATGAAACCTACCTTGTGCAGTTATGTCTGGCGCTAAAACCGAGAATGCCTTCATCCTTACCTCAAATGGATTATACACGTGGTGAAGCCCCACGCCGGCGACAATCACGGCATTCCCGTAATTTATGCTCCACTCTCGCAATCTTATTTGAAGAATCCAGTTTGTCTTCAGGCTGCCTGTTTACAGTTCTAATCTACTGATAGAGATAATTCTGTTTTCCCCCGCCGGAGTTAATCTTTTTATTTATTTTAAAATACACCCAGACGGACTTTTTGTGTAATTTATTTACCATGGAGGACTCTCCTGACGTAATTGCCTCGCTTATTTGCGGCACGGAGATAACTCCGTGACATTTGCGCGCTCTAACAAACGCGAATGTTTGTATCTGAAGCTTATTTACAACAAAGTGAACTAGATTCCTCTCGCTTGTGAGATAAATCTGTGCTGCGTGATGTAAGCGAAGAAATATTTTGAACGACTACATCAACTTGTTCCCCGTGTGAAGTGATTGGGTGTTTTTGGAGGACAATAGAGTTAACGTCCTGAAACCACTTTTGGTACATTCAATGAGAGTCTCCTGATACAACAAAGAACACACTCCCAGTAAATCCCATGAATCTTGTTTCTTTTGCGGGATGCAATTCGAAAATTGATAGTAGATAAGAGAACAGAAAAAAAAGATTCCTTTCACGTCCATGGGAACTGCATTCATACCCGAATAATGCTAGTTCTATTGTTGGTACATTCCGACTGGGCAAAAAATTGGTACCGCACTATATAGGGAGTAGCGAGGCTATATTTTGTAAGATGTAATTTCAGAAGCGTCAATGAGAAGCTGAAGAGACCATTGGTGAAATATCGACATAGAGGCAGGAAGGTAAAAAATAGAAAGTTTCAATGGCTCCCCGGGATTCGAAACACAGACCTTTGCTCTACGTGCCAGAGCGCCCTACCAATTGAGCTATGCAGCCAACTGGTGGTCTCGAATATAATGCATCATGTATATGTAATGGATCAACATTATCAACTTGGTAAAAAAAGTTACAACGCTTTCATTTTCCTCTATGCACGTTTTTCATGCCCTGCCGTTCGCTACTTTCCGATAGTTTCATTTCTCTTCCCGATCCAACCCTTCGGGGAGAAGATGGGGCTCTCGGGCCTCCGAACTCCATGACCCCCCTAAACTTATGCTGATGGGTCTTATGTAAATATACCATCGTCTCATATTAACACGTCACTGCACTCCGGTGTGTATTTCAGTTATATCACCTTCCTGATAAAATCACTGAAGCCGAACTAGACCACCGCGACGAGAATGTACGCCGAGATTTCGTCTCCTAACTTATTCCATATACACATACGTACGTCACGAGGTAGCACTTTCCATTGGCTACATTAAAGACTCGTGTCGCGCTTCCCGTCCGAGTCATGCGAGGCCATCTGTTATTCCAGCGAGGAGGGTGCGGACCAGACTTTAATCGTAAATCAAGAGTAACAGATCTTTCTTGCTGCATTTGGGGGCGAAGCGACCGTGCCCGTATTTCTCGCTTTGGCGAAGGCCGAACCTCTAGCACTGCTGAGTGCAACAAACACCGTAGGCGGGTACCGTGGGGAGGAGACGCAGGCACCTCTCCATTTTTACAAAACCGCTATGAAGAAACTGAATGATTGTATTCGGTCCTTTCTCACAGTCCAATTCCTTTCTCGTGGCTCCCCCTACGGTCTTGATTGAAAAAGGGTCATTGAAAACGCGGGCTATGGCTGCTCCAACAAATTATCATCACTATGCTCTTCTTATTTGAAGGGGCGGTTTGGGCTCGTACAGTTGGTTTGATAACTTCATCGGAAAGCTAAGTGGAACATAACCGACTGATCATCTTTTGCGATTCGTGGAATGCGTCTTCCTCTTGAAATCACTTTGGACTGTTTCTGTATAATTTGAAACTTTCTTAGTTACTTGAGGTTATGTATGTACCTATAACCCATCTTTTCTGGTCAGCTTTTCGTACAGCGGATCTGATGGCTGAAACGCTTCCAAGCTAAATCAACATAGCAGAACTCATCTCCAAATTCTATACATCTGGAAATATCATGACGAGGGAGCAACTGAGCGGAACCTCGTTTAGCATTTTCACGCAGAAGATACTGCAGGACACGATATCTCAGAAACCGACTTTACGGCAAGTTTCGTTCGAGAAGTATCCCTGGCAATCGGGAGGAGAAGAAGAGTAGTTTCGTTAATGTACTGATATATCGGAGTAATTGGGTATATTCTAATTGTTTTTTCAACAACTTGATTTCACTTCATCGACGGTATGCTATCCTATAACTTTGTAATCGATGTGGGAGACTTTGCAATCGTCCAACTGTTACGTGGATTTTTTTTTTACTCGAAAACTCATCACAGGCCTCTGTTCACTTTACCACTGACGATCCAACACAACCAATTTGAGGTACCCATAAATTATGTTTTGAAAACCGGAGGTTTCGCAAGGCATAGAACACGACCGGAAGTTCCTATTTTCGGATGAACATACACCATGTATTTTTTGTTCCTTCGCGTTTTATCCCTTCAACCGTCAACCAGTTTTTTCATGTCCGACCAGTTATTTTCTCGATATACCCTCAGATTGGACATGTTTGCGAAGCTGTTATGCAAAACTCTTGATTCGGAGAAGAATCGTATTTCAATTGCTATTCATATTAAGCCTCGGTTTCGCATACCAAAGTCTCAGCAAATTTTTTACATGGATAAAAAAAGGATGAAATGCCAACACGGGTATTACCAAAGGCACCAAGCTGATGACCTCTTTCTGAAACTTGTTTCCTTTCTTTTTGGGAATTAGCTCGTCACCCTCAATCAAGGATTTGAGGGAGGATGCTGTTCCTTTTTATAGGTGAAACGTCGTCACCACGCATGGTAAGCTTTGGAAGCTTTGGAGTCGTCAGCTTCGAATGCGGAAGCTCAATCTCAAACGCCACGGCTTCGAGATCTGAGTCTGAGTGCTCTGAACTATGCGAGTAATAAAACACAGATACGTCTCCGCATCGATTTATGCTGATAGCGTGAACATCAATTTGACGGCATAAACTATTCAACGTGACTTGTCAATTAACTGGGATAAAACTCACATGTTCCTAGTCTCATCAGATGAAATTCCGTGCGAAAGGAACGAACTGTTTTTTGTCTTAACGGATTCTAGGTGGCGCGGTAAAAGAAATAGGCCTTTTTCCGAGGACAACCATCACTATATTTTCGTGTGTGGAAACGTTTCACGAAGAGTTGTCATTTTATTTGACCTACCTTTGAATCGAATGGACTCCCTAGACTTAAAATGTCGAGACCTCGGAAGTTGATAAGATTTGCCTGAACAGTGAAAAGGCTGTGCTTTGATTTAACGTACACAGAATGACCCCCTTCTTGTCTATAGCATACGGAAAATATTGCTCTGCAAACTCTTACTTCCAATGACTGCTTTAGTCTCAGCAATGAACGACTCTACCGAACCTTACTACGGTAACGAGGAAATATATATTTGATTGTATTTCGAAATATTAACAATTATGTACGATAAGGAATTATTTTATCATGGATGAAGACTTTGCTCCATGCGTTTTTCTTGACCTCTCTTCGAACTACTCATTTTCATCCTTTTGTTTGGATTGCTTAGACGATCCCAGTAACCGGGGCCTTTAAGGCCAAGTCGTTTTCAGATCATCTCATTGCGTTTTACTGATCGTTGGTACTCTCGAACCTAGCTTCCTAATCTCGTGTGTGTGCTCCCCTCGATTACGTAACCCGGCCAACGTCCTCCTGACGAACCTGGCTTTGGATATTTCATTTATCTCATGGTCTCGGGGCCTCTATATCGAGTACGCACTTCATCCAGAGTGGCAGTTTAACGAGGTCATTTCAAGTGCGCCTCTTCGCTCAGTTCACTGCCCAGGGCGTGTGCGTCTACTCGCTGATGGCGCTTAGTCGCGGAGGCGGTATATGGTCCCGCGGGCCAGACTGTCAGCCGCGGTAGAAACAACCGCTACCGGCTTGGTCTGGCGGCGGTTTTTTGTCTGGTGGATTCGCGTCTGCGTCTCTATCCCCATCCCCTTTCTGGCTTACTCCGAGGACGGACAGTGCCACGCCTACCCGGTTGGCGGAGACATCACGAGGATATACGAGACCGCGAGGTTTTGCCTCTCTATTCCGATTACGCCCTCCCATTGATTTCGATTTGTTTCTGCTACGTTCTGATAGCGCGGACCCTGCTAACGAGCACGGACCACTTCAGCGACGAGTCTCAACCTGGTGTCCAGCACTTTCGCGCGAGGAAGCGTCTCGCTCTGATTGTTATCGTCATCGCGATCTTCTTCGGGATCTTCTGGCTACCGTACCACGTGATCCCACTGGTAGGAGCATTTGAAGCCAACGCGTTCTCCGGTATGGATGCCCAGTGGTTTTCTCTACTCTAACACCTAGCGGCACTGACCAACTCGGCCCTGAATCCTTGGGTCGTCCTACTCTACTTCTGAGCTCGACGCACCGGGCAGTCTTCATGGAGGTATTTCTATGTCGCCTGAGAACCAGGCAACTCTCAACGACCAACTTCAAGACCAAGACAGAGGAGATGATGCCTCTAAACTAAAGAAGGTGAAGCGCTACATTCCCGACTCGAAGTTGACTTCGGTTTCAAGTATTTGAAACTGTTTGTGAGAAACGCCACATTTAACAGTTGACAGTTGGCGTACCTCTTGTGTTCGACAATGTCGCACGAGGGAGGTCCCGGTGCTCATTCACGATCAATACGGCCGGTGTTCCCGACCCTGTAGATACATAACCTGTAGTACCTGAACGGGTATATAAATATCAAACATCACTAAATTGTACAAGGCATATGATTGTCGCCTACGATTACACGTTCTACGTTCTACAAAAGCTTTGGACCCTTTCGGACTCTTTTAGAACCGTGTGTAGAATACGACTCATATTAACAACACAAACACAGCTTTGCGTAGTGATTCCTTGTCGTGTGAATTTGCTCACCAGTCCAAGGCGAGACTTCTATCGCTTTATGCAGTTAGTTGCGGGTGGGGTATGCATAAACGTGTTATGCTTACTCAAGAATGTTAGGAAAATCGTAAAAATGCAGTAGCTGATGCATATAACTTTATCTGGTTTTGTGAAGAAGATATATATTCATTCCATTTGAAGAGATCGAATTTGATATATATGACCACCTGGGCACCAATCGGTACCCACTATAGGGAGTAGCGTGGCTAGTATTCTGTAAATGTAATTTCAGAAGCGATTTTTCTAAAATTGCCTGCATTGTGTTTCATTTGACAGACAGTACTAATGAAATTATTTTGGATGCTCTTCATGAAAGTCTTCTCAAATAGTCCATTTACTAGAATATACAATCAGTGAATGAATGCTTCTCTGAAAGGTTGTAGAATATAACCAATCTACTAGTAGTGTTGCTAAGTTGTTTGTTCACTTTGGGCAGCAAAAATTTTCAGTAACACAAGAGATTTCATTATTGTGCGCGCGATACTCTCAATTTTGATAAAATTGAATGAAACATACCATTCGAAGTATTAAAAGCGTGTATGTATGCTTCAAGAATCCTTAGAAAACATTTATTGGAGAAAGATCGTAATACATCCTGTATAAATCAAGATATATCCAGTCAGTCTCTTCATAATCTCGCTCAGCGAATCACTACATAGCTAATCAAACTGAACATGTGAACATTTATTTTCTTATTTTCTCTATAACGTAATAGGCAAAACATGTACTCGCACACTTCTCGTGATGCCAGTACTAGACTTTAGGGGCTGAACTTTTCATATAATTCTGCAAGGGAATATCAATATTCATATCGCTCTCAATAAATAAAGGATTCAGACGGTGTAAATTTCCAAGACTTTGGGATGGACCGCTGCGTACCTCTTAACAAGAATTTTTCTCTATTTGAAGACGATAACTCTAACCCCTTATTCAGCCCCGAACCCTATCAATGAACGATACGAGTAGTTCTAACTCCAATGGAATATTTAAGTGAGAAAACAATAAGAAACACCGAATCTCCGCATGAAACTCTATATGGAATAGATCCCCACCTTTAACTAGACTCCAACAAACTGCCTTTATTATATAAAAAAAATATACATCGAAAGAATATTCCAATCAATCTTAATAAACGAATTGTTGTACAAAATGTCCCAGTTTCTTGTTTCTCTCGTTGCGTCATTATTTACCCGTATCACACTCATTGTATTTATAAGCAACAACATTAAAGCTTCCAAAGGCTAATGGACATGTTTAAATATGGACAAGTCGGGTGCCAGTAATGATTAAGGGCATAATCGGCTCCTCTATACCAAAATCACTTAGCTAAATATTCAAATTTCTCCGATTCCTTGTCTTAAGGTCAGGTTTGAGGTATGAGGTCAAAAGTCTGAACACCTTGTGAACCCGATAATTTTGGCAATGTTTATTGTTGCTCATTGTTTGCATTTGCAAACGTCATTTGTGTGAGCCAAGGAACATTAGCCAGAAAGCTTTCTTTCTGTTGTTTTTCTCTCCTTAAGAACATCTATTGTCCATAATGCATGCTTGTTGAAAAATGGAACCCCAAAATCTATTCGATTAAATTGTTTAGGTCATTATGTTTAACATAATTCCTGTTATATATTTCGGATATTTTTCTTAGAAAATCACTGGTTGGGCTTGGAGGTCGGGTTAACCTATTTACAATTAATGATGTCATTTTATTCCTCAGTAAACCGGGTTCACGAAAAGTTATTAACTTTTGTTATGTCGCCTGCATTTTTTTCTTCTATTCAGATTCGAGTTAGTTTCAGTTCGTTTGTTAACCATCCAAATATGGAAGGAAGGATCTCAGATTGGAAGGTTGAAGCAATTTTGCAAGTTAATGTCATTTCTAGTATTAAAATGGGACGTTTCATTGTTGTTGAGAGTTGAAAGAGTATAGAATTCGGAGAAGAAAAGAAAAAACACATTTCTGGTCAATATTTAATTCATATATCAAGTTCAATTTTACCTGATGTGGTTAAGAATTTGACCACTAAGTTGATATTCATTCATAGTTGAGTGGCTAGCATAACGCCAGAAGACTTCCATATTGATGAATTCAAATAATTCACACAAAAAAAAAAGACAGAATGCGTTTCGTAGGTAGAGAATCTCCCTCTCATTCCTGCTATTTTCAAGACAATGTACTATTTGTCCATACAGTTTGGGCGTCTTACACTGGTTGTGTAGAATCCAACATAAGTTGTGTAGTGTGTATCTCAACTTGTGTGGACGTTACAGAAGTTTGTTGTCATGGAACAGAACATGTCCATTGCAAACAAGTTTGCGTCGAGTGAGTCTCACCTCTCGTGTATAATACTCATCGATATACAGTTGCCAGTTTTCTTTCCGAAAAAGAAAACAGAAGCTATCGACCCCTTTTGTCACATATAGGGCTAATTGACGAATCATTCAGTTGTAGTGGGAGCTTGAAAAGTTGTGAAAGTTGAGATAGAAGTGTAACATGGCAACTGCTCGGATTTTAAAAATTTCACAACTAGGACTTTTTCGAGACTTGTTATTCTACAACATATTCTTCTACGTATCTTGAAATAAACACACAAGCTTGTTATCTATCTGTTTCCATTCGATGATAATGACTGCTCTCGGCCCTACTATGCTATAGTCACTGGATCCAAATTTGTGATTGGTCAGTGTAGTCGAGTCATATTCACTCCGTGAATTGGAACATTAACCTCGACGACACAATGAACCAAGAAGATAATTTTGATGATTTCAGAGCATGCGCACATAAAAGGACAGCACATTCTACTAGATTCTTACTGCTTAAATACATTTCATCGGCGGACTGACAAAAGTACTCGATAATTCACGACATATCGACCCACCGGTGTCATACCACTGGTCTCAAGCTTACCACGGAGTCGAACGACTTTGTGCTTCTTTGATTGTCTTAATAATCGTTGACCTCAGATGTCCCTCGACATGACCCCCTACCCCAAACAATGGGGATGTGTACCTATCATGGGGCACCCCACCATCCAAGTGGGTCAAGATATCGTGTCACGAGGCGAATGATCCATTCGTGACAATTTTCAGATTATTGATAAGAGAAGATTCTCAACCTGAAATGGTTCTTGCACCCTCCCCATAAAGAAAAACTAGATACCAGAATTCATCTCGAACCGAGCGTTCCTTGATTTCATCATTTCCATGAAGTTTCCTCAAAATTTGACCTTTTCACCACGAATGACCTTCGACCTGACCCCGAACAAAACAATTGGGTTGAGGTACTCATTATGAGGAACCCATAAATCAAATTTGAGTTTGATTCATTCAGGTGGGGTCGAGCCATCGTGCTTACAAGTCAGGCGTTACAAACAAGCACATACGCACAACCACTACACGACGCTACAGCGCGGCAGATACACCACACACGCACGCGCACACGTGCACACACGCACACACATACACACACACACATACATACACGAATTTGTCACGCATTGTTCACAACCACAAGCACACACACGCAACACATGCGCACTCACACACTGTCATGATTGCATGGATTCCTCATAATGAGTCAAGGGATAAAAAAAAGGCAAGAGTACCTTCCTATTCTGTCGCACATCCCCCTCTCCCAGGCTAGAAACACTGCGACCTATACACGGAACCAAACGCAACGATATAGCCAGCAATCAACTAGAGAAGGTCTTTGTATTCAAATACTCAGCCATCCGCTGGGAAGGGTGATTCTGTACTTACTATAAATACATTGTGGTGCTTGGATGGGAGCCTAATTATCGACTCGAGCTGGCCCCCATGAAATATTGTATATACATAAACACAGCAAGCAACTTAGTAGTCGGTAGTTAGAATGCCAATAAGATACCCTTCAGTATAAACGTGTGTGAATCACATTGATTGACTACACGGAACCCTTGTAGTAAATGTTACTGGACGGCCCTAAAACATTAAAGCCCGTGAACGTGAAGGGGATAAATCATTTGAGTGGAAATGGAATGAGTCTTATTCACTCACACCTTTGTGGATTCGCACAATGGACAGCACTGATGAATTCCTCGCCTACCTTCACTTCTACTTAGAGGAGAGGGACCCATCGCGCTCAGTCGTGACAACCGAATCTAGCATCGGACATGAGCAAGTAAAACTCACCCACGACTGAGGAGTAGCGTCTTGATAAGCCCCCATCATCGTGAAAACGTTGCGAAGCGAAAATTTGGCCTGGGGAACTGGGGAACGTCACCGGTCAAACTCCTTTACTAGAGCCGTCGGCTGCGTCCGGAGATACTGAGTTGAAACTAACAGATAGGCCTACAAAATTGCCATGGTTTGATTCGTCTCTGGCGTACTACAGCCCTCGTTATGTAGAAGTTCAGAGGACCACGAAGAAAAGTTCCCCGTCTTTCTTGGTAAGGTTGGGTATTCCAATAGCCTCTCCTTTTCCTAGAATTAGTCTGACCCCTCCAGCTCCAGAACTCAGCACCCTTACTCCTCATGAGTGCATGATCGTACAAATGAGAACCTATATTATACTCCAGTGGTTATTTGGAATGGAACCCACAAAACTGAGTATTCGATGATATATATGTATGTCACTGTTTGGGTTACTCGAATGTATTGCCCTTGAGTTGCTCTTGATTGCGCGCTCATGTGCGTGTAGGTGCGTGTGTATGTGTGTGTTGTACGTGCGTGCGTCGTGCGTGTGTGTGACGCGCGGTTTGTGCGTTGACGTTACATTCTTTCCGAGGACTTGGACGGAAAAAAATTTCGCAAGTTTTGGACAAAAAACAAACAAACAATCATGTCCTTCGAGGTAGAGTAGAAAGTGTGTGTGCGTGTCTGTTGGGTGAAAAAAGACGTGTTTGTGTATGTATTTGGGTGTGTGCGTGGAGTGTGTGCATGGACATTCCCTTATTGTGTTTTGGGAAATCCATGCCATTGTCCACTATATATAGTATACCTGGAACCACCCGGACACCTGGGTAACAAGGCGATCGCCCTCATTGTGTCTCGCCTGGTTGCGCCGATCAGTTTTACTTCTATTAGTCACAATGCAAACAAGTCAAGGCATTGCATGTGTCGCTTAAAGATTTCGGTTAAGCATTTAACAGAAACAGCCTCCAGCAGTGGACGAATTTCAAATTCGAAAGGCCTATTATTGACAATGTCTACAAAGGATTAAGGTTTTGTGTAAATGTGACTAAAATTGCCAATTGGCAATTTACCAATTTTCACGAAAACCCGGCAAACTTTGAAATTACGTATAAATTATGCCAATTAGACATGTTGAATTACTGACCTCCAGTGGACCTACTCCATGATAAAATCTTTTGGAACTCAAGGTAAACCGTACCCACCCGGTTTCATGCAATCCAAAGCAACCTAAAGATTTGCATAAATTATGAAAATTAGGACGTTGAATGACCTCCATTGACCCGAATCTTGGTTGAAAAGTTTTGGGACTGAAGGTGACCATATTCACCAAGTTTCGTGAAAATCCGACAAACTTGTGAATTTTGCATAAATTATGCAAAGTAGACGACTTATTACCATATTTACGCTGAAAATCTAATCATTCGTCTACTTATATCCGCATCTATGTGCTAAACCTAATTACTTTAGCACCGACAGTTCATGTAATCTTGCTAACGAGCCTAAACAATAAATTACATAAATATAAGCTAATTACCTTACCTCATTAGTGACTTTTGTGCCCAAAATCTAATCAGATCGTGTTCACCAACCCAACCCTCGAATGTCTACCCTAGAATTTTGGTCGCAATTGCCCTTAAACCGTTTTCGAAAGATAATCCACTACGGAGCACGTTGGACACCACCCACACCCACAACAACCGACACCACGGCATGCCATAAGGACCACTAAGTCTCCTCCTGAATTTCATTTCCGGCGAGACAAAAAGCGGACACGGTGTAACGATAGAACGTTACCTAGCAACACGATAATGGAACAGTTTCGCGGAACTAATCAGGCTAGAATTATTATCCAGCGAATTGGGCAGATTACGAGTGAGTACTCACCAAAATGGCCGAATGAGGGATTTAGAGCCTCGCTCCTTGAAGTGAACTAATTCATCGTAGCATTGGTTGCTGGTTGCTGCTTCAAGTTTCGGAACTTTTTTGTGATAGTCTCTGATAGTATGAAATTGCATATGGATGCATACATCAGTTAAGTACTGCATATCAGTGTGTCCGCTTTCTAGCCAGGTTCTAGGATCGAATGTCAGCGACGTGACGCCCGAGCAAATCCTTGAAATCCTTTCGTGATTCATCATTCTGGAAATCGATCGATTTATAATATAGTTGTACAAGTACAACACCCTACTTGACCATTTTGAGTGCATTTTCCCCCTCTGTATTTGCTTTTGGAATCTGTGAAAAATTGACGAATTCGCTGAAGTGTCCGTTCATTACCCGGTTACCATTTACGCATTGATTGAACCACTTTCACCCGCCCACACCGTCACTGCATGTTTGACATGGTGGCAACCAATGCGGGTCTTGCCGGAAGACGACTCTATCGACAAATACGGTCGACGTATTATGTTTCCCTGAACCCACATGCACTAATCTTGAAGATAACATGGCGGAGTTTTCTCTGACTTATTTTCTGTCTACACAGTAATGTGATGTTTGAATTATTACCAAGCAATTTACACAATGTCATCATTCTCATAGCATTTCTGTCCATTCAAAGAGTTTGCAATTGAATAAGTGCTCATGGTTACTGGGAAGAGATTGCTGATGAACCTTCATTTTATGAGGATAAATAAATATTCAAAAAAAATATTGGAAAAAAATTTTTTTTAAATTCTTGAAACGATTGACCAAAGATTCACTATTCTGTATGCTCTCGCGCTTGTTCCTCAAAGCAATTTGTAATAGTTCATTTATCATTCGGAGTCTTATGGCAAGCTAGCCAGATGTTGTATCGCTGAGAGGAATTTTAGCGACACCTTCCATTTGCTATCGTCTCTATATACTACCGTTTTATTATTCCAATTCAGATGCCAATGAAATAAAACATCGCGGTATTATGACCGTGTCATCATGGAAATTGCCGTATGACATTACAAACGAGGGTTACAGGTATATTGTCTTCTTTCCTTAAGGCTTGCTATACCTCTCACAAACTTTGTACCATCAAAATACCAGATCACATTACTCTCGGTTTTGATGAACCGATCAATGTCATATCGATGGAAAAAACATATCCGAAAACGATAGCAATAAATTCGAGCAACCCAACAGTAACATACTTCATATGTCAATCATACAAATTTCTGGCTGTGGGTTTCAAATAACCCACGGGAGTATAATATAGGTTCGGTTCGATCATCCCTCACGATGAAGTGCTATAGTACTAAGTGTTAGTTTAACGACAGCGAATTAGGTCCTCCGTCATTGTGTTTTTGTTTTTTTCGGCCTGAAATTGGGGGGGGGGGGGGGGTGGGGGGGGGGGGGGTGGGGGGGGGGGGTGGGGGGGGTGGGGGGGGGGGGGGGGGGGGGGGGGGGGGGTGGGGGGGGGGGGGGGGGGGGGTGGGGGGGGGGGGGGGGGTGGGGGGGGGGGGGGGGTGGGGGGGGGGGGGGGGTGGGGGGGGGGGGGGGGGGAGGATCGTACCGTAGGGCGATACGATATCGTTATTGAGTGACGAGCCCTTCATAGTGTTCCCAATGTATGCAACGGGGTCTCACCTATGCGCGAAGTTCAAATTACGAGTACGTGTCCCATGAGTTTGTTTTATTTAATTTCTCGACCCCAATCACCTTTTGTTGATAATGTGTGCAGAAAAGTCCGCCTGTGTGTGTATGTGTGTGTAGGTGTGTGCGTGTGTGGGTGTGTGTGTGTATGTGTGTGTATATGTGGTACGTGGTATTGTATGTGTGTGTGTGTGCGTGCGTGTGCGTGGTTGTTTTGTGTGTGGTGTAATTGAAGTATTTATGAGGGATATTTATTATCACATACCCTCTTTGTTGAAATTATCGTGCAAACATTCGGTAGAATCGTTAAAGTGTGACCAACTAATATAATTGCTAATTAAAAACTGAACGTGTCAGTCCAAATATTCTTTGTTTTTCATCAAAATTGACACATTAATTTCCACATGAAAAATATTAAAGGGGTTTGTTGCAGTGGGTTGGTGGGTACTAATGATTATATCTGTAAGAGAAGGCAACCGAACTTAGCGGGATGTTGAGTTATTTAACACATTAAAACAATATATTACCATCACATATTTCCCTGCGTTGTTCAAGTGTGGCGTCATGCATTATCGCGCAATGGGGACCCTCCCTAATTTCTCTGCATATCGGGCCAAACTTTGAAGGTCAATAACTCAACATAGGAACATCGTATTGAAATGGGGTTTGGACCGTATATCAGTATTTTCATCCCCACAATAGGACCCTCTATTGTACCCACCCTGCATTGTTCTTTAAATAGATATTCCCGGCTGTTAGCGATTGACGACTGGCCGAGACGCGAGCGCGAAGTTTGTATGACGTCACTGCGGAGACCGCAGATCTATATACATCGCGGTGATGTGTCTCAAAGATAAGTTGATATATACAATCAGAGTTTCGATATATCGTAAACGGTTCTTCTTCATATGAACGGAAATTTTTCCATGTTTCTTTCTCCTCCTCGAGGCTGGTAGAGTTGAGAAAGAGTGGTTTCCTCTGGGCGGCAATACAAACAAACATCACTACACACATTAAATTGCTCACCCGTAATATTAGAACGCCTGTGTTACTTCGTATACATGGATAAAACTCGTGGTCCCCCAAGCCTGTCCTGAGCAGGACAAATCATGTATATCTCTCTAGACAGATGATGTAAAGACACGGCAAAACCTCACAGCCATGATTTGGAGGTTTCAAACATGTTGCATTTCTGCGTTACTCCCTCGTAGGTCTACCCAACGAATTCCACCTGATTGATAACCTCGCGGGGGTGTTGGTGTTGGGGAGGGGTGGGAGGCTGGTTATTCACTCTACACAGTTATTGCCCCCCCCCCACTAGCTGAATATCCGTCGAAGGTCAGATCGAGTCGAGTTGAACCTGAAGATTGTACTTAAGATGTCCTACATCCTGAGAAAACCTATGCGACATCTTTATGTTACTGTATCGTTACATACCCAGTAATCTTGACATAGAAGCTTTCTGCGAAATTCCTCGTCGACCGTCGAAGATATCGAGCTTTCCTCGGGAAATAATCTTCTAGATTAGAAACCCCTTCAACTGAGGTGTTATAGTTAATAACTTTACGACGTCACACATAAACCGCATCGTCACCTCTCTTATTTTGATACGCTCTTGGGGGAGTAGAGGCGTGGTTCTTTGTCGAGTAGATGTGTATGCTATTCAGTTGAGCTAATTAGCTAGTGTGTGCCCTGAACGCACATGACATTAACGACCAGCCGAACATTACTTTTGGTTAACCTGGTTTTGGGAATCGACGTCATCGGTATATAAATTTCGAGCACATATTAAGTCGAGGACTTGATGTATTAATTATATTATATTATAATTATATTATATTATATTATATTTATTATATTATATTATATTATATTATATTATATTATATTATATTATATTTATTATATTATATTATTATATTATATTATATTATAATTATATTATATTATATTAATATTATATTATATTATATTATATTAGATTATATATACCAGTATCGAGGATTTCATTTTCCCGCGGACATTTTGGATTCGGAAGAACATCCGCAGCAAACCAATCAGTCAGTTGATGGTACAATTACACAAAACCAGTGGCGATGTTTATAGGGCACTGAAGGAGCCCCCAGCTTGGTCATTGTTGAACGTTGCATTCTAGCGAGCAGCTTGTATTTTCGCCTTGATCTTTTGACCCCAGGTCACGACCTGCAGAGTTTCATCGTCGACACATATTAAGGGCCGGTCACACTATAACGACATCGTGTCGTGCAACGATCCGATATTATTGGTTCAGGCCGATTAATACCGGGCCTATTAATACGACGGCTGGAACACCCTGCCACATGGATGGAGGACTTGATTCGCTATTGCCAAACCATTCCAATGTGGAAAAGCCCTTCCCGGCGTTTTGAAAATCACATATTTCCTATTTATCGTTGAGCTCCACGATTTATCGTACGACTCTTCCATTTTTTTTCGATATGACGTCATTTAGGAATGAGGTTTTTTTCGAACACATTCGATCTTGAGAAGGTATTGTGATAATGTACCAGTATTCATGACAAATGTTACCACTGACCCTCTCCTTCCTAGTTCAGACTGAAATCTAAAAAGATCGTGTAGCAGAACGATAGAAAATCGTTATAGTGTGACCCGGCCTTTTTCTTGCAGATTCTCGTTCTCGAGCAGGTCAAGCGAAATATATCAAACATGTTGTGTTTGAACCACTGTCTTTTTTCTTCAATTTTATAACAGGTAGGTTTCCTCATGGGAATCCGTTTCCCCTTCTAAAGCCTTAAATTGAGAATTCAAATTCGTCTGGAGTCAGTTTTACCTTAAATCTAGTCCGAATTTATTGAGAAGCAGCCCGCGTCTCTAGTTTTGCACTGTTTTCCTTCCTTTCTTATTTCCTGGTGATACCAGGCTCCAGCCAATAACAACGAAATAATAAGGTTTTAGTATTATTACTCAAGACAAGTTATTCGAAACATTATCGGGATAACTTAACTACCTCAATATATTCAATACGGAAGGGGGATAAGTAGGAGGTGGGTTGAGGTACATGTTTGTGGTTTGGTTTTCCCTCCCACATAACCGTGCAGATAACTGTAAATTGAATTTATTTCAGCCCAGTGAATGTGAACTGCCCCCAAATAACCCAAATTCCTTCCAATTTTGATGAATCGTCACTCTTGTTGGGTACAAATTAGAGAATGAAATAACCGGTGAGTCAAATCCACACGACCAGCGTGGGGTAATTGATTCTGTAAATCTAAACTGATTTCAAAATAGCTCGATTATTTTGATTTGCTGTGAGTTGATTGCTTGGTTGATTGAATGTATTCGGGAGGATATCCATACAACATATAACAGCATTCAATAAATAACTGTCTAGAATAACACATTGAAGTATGATATACTTATTTCCAATGAGTTACTTGTTCTGTATGCGTTGACGAGCACGATTATGCATGGCCTACACCATTATCAATATGGACGATTCATTAAGGTTGTACCTTCAGTAGAATTTCCCAAGAAAGCTCTATAGATATTAAATATCGTCCTTATAACATAACGCAAAATATTTTGATTATGTATGATATTCCTAATATGATGTTGTTTTGAAGACGTGTGATCTATTTTCGGACTGAAAACGTGTTCCCTATTTTCGGACTCAGGACTTGTCGGACTAACGGGTTCACACTTATTTGAAACATCGAGGGAGTGATACGAATGATATTACATAGTTGAGAGAAAGTGTCGGAAATAATGAATGCCATTTCAGGGTCATTCAATGATGAAATTAGTTACTAAGCATTAACAGTGTAACAAATGGTGCTTGGTATATTATGTGAGATCCATAACCTGTACGTTGTTCCCTACCTTTCCTACCTTTATGAGGAATCAACTCACAAATTGTTACGAGTGGAGCCAGGCACGGTTACGTCACAGATCACTTTAGTTCGAATCAGGCGCTTTTTATTAACTGATCTTGATCACCGGCCTCATCCTGGTAGCCTGCCTCGTGAAATATTGTATACATATACAAACCTACATTAAACCTACGTCCAGAAAGGCTTTCATTATAAACCCGTGTAAATCATATAGTCTTTATGATACTGACCGATGTCAAGCGACGTTTTCAACTACTGCTATATTTATATGCCCACTGTATATTAATATAGAGCAAGAGGTGTATCTAGACTGAGGAAGAATCGCAAACCCCCACCGAAATTATATAGGGCCAGACTATAGGCCTACAGGATTTGCAAAATGCAAATTAATTTTTACAGCTGCAAAGGGCTTTTTCGAACGATTTCTTCCCAGTGCCTAATGATTCATCAGTCTGCAACACTCTTAAA
Organism: Sclerodactyla briareus; assembly: GCA_026419785.1. Taxonomy (NCBI): domain Eukaryota; kingdom Metazoa; phylum Echinodermata; class Holothuroidea; order Dendrochirotida; family Sclerodactylidae; genus Sclerodactyla; species Sclerodactyla briareus. The sequence goes on from JAODTK010002654.1 coordinate 105,807, forward strand.
AATGTTGTGTAACTAGCACACCTATCCCGGTATTGGTGTATACGACCATTGTGTATAGTCTGCACAACTCGTGTAAATTCCTACACAACTTTTACACAGTGTTGTTTAAATTTTCTCACAAAAACCGAGATAGGTGTGATAGGCGGAATTTGTAACCGTGAAGGGACGCAGTCGCTTCTGTGTATATTGGTTCCTACCTGCCTACGTGATGTCGATAACTCTGTCAATGTCGGTATCGATATAGCAGAGCCATATAGTGTTGAGATTAATCGAATTTCGTGAGCGAATGAATTCAGAGTAATAAATGATTGCTGGATTGCTTATACGAATTATTGACAAATGACAGGCTAAGTACACATCTTCCGCGTGGTGTCGTATGAACTAGCAGTATTCACCTAATGTAGTAAAATCGACAAAAATACTACCAGTCATGGTCCTCAATTAAAGCTCCATTCGGCCTTAAATATTCGAGAAAATGAGCATTGATAATATTGAAAATGAATTTCATCATTCGATACCTAATCTACAAGATGAACTTCAACCTAAATTGCAGCACTCAAATCATTTTACTTTGGAGAAAATGGTGATCAGTCCGCGACTTAAAAAAAAGCTGGCCGATCGTAACAAATGCATCTGTTTCGCGCCACAGGGACCTAGTCCACGAAATTACGGATTTTGACTGGATACTATCGTTTTGACATATTTTTTTTTTCAATTGTAGTTTTTAAATCAGTCAATACATTAGATTACTACAGCATAGGTAACTTTGTGGCTGGAAAGGAGGACAGAAATAAAGGCTGAATATCGTATTATCGAACCTGATAGTACAACTGCTTCAATAAATGCATTCTTTTCTGATATTCTTATTACACCAGGTAAGGTATTTTTCGAAGAGGAGAGATCGTCGCACTTGATCAAAACCTGGCAAATGACCGCCCATTTATTGAATAATGGAATTACCCATTACGATTTACATTTAACAGTAGTAATTACCACTGGTAGTAATGAATATCACGGAACTATTCACAATCAACATAACAGGTTACTGTTCTCAGCTCCACTGACACTATGTTTGGTGTTTCGGTCTCTTGTTGCTTGGCTATCGTGCCCTCAGCGAAACTTACCATCTCAATATGACGAGTTATTCCCAGGGTATAATTTTCCCAATTAAAAGTCTTGATCGAGGTGTGAACGAAAAAATCTGACGACGTCACTGTGACACGCGGGGGGGGAATCGACACCTCCTGGTCTCGATACGTCCCCATGTGTAGGAGAAGTGTGTGCCTTCATCGAATCAAATTGTGTGTACAGTGTCACAGGGTATTGATTTTATCTGACTATAGGCTGGCACTAGTAACAGATCTGTACACCGGCAGCTTAGGCGCTGTTCAAATTTTGCCCAAACGCATGGCCACGGAAACCGTCATTTTTCGCTAAACATTTCTTATATTACTCAATATTTTAAAACGATATTTGCAATTTTTTAACAGCTGTTCGTAGCGGGTGTTCGTAGCGGGCTGGTCGTCAGTATAAACCATATAACATGCATATCAACCCATCGTATGCATTCGCAGGCTAAGGCAACCAAAGCCCGATCTTCATCAAGATTTCTTTCATTTCAGGGCAGTACTTTTGTTATTATCATTGTGGGGCATCTTGCTGTTATGAGCCTATTAGAGCATCCATATTTTCCTTAGTGAATGCTAGCTTAGTTCACTATTGAGCGCTCCATCGGTAGGTTGTACAGCCTACCGATATACAATTATATTTGCCGCCTTACTTTGGCCTTTTGTTTCAGCAAAGCCATGTCATTTACATAAATATTAACTGCCCCAATATAATTAAGCGAGCAGGATACGCTCCCTACCTTTTTCCAGTCAGGATTGTTTTTGGGCTCCAACTTGGCAGTCTTTCTCCCTGCCGAGTCCTAGATTCCCGGTTGGAATATTGTGGTCTTGGTAAAAGTTCGGCGGTACATGGTATGTCCAGACTAACATGTCTGTGCACGAGTTCCGCTCCAGTGTCAAGGAGTACTCTTAACTGTTTACCTAACCCCCTTCCCCCCACGAGGTCAATCCTGACCCGTTTGGAGAGTGGGAGGGAGGGGGTGGTCATGCGGATGTGAATAACCATTTGAGCGTAGCGCCATCATTGGTTGGCGCGCAGCGTACCTATAAAATCTATACCCTCTCATAGCATCTCATACCCTTTTGATCGTTGGAAATTGCACTTAGCAGACTCAATGGAGCCCCATCTAGATGTAGTCTGATTAGAGTAAGAAAACAACTTCGAAAAGCGCATTTGACCTCCCACTTGTCTCTGACTTTGTATGGATCCAGCGGTCCTGGTGGGGCCAGGATGACAGCCCTCATGGAAATCGCTTAGTACACTCGGAGGCCTCTGAAATTATTTGAGTGAAAAATTTGAGCAGTTTGGGAAATCATACAATTATTAATACCTGATCTAAAACTGTAACAATGAACTATCGTGTGTTATATTTTCAAGTTTGAGAGTCCAGAAAATCACATTAATTAGGCTACATCGCACGTGTATTTACTCGATGTATCATAAGCTGGTTGGCTCACCAGAGCCACGTCCTCGCTACCATCGAAAACAACTCAGCGTCGTTTTTGTCCACAACCACGAACCGACGCCTTCCAGGACCATCACCTCGCAGTCGAGGTTCACCAAGAAAAAGCCGAACAGTCAACCATGGACGATTAGACGGACCTGGCGATACTGGAACTGCTTTCCAAGGCTACGACAGTCCAGCATGAGGATGATGACATCTTCATGTCCCCCCGAGACTTCCACGGTCATGGGCCTGAGTGAGTTTCAAATATAATAAGCAGGGCCGTAGCCAGAGTCATTGGTGAAGGGGTATCAAGGTCCTGAATTCCGACTGGAATGGAATTTTTTCCAACTGACTCGTTGGAAAGATGAAGCTCCACGGACATGCATAGGTTTTTGCCAAGCTAACGATGTAAGCGAAGCGCCAACATAGGGGGCGCGAAGCGTTACAGGAAAACTTCTGGTACTCAGATGATGAAATGGCAACTTGCCTGGGCCTGAATATGGACATGTCCCGTTGAGTCCAGATCAAAGCATTACATAGTCGGTCCTGGAGATAACATTGTTTAAATATTGAGCTGCGTGCGCATATCCATTATTTCCCACGATCATTCATATATGAGTGTATGTCCCTTTTTGGCATGCAGCATCCGGAATATCTCAGCTGAGTGCTTCTATAGGCGGCGCGCAGCGTTCGAGGAAGTTGTGTCTATCGGTGCTCCTAGCTCCTGAAAATGGACAACGATCGAACGCCTCGGCTCGTGTTCAAAGTGTTATCGAAGAGGGATAGTTTTTATTGAGATTCGGCAGTCCGATCATCTAAGCAGAGCGCGAATGTAGGTGGGTCGCAGGTTTGAGAAATTGTGTTTGTGCTCCCAGATCACTGGGAATGGCAAATTCTGGGCTTGAGAATGGAGAACAAACGCTTTGGCTCGAGTGCAAAATATCAACAAAGCAGGGGCAATTTCATTACACCTCCGCAACCAGACTGTTTGAGCGGAGCGCCACAATGGGTTCGCGGGAGCGTGAAAGGAAACTTTTGTTTTCGGTACCCCAGATCCATGAAAATGGACTTGAAAATGGACTGTGGGCGTCAGAATGGACAGCGAACGCATTGGCTCAGATCGAAGTGCTATCATTACATGGTAGAATGTTGACGACCTAGTCCTGGTAACGACATTCCAAAATATTGAACTGTTGAATCGAGTCCATTTTTCGAGATCGACGCCGCTGTACAAGCGTGTGTCCAAGTACAGAATGCGTTATCTAATAAAGTTTGAATTTGGGTGTGTTGCAGTCGAACCCGAAATTACAAGGGGACAATGTCCGAAGCTTGAATTGAAATTTACTTAACTAATAACACCTAAAGTTAAGTTCATCCGGGGAATCTATCATTTTGCATCTTAGCCCTCCCAATAAAGAAGCAATTTTCCATACCCCTTCTCAAGACGGCGATCACTTCTCGCTGCTTTGCCTCCCCAATATCGAGCCATTGCTACAAACCGAGTTTTGCTTTCCTATTGAATTCAATAATCCTGTTGTTATTCTTCTATATGATATTTATTGATATTCTGGCCAATTTCAACTACATGTAGTAGACCTAACACGTGATACCCTGGCCTACTCCAGACGGATGGAGTTCATAACTGGTACTGTATGTTCCCATGACGAGTGCGTGAATCCTATTGTTTTGAGACCAGGTCTTAGGTACTTTGGGGACAACAGAAGACAAAGTAAGAATGATTGATCAAGTTGAAATTTTGATGCGCAGCATTCGTCATGGGATTACATTGGAGAAATCAATTATTGGTGAAGATTGGGACATTTTGGGAGAATTCACGAAATTTCCATATTTTGTCTTAAGTGATAAATTGGATCTGGAATGTTCCCCATGATAGGTACATGAACCTATTATTGTGGTAGGCAAAACATCATGTGACCTGTGAGGTCAGCAGATATGAAAGTGGGAACCTCATCAAATCGGTAAGTCCAAAATATTCCGCCTTTGTTCAGATTGAAAATTTCTCTGAGTCTCCTATATTTTGGTCATCTGCAGCAACCATGGAATCACTGAGCATTTTTGGCTTTTCTGGCCTATGAATTCATTTCTACTTCTCTAGTTCTGAAATGACTTTTCATGCAATAGTTCCACTGACCATCATAGATGAGTGGAAAAAATGTTTGCACCACCAGCCTCAGGACATGCCTGCACAATGCAATTATCATGTAGGTCTACTATAAGACACAATGGGGCCCGATCTTCTCGCGGCCGTGTCGCTCGCCGCCTTTTTCGGCAATTGCGGTCGAAACGGAGGCTATTTTGGTCAGAATTAGGGTTAGGGGTTAGGGGTTAGGATTAGGGGGTTAGGGGTTAGGGGTTAGGGCTTAGGGTTAACCCCATAACCTTAACCCCTAACCCTACGTATCCCAAATACGTAGTATCGGGTTCATTTCTGGAATGAATTCGCTGCCCCTTGCATTAAAAAATTCGCCAAATCTAAGAATGTTCAAGAGAAAACTTAAATCACTTTGCTGGAACAATACACTAACACCACAACTTGAACCAAGCAACTCATGCTAAATGTTATAAATAACTCCTTTCCCCCGCCCCCTCCTTTAAAATCACACCATTTACGTTTCTGTCAGTCTTATGCTATATTTTACGAAGGTGCAAGACTAGAAAAGTTTCCACTTATTTCTGGTCCTCTACTTCCTCAATGTACGATATTAAGCCGATACTACATTTTCTGATGTTTATCTTGTATAATTGTTTAAGTGCATGTATTTTGTTGTAAATTGTTTGGGAGATAGTAGGAAATAAACTTGAAACATTTTAGACTCCATGAGAGAGTAACTGCTATTCAATAGTCTTCATTCACACGGACTCTTCACGAACACCTGTGTAAACCCACGTGCAATGTCTCTCTCATCCAGACTCGAAATAGTGAGTGACTATACGTTTTTGCGGTCAGGGGCGACGCCAGGGTTTGACGATAGGGGGGCAGATTGGCATGGATGTCTGACATGGGGAGGGGTCAAAGGGGAGGGGGTGTCCCCCTCCCCTTTGCGATTTTTTTTTTGAGGTCATTAAGAATGCTTAGATGCAAAATGGTGCCACATTCGATACACTTTTGGAAGTGTGGGGGGGGGGCAGCCGCCCTGTTACGACCACTATGTAACAATTGACCGAAATGTAACAGCTTTTTGACCAAAATGTAGCAATTTGGAAGGTGGGTCCAAATGTAACAACTTTCTGCCCAAAATGTAACAACCCTCAAAGTTGGTCCAAATGTAACAGCTTTTTGACCAAAATGTAACAATCTGAGGAATGTTTTCAAAACACAACACGGCTAGGGGGGCGTTACGCCAATCGCCTAGCGGAGGCTGTCTGTTGCCGTCTGTGAGTGTTTGGCTGTATGGCGGTGCAAATGGTTGGGAGGCTACTCGGAAGTTGGGGCTACCCTTCGCGCATGCATGACGAAATGGCGCAAACCTGGGGTGGCGGAAATTTGGCGCCTCCCTGAGAAATGACAAAGTCTGCCTCTAACCGTTATGCCGAGTATTATGCTGAACCCCGAACTCAATAGCATTTTTGCGTTCTTTAGTTCATGGGCGAGGCGTCTATTAAGGCGTCGTATGGGCCCATAAGCAGCCCTTGATCCAGCAAGTGCGCAAAGCATCCTATCTGGGGTATTGTGTGGCGCTGATTCAGTGGTCGTACTTTCAAAGATATGACGTGCCTAGTTCCATTGCAATGGCACTAGGCGTACTCTATTATTTATATAGGCGTGCAGCCCCAAATACGCCCCTAAAATTGGGTCAAATTGCCAATTCAGCCTAATTAGTTCATAATCAGTCTAACTAGGCGTTGTTGTCAGCATCGTTTTAAAATATTTTCCATTTTAAACGGAATTGGGGGTACCCCCTTCCCCCACGGAACCCGATTGCATGCACATAATGGCGCCATGTTGTCGCGTACTTAATTGATGTAGCTATTGTATTTCAACGGGGCTTAAATAGGTCGTCTTGGACTATCGCGACATTATTTTCCTCCGTTTTCTCGGGTACTGCCCGTTTGAAAAATTTATAGAGGGGGTCAGGGGGATAACTAAAAATTCCCCGAACCTGGAACCTAGTCCATTTGACCGGCCGGGTTGGGAGGAACCTTTACATAAATCCTCTACACATGCGCTATATTATTCGTTGCCCATAATGCTAATTGATAAAACGCGTAAGTTACGGCATAGGTCAATCGTAAATTACCCCACGGGGAAGTCTGTACCCACAATTTATACAGCACTAGATAGAACTCGGGTAGAACTACACGACTTTTCAGCCTGAATAGCTCCCAGAGGAAAGGGGCTGAAAATACTGAAATACTAATGAACCATGTTTTTATTTTTGGCGTAGAACGTCCCATCTTTCACTATTAACGGTAGGGCTGGGAACCGTTTATAGCTCTGAGGGTACATTGCACTGAAATGAAATTGATTTCATTTAATTTATCGTGCTGGGACATACCAGAAATGCTAAATTGTTTCAATATTGTGCCTTCTGTGACGCTCACGAAATTGAAAATGCCTGTCGTCAGTTGCTTTTCAACCACTACTCATCTAAACATGATAGTATCGGTCTGAAAGTTGCACCATCGATTTCTCGTGCCCAGTTCTACGCAGATACATATTTTTGAGGTGATTTCTGTGAGGTTCGAAAAAGTAAAAATGGCGGATTCCCAAAAGTGGTGCGTTTTTGGGGGGTTTATCAATACTGTCAGAATCCAAAATGCCCCTATTTCTCAGCCATACATGGTCTGATGGAGCTGAAAATTATGAGACCGTCTAGTAGGACCCATACTGTCCGGACATGCCGTCCCCATGATGAAAATTTGCATCCTTTCGATTTGACATGCCTCGATTCGCGATGTTTATATGTCAAATAATATGCTCAAATGCTATTTTCAGACCGATTTGAGGCTCGGAAAGCCTCAAAACGGCGGTTTTTTTTTTTTTGTCTAGGCATCAGGTACAAAACTCAAGTGGGACATATATGACGCAACTCTTGCCGCTCGGTCGAATGAGCACAATGCTCCAAGCTCATACATATTGCTTATCGAGTTTTGCCACTCAAATGCTAATTTTTCAAATTACCATCGCCAATATCTCAAAAACTAAATGGGATATGAGAAAACAAATGGCAACCACTAACTACGTCGGGTTCAGTTATTTTGGTTTGATTTAGGAGTGGCGTCTCTAATTTAAAAAAATCCCTTTAATATATTGGCAAAATATGTCCACAAATTAAATCGGCTAAACGTACAAGTATTCGACCTATAATTGACCGGCCGATCCCCTTGTCTAATCCCCACCTCCGTATTACCTTTCTATCTCAAGTTATGGGCGTTACAAGTCCCCGGGCCGAGGTACCTCACGGAAATTATACACTTCCTATTCATATCTTAATATTTGCGCACTGTGTTCGACCTCTGGGGAAACTTATATTTCTGTCGGATTGTAGAAAAGATTCTCTTTAAGTGATACTCTTTTTAAAGGGGTATCGGGCGTGGGAAAGGACATTTGGCTATATGATTTAGTTGGGGACCCCCTATATGTCGCGTTTTTACGCCATTTGCGCCCATATGTACTCAGCCCCGTGCATGCTATGGCTTCCTAATTATCACCATTAAATTGAGGGTGGCTGAAAGTACTACCCGACGTGTTACTTTCTTTAATCATATCGGCATTAAAGTTAGAGTCGGACTATGTCATTTCTGAGGTAGGCGCCAAGTTTCCTCCACCCCAGGATTGCGCCTGGGGTGGATTTGAAAACATTCCTCATATTGTTACATTTTGGTCAAAAAAAAATGTTGTTACATTTTGGACCAACTTCGAGAGTTGTTACATTTTGGGCGAAAGTTGTTACATAATGGACCCACCTCCAAATTGTTACATTTTGGTCAAAAAGTTGTTACATTTTGGACCAACTTCGAGAGTTGTTACATTTTGGTCAATTGTTACATAACGGGGTATTAACACGCCCTCCCTGCCTCCCTGTGGCGCCGCCCCTGGTTTTGCCCCATACTTATAACCGTATATATGAAATATTACTAGCTGAATATTTGGAAGTTCAGACGCTCTTTGTTCACTTCAGTTTCATGCGTTTAGTAGGGCTACTATTAATACTACTAAAACGTGTCTATCAATAGAATATTGAGGTGTGTCTGTGTTGATAAAACCTTCCGAACCGCTTTAAAAAAGGAAGGACTTGTATTGTCTAACAACGGCAGCGTAACAGGGTCAGCGTAGAAAGAAAACGTACGTGGCGATACTTGTCGATGAATGTACCTCTGAAAAATGTGGGTGTAGAATTACACAAACAATGGTATATAGTACACCTACGGTGCATGTTGTTGTAAGGAATTTTAACAAACATGTTAAAAGGTTGTGTAAAATATAACACAGATTGTGCAGATTATACATAATGAGTGTGTAACTTCCAACACAACACCGGAATAGGTGTGCTAATTACATAACTTTAAGGAGGTATCAACAACAATGAAATAGTCCATCAGCTAACCAGCACAGCCTGATTTGACTAAGACTGGAGACACGTCATATTTTGCATTTTTGCAAATTCACAGAAAATCAGCAATTCTTCTATCGGAAAGATAACCTGGTGCCAGCCGAACGCACAAACAGGACCAAACAATTATGCGAATTTTTTTTTAACTGGAAACGCACAGTACTGAACCAATACAATGATGTCCGGTTGAAGAATATGGATAAACAATTCAACAAGTTTACTGGGGATTGGCAACCCTTTTATTGAAGGATAGCCTGATGTCCGTTGAAGAACATGACAAACAATTCCTCGAAGGTGCGATTCGACGCGTCTATGAAACCGTGTACGCATAAGGGGTATCAGCTATCGACCATTTTTATTGGAAGAACTTACCAGGTGTCCTCTGAATATCTAGAACAATTCTGCAGTCAGTCAGTGTTGCGCGCATCACCGTAATAGTTGGTGACGTCAAACGGGGTTTCATCTGGAAGAGTGTGCGATTCGACACGTTCACGAAACTGTGTACGTAACAAGGGGAAATTCGAGTCGGGGCTAGTTGACTCTTATTCCAAATTCGAAGCGCCCGATGTCAAGGGAACCAGACGCGAGACCACCGGGACAACCACCCGACCGCGCGACGAAAATCACGTCCCAAGTGAGGAGTAAGGTGGGATAAGATGCGTCTTAACAGGGGTAATGCGACGAGTGTTAAATCAGAGGCTCGTCCAATATCGTGTTTCCTAAATGAGCTTATCGCCGGTGATCACATGAACAGTGAACTGAAAGTTCGCGTTATCTAACTGCCTGGTAAAGTGCAACCGACACACCAGGAGGAACCTATTCACAATTATGTTAGAAACGACATTTTTATAAGGAAGAGAAGTAGGTTCGGCAACATAGCAATTCCAGCATTTTCACTGGGAAAAGCTGAGCTGATGTCTCGCTATAAGTGTCAAACCTGTATGTTTCACACAATTGGCCAAAGAGCTGCAGAATAGGTAGAAACAATGCCTGTTTCAATATTCTTGAGGCATAACTAGGAAAATCGTCATTTTATCGTAGCAAAAGACGATGACATGGTTGTTTTTTATATTTTTTCATCGATAAGCGAGAAGAATGTCCTTGTCATCATGACTGGTCAAAATATTTCTCCATGATGCATACATAATAAGCTCAAGCAGCCATTTCTTGGAGTCGAGGCAGAAGCACTTTCTGCTCTTATTCTGTTGATACCTAGGTTCCTATTGACGAAGATGCTCCCATTTTAGGTTACAAATCGAATAAAAAACTGCTCTATTTCTGAAAATAACCAGGTGATTAAGGGTTGAGCAAACTTCGACTTTGTCAGGCGTTTGCAGGAATTAGAGTCAATGACGATTCGGAACCTATTGGTATAACAGAAGCAAGAAGAGCGAATTTCAAGCAAGACAATGCAGGACCATACGCGTGTATTTAAGACAGTAGACTTGCAGAACTGGTACATGTGTTACGAAATTCTCTAATACTTAAAAATGCCATCATGACCTGGCTAGATCTACTGAATTTACTATGTTGCGACTGATATCACGGACGCAACGTTTCAACTTGTTCAAAGTTTGTTGGATCTTCATGAAACTTAGTGAATGTGGTATTCCACCGAAAGTATCGAGGAATTTAAAGTTAGGGAATGGGTCAATTTGAAGAAACTGTCTTCTTCATGATATCAAATTCAGCAAATATTATGCAGAATTCCTGAGGTTCATTGTTTGCTTTTTTTCACTGAAACCAATGGAAATTTATGCGATCACGTGTGTCTGTCTGTCTGTCCGTTTCAGTCCTTTTAGATCATTGTAATTCAGGGTATAAAGCAGAATATCTTTGACAAATATAATGGAACCCTAGAAATAATCCATGTTTTTCAGCACTCCTAAACTATTTACATAATCAAATCTGGCTAATGCGAAGTGTGTGACTTTGCAACTCGTCCTAAATGTAAAAACAAAATTCATCAGAGCTTCACTTGGGGTAACTTGACCCGTCAGTTGCAAACAACAGTATGGCAAATTATGAAATTGAACATTAAATTATGGTCCTTGGACGTGGATTTGGTAATACTTACTAGGAGTTCTCAATGTAAATGTATAAATTAGCTCGCATTTATGCATTTCAGTTATATATTCTCGAATAGCGTAGATAGCAGATATCACAGCCTTAGTGACATTTCTACAACTCATACCTCCAATTTGCCATGACTGAATTGAAATAGGGGGCAGTCGACCAGTATAATAGAATCCCAACCTGTCAAAATTACTGCCGGGTGAGCCCGATAACACTGTATGTAGTCTGGCCATGCGAAATAGATAACTTTGGGGAAATATTGGTTACTAAATAGGACACAAGCATTCCTGCATCGCTGCGGATTTTTTCCTTTAAACAAACAACATTGCAACTTCCCAAATCACTATGAACGTGAGACAGTTACACACATATTTTTTCTTCATCACATCTTGTTTAGTGTTCAAATTGCTGACTTAAAAAATGTTGTGACCCCTCACGCTTTGACGAAAGTAAAATGCAATATGAAATAACGTTCCCAATCAACGTGGACATATCCGGCTGGATCCAGAGTCACAACATGTAGACGATTATAAGTGTGCCATCTATGGCTCTGACAACTGTCGGGAACTCTTGTATCGCAAGTAACTCCGCTTGCTGGCTTGCTATACTGCCTAACTTCAGGTAGACGGGAAGGCAATTAATTTGGCCTGCAGCCCACGCAAGTCACGGGCATGTCGGGTGACACGTTTCATCGCCAGCGATGATGTCGCAATGCTAACACCATGAGGCCCAGCCCTGAAATCATCACTTACAGTTTCGTAGACCAGGCCCCCACTCCCACCTCACCTCCAATCCCCATCCCACCCCACCTACCCACCCCCCCCCAAAAAAAAAAAAAAGAACGCGGTGCAATAAACACCGGTAGTGACGGAGGAGTGGCTATTGCGGCTTGTTGGATGTTCCAATCGTTCCCGCCTTCTTGCAGTAACTCGATGATTCGAATACATCCAAGGCGACTGAACCGAATACTCCTTGAACCTTCTCGTCCGTCAATAAAGCCAATGGATAGTCATATGACACTCAGGATCATTGTTAAGTCTACATGGGATCAGACCTGAAATTAGGGATCATTCAGCACATAGTTAGGAATGGAGAAGTCCAATCTAGGGATATTTCTAACTTTTATGAAGAAGAGCCCATTTACCATTTTATAAAGTGTTCAGTCTATCCCGACTAGGATACGAATCCCGATCTTCCGAGCGGAAAACCGACGATCTGTACCAACTCATTGAATATATCAATATGCAGCCACTTTGTGATAAAAGTGAGGTTATTGTGAAAACGATCATTTTTTGGCGGGATTTTTGATCCTGAGATGTTTAGTATATTTACCAGGACAACTTATTCACTTGGCTACACATAAATAGACAATGCCTACTGGTGGAGGGGGGGGGGGGGGGGGGAATGGTGGTGAGGGGGGGGGGTAGTTCCTCAGCTGTATGTGGCGGGCTCGTTTTGATCTGGCGCAATAGCGTTGCTGTATGTTGACTTGAATGGAGGCGGCTAAGTGCCATTCAGACATGGTTTCCATGGATGAGTGAATGGTACGGTTTAACTAAATTTACAAGACACTGTGTACAAGACTACGGTATATCATGTCTCCGATAAATCTGCTACTTCTCGGGCCATCCAATTAGTGCGAGAGGTCATAAAGTAGTTGTAGTTGCAACTTATAGTTGCCCTGATATTTGTTTCTAATTAATCACACCGCCACAACGCAAACACATGATCTGCCTTCTCTAATATTAAATACTTGCTTCCCTGGTTGTCAATTGAATAACTAACTGTTTTTAACTAAACATTGACCCGTATTGCGTGTTATATGGGTGTGTATCGTGCGCGCTCAAGTTGGTATGTGTGTGTGTGTGTGTGTGTGCTTGCTTTGTAGTTTGCTTGTAATCAGGCAAACCAAAGCTAAGTATGTAGGGTGATCTGAAACTGCTGGTTGCACAAACTCCAGAACGGGCCCGTGCACATTAAAGTGTTCTATTTCAGATGACTAGGCTTTATTACCTGCCGTAACTACCCCTATATTATGTATAACATAATGTGTCGATAAAAATTATCCTGTATAGTGATAGGTTGTCGCATGGAACCATCACTAGCTTCCGTTGGGAAGGACGTAAAAAGGAGAATAATTACGCTATGAGCGGAAACTGGGTGCTCTTGGCTTACTATCTTAATAGTCACCGTGGGTATGTTTGAAAAGCGCATAATCTCAACACATGGAGATGAGGGGGGGGGGGGGGGGGCTGTAATGAACCCGAGATCTATGAATGTTAAGTCTTTGGCATGACTCGACTGGGATTCGAGCCCCGATCACACAGGAGGAAGCCCGACGCCCTACCAATCGTGCCATGCATTCCCTGCGCATTTCAAGGCATTTGATCGTAGAAAGAAATAGTTGACTTCTCACTACTCTTCTCTCTACACCCCGGTTCTGCACTGCCCGAAGGACCGAATTTTCCGTGCCGCAATTGATTGCTCGCGCGGGTCGGGAAGGAGTGGGGGGTGGGGGCGGGAGTGTGTTTTCATGGATATAATTGATAAGTGCTTTCGATGAGGCAATAATTCAGTTCCTTTTGCAACTCTGGGATCTGAGGGTCCTAATTTCTTTAAATAATTTTTTTTTTTTGTACCGCCTCGTCCGACAAATTGGTTCATCTCCAATAACGCGCCTGATTGACTGTAGGTTGTGTCCCGTGGTTCATTCTGATATATTCCAGACCAGATATTAGTTACCTGCATATCGCAAATATTTCAAATAGGTAATAATCCTACACGTGTGTCTTTTGCTAAATTACCGTATGCATATACCCCGACTGGCCAACTCGTGAAATATTGTTTATATAACACCGTCAGTGCTGAACCTGCGGCGGCCTTAAGCATGAAGACTCTATTAAATTTATCATTGGCACCCCAGGGCACTGTTGTAATGTTACCCCGGGTTACGCGATGCGCCTAATAATTGAGCCTGAAATCATCAATAAATCATTACAACTCATCACAACTTGGTAACATTGTATCAGTTTTGGAGATGTCATGGGACCTGTAAGACTGTAAACTTCGGCGGCATGATAGTTCAGCATCATTCAGTTCCCCATGTCTTCGTCAATACAAGAACAACCAAAGAGGCAAATATTAACACGATTGGTTCAGTTCTCAGGATAACTGTATACACTCGAAGAAGTTTACAAACGAACTTGTTTGAATCTTCATCTGCGTTGTTCCCCGTCAGTGGCAATTCCTTTCCTCAGCCCGCGATTGCACGGAAACAAAATGCACCAAATATATTCCCCATTGTCCAATATGCGACTATCACAGAACTTGCAATGCTGCACATATTGATAAATGTGTGACACGAACTATGTGTCGGTTTTAGGTCACGTTTATAAAGTGATATGGGTCAAGAAAAATTGTGTTACTTGATGCCCCACTTGTCCGCGAAACTCTTGGGAATAATCTATTAGTCAGGATCTATCATCGAAACAAAATCTGACTTACGTCACGGACAAAACCGAATTGTCACCGTTCATATTTCGTTAATCAAAGAGAGGGAGATGGGGCTGTGGCTTTATCGAGTTCGATGTGCCATATTCCTATCATTCAGCCAATGGTTGGATGGGGTCTGAAACGCCACGGCAATTTATGATTGGTCGGAGCATTGCTGTCCAGTGGACCTGTATTGCGAATAGACTGAGACAGTCGGATTGAAAGTGAAAGTTGGTTTTTTAGTAATGTAGGCAAAGGTCATGACTAACTTTCGGCAAGGGAAGTATATATACGAAGTCACAGGGGAATTTGGGTATCTCTTGCACCTCAAAAGAATAGTTGGGAGTCAGATGTTTTTTACTTCACACTATTTGACTTCAATGGTGTATCGATGCGTTTTAGAAGTGAGTTAAAGCGTTGAAGCGTTATGTGTTCAAAACCCTTTTTCAGAGTAGTACGTTTACACTCCACTTCTTCTAAAAGATAACAAGAACACAGAACTGTTTAGTGCTTGTTATTGCTATTCGTGAAAATAGCACATGAATACCCAACACATGTTGTTAGCTGAATGCGGAAAGAAGAGGCCTCATGCTTTCCTGTTCATTATTACGAGATTTACTTTCACAATAGCCAAGAAAGAACTGAAACATCTTGTGTTTATTGTTATTTTGTTGTTGTTTGTTTATTTGTGTTGACTCCTCTTGATTTTGAATTGCAAGATTCCACCAGAGCAATTAGACTCGTCTTTCATAATTTATTTTTTCATAATTGAAATTTTACCTTGACAATGAATGAATTTGAAACTTGCTCTAAAGCAATGGGGTTTTCCCTGTTCATATCTGTAACCTATTTACAAAAATGGGACCCAATAAATTTTATCAACATTCTAGAAGTTTTTCACCTTTGATCATACACCCCCCCCCCAAAACTGGGAACTGCCCACCCCCCACTACATATTTGCACCTGACTGCTTCGTTTAACGTATTGGCCGTGTTTTTTCAAATATCAGACTAAATTATTTCAGATTTCAACCTCACAGAAACTTACCAGCACGACGCTGCCGCGGTTCTTCATTATTATTTTTTTATTTATTCAGGCCTATATAGTCCTTCAGTGACGTCTTTACTCAAATCAGATTAACTGGATATGGGGCCGATGCCGTTCTTATCATTGCTATGGATGATTATTCCTTAACGTGCATAAGCTCAGTCTTCTGCGAGGTTGTTCGTGAACTGTCCCCAGTTTTTCCTCTCCCAGATGGGCTTCCAACCACTGTTGCCGTTCACTCTTTAACCGTCAATATCCATAATTCACGCAGGTTCTTTCCAAAGTGTCGATTCCGCGGCAATTATGGGCTTCGCGCCAATCGACAATGAACTGCTCAGACACTAGTTCAGTTTGAATCCCTGTTGTGACGCACGAAATCGTTGTCAGCATTTCTGGGAACCAATATTTTTTATTTCTCCGACTACCTGTTTACAAAAACCAAACAGTGTCTGAACCACCCTCTATAACTTGTGTTTTGTCAAATGCGGCTTTACCATGTTGGAATCAAAGGCCCCTCTTTCTTGAGACTGTTTAATGAACCCATTTTGTCTGAAGAAAAGTTCATACATTTAATACTCTCGTCAAATATTTCTCTACTCGGTGGAGTTCAAGTCAAACGTTTAAAAATAGTCTGCCTGATCGAAGTATTCGGAGTATTATCAATTACGGTTAGCCGCGTTCATCTTTTTCCTTCCCCAGGATCGAAGGGTTAAAAATAGAATGTATAACTACTCATGCACGTGAAGATTCGTTGTTATTTTAGGGAGCACACTGAAGGCGGGGTAAATACCTGATAGTGTTAGTGACGCACAATAGGAAAACTACTTTTTAATTCAATTTTGGTTGTTGTCACAAACCCTGAATGATTTATGCAGAAAATGGTGGGTTAACATATCTTTCATTCTGATGCAAAATTGCCGAATTATCTTCTTTTTTTTTTGTCAGACAAAGCGAAACCTAATAGATCTGTGGCTGATGTCAATATAGGACGAATTCATTTGATTCTATCATCGAAGTATTAAACCGTTGACGTTCATAGGTAGCACGGCATCATTCTACAATAATAACATAATGAGGTATTTTTCACTGTGCCTATATAGCACGCTGCATAAAATGACGTTCATCACGAAAACAAACATTATGGTGTATAGCAAAGAACGTTACGACTCTCTCATGTTTATTATTTTCAGACTGCGAGTAACATCAGCGCGGCGGCGTTGTGTTGCTCCGTAGTCACAAAATTTTTTTTTTTTTTCCCATAACATTATGATCCAAATACGGAAAGCCCATAGTGGCCATCAAAAATCAGACAAAGGAACAAAAGGTTTCGAACCAAGAAAAAAAGGCTCCAAATACACCTGGCCGCGACAGATTATTAGTCTGTGGTACGACAGATTAATATTCTGTTACACAATTATAATCTGTTACGCTAATATTAATTTGTTACAAATCCTTAATCCGAGTACGACAGATATTAATCCGTTACGACAGATTATTGGAACCCATTTTTGTTTGGTTCTTTTTTCTTTGTCTGAAACTTTTTCTTCATGGTCGAAACTTTTCAATAGATGAATAATGGGCTTCGAATGGAACGTACATATTAGTTGAGATTCGTCGAGCCAACAACGTTGTCAAGCGGCTCGGTTATAAGTTTGTGGGGTCGGATTCCATGGAGACGATACGTTTCCTAGACAGGACAAATCAAATCGTCTGCCAGCTGGAGTTCACTCTGAAAGGGTAGGAAGGAAGGGTACAGTCCTCATCGGAGAGCCTATCACCACAGCAATACAAAGAACGAAATCCAGAAAAACCTGAAAGAAAACGCCCCCACGATTCTTGAAAAACAAGTGGTTTGAAAGGCAATTAACACCCCGGACAAAATAACACACTCTGGTAGGCTATAATGGCTATTCCACATATGATAATTTCTGTGGAAGAGCATTTGCGATATGCTTAATCTGTTTACTTGAAGCTAGAGGCGACGATCCCCTTTAGTCCTGGTAGTAGCAACATACCATCTAACCTCTACTTTTTTTGGTCAATTCGTCTCAGCTCCATCGAGATCATACCGAGGGACGCCTGAGTATCGGGAAACGTTCAGAGTCTGTTCTCGTTAGAAGGAAAGAGAATATTGAAAGTCTTTCATAATGTTTGAAGCAATTTAGAATAGAAAGATTCGTTTAGATTTAAGAAAATTTCCAAAAATGTGGATTTACAAGGATTGAGCAATTGGTGCGCAAAATTCAAGTGGACAGGAAAGGTTTTGAGTATTTCTAGGTCCCCAAGGTTTTTATGGGTGTTAATTGCGTTTTCTTAAGTGCGCCAGATTCTAACTTCGACGGATTTTTCGTCGGGTAGCGTCCCACCATAGCGACGCGATGTGACATAACGCCACTGACGCGAAAAAACCGTTCTCGTGGCAACATTGCAGTACAAGATTATAGGTCATATTGTCAGTATCATAAGTCAATCAATATTTGAATTCGCTATACAATGGGACGGATTTACAATGGGAAGTGCGTGATGTCATACCAACGGCAAACCCATTTTTTCGCAAGGGTGTTGGCCGCTTTCATGGAACTAGTACTCACCAGAATTGGAACAACTCAAACGTTCTTATATGAGGAATCTTTTGACATGTTTTAGATTCAAGATTATGTTTGTCGTATTCAGGTGCGTTCAAATGATCTTCCATTACTTATAACATTTTTTTTGGAATCACTGTTTTCATTTCCTTTTGTCTTTTAATGAATATGTTAGTTTGTTAATCAGGGACTCGGGTGGTGGGATTAGCTTGTTAGCTAACCAAGTCTTTCAACCCTGTATGAAATTTATGGCTATAATGTAGATAACTGATAAACACCACAGTATGGTTATCACTACAGCGGTGGTCACTGTAGGAACCAGCGCGACAAATCTAGAAAGCGACATGTTTTCCAGAGCATTTCTGCATGTGGCGAAGTTACTAATTATTTATTCCACGTTCCGTGAAAAATGTTGCAGCCGTAATTTATTGATGTTTGCGTCTTACTCAAAGTGTAGTGTTCTTCACTTTGGATTTATAGCGCTTCATGAAATAGCAACTGCGCCACCAGTTTTTGAAAACTCGGGGCCTTCGAACTCAGTTTTAGTTATAGTTTTCGAGAAGAAAAACAACGACCGAACACACACATACCGGGATTAAACTAGTCTCGATCTCAAAACTTGTATTTACGAGAGAAATCATGTTGTGTGTCTGCAATAACATTGATGTTGTTATTGACAGCAAAATATGCGACGAGTCCAACAATAGGATTTTTCAAAAATATGTCCGTTCACAGTGTTGCGAATTTTACGGGTCGCATGTACATCTAAATTGTAAAATAACGAATGTGATGAAAAACTTCCCGATATCATCAGAGCTCATTCAAGGTCAATTTATCAAGCATGTGAATGGAACTTCGAACGTTTTGACATACAATCGGTATTGATCAATTAGTACTCCAGGTATTGCTTTCAAAGCAATCACGACGTTTGGAAGTGTGCTTTCTCCACAGCTGCTAATCAGGGATATATCAATTAACAAACAAACGAGAGGGGGAAAACGAAGAGTAGGGAGCAGAACCGGATGTGCGCAGCCACGCAAGATCCAACATCAGGTGATAGACTGTGCGCCTCTGGGTGTAAGCGAGGTTGTTCAGTAATTAAGGGCATCCATCATCCGGCAGCCCGACTCGTGAAATATTGTAAATATACAAATTTTATATAGACCTTACGAGAGGAGTTTTTCATCACGCGCGTGTAAATCATATGGCATTCATTGCCTATTTATGACCTACACCGGTGTTAGGCAACGGCCCACAATTTGTGGTATTGCATTATAGTAATGTAATTGTACTATGATGCTATGGGAGAATCAACTGTTTACAATTAGACTGATATGGCACGATTTTCCAATTCCAATCCGGATATAAACGTTCAATGTTTTTTTCGTTTTTCGAAATGAAAGACGAATCAGGATATATAAAACAATAAAACACTAGGTAGTTTGAAATTTGACATCGGGAATGGAAACGTAGGAATGTAGAGAGGAACCTAGCTTATTATAAACTGCTAGAGCGCGCACTTCGCACTTCTCTTAACAGTCCGCACTCTGGTTCTTCATAATGCTCTATGAGGGGAACCCAGGCGAGTGGTCAGAACAATTGGCCCGCGGGTGTTTTTTTTTTGAGGTGTAGGATTCATAGTCCCCCATCCCCCTCCTACCAGCTAGGCACTGTTAAGAGCGTTCACAGCGTTCTTTTTCTTGTAGGGTCGGGATGAAACTGATCACGTGACGATAATGATGATGTGATTTACGTCATTCGCCTGATTTGGATCTCCCGCCTCTGAAATATTGAATGATTGACTCTAACTACCTAATATGTTATGACAAACAACCACCGTGAAACAGTATTGTGTCAGCATGCGACTTTTCATTTTATTTGCATCTAAAACAACCCACCCCCAAGAGAACCATATTCATGCGAATACAGGCGCCTTTCAACATGAATGACCTCGGGTATTTTGCCCTAACCAGAAGACCACACAGCACCATGTTCCTGAATGAGACCAGGCATGGACAATTCGATGATTGTTCGGATATGACTTTTGCTGGATTTTGCCGTTTGCTTCCAACCCTACGATTTTTGCCTACATATCAAGCAATCAAGTGGACTAAAATCTTGATAAATCGGGACAACCATTTCTCGTATTAACGTGCTTCCGTCGACCATTTTATCTCACAACAAATTCAGATGAATTGAGGCATTGTGGGTACACTCAAATGTTCAAAATGCCCGATTGAGATGCCTTTGGTCTCTCCAAAATGAAAAGAATAAAGAAATATGCCATCCAATCCATAGTCCCAAAGCTAGCAATTCCCTTGCCATACAGTTCGATGGACACATTTGTTATTCGCTTCGTATTCAAACACTTAGTTTACAGTGAATTCTTACAAAATATTTCATTTTTCAGTCCGGCTCCTAGTTTTTATAATTTCGAATACACGCACACGCACCGCACATATAAACACATACAAACACACGCAGGCATTATATTACGCATGCACCGACGGGCACTAATATTGGTATCAGCCCAGTGTTAATAGGTTACAACGGGTTATATTTCTTTTTGTGTTGCACAGGCTCTGTATTGTTTTCAATGTAACACTGCAGGCGGGATTGCATAAATGTCGTATGCGGTACGAATGTGAAAAATCGCCAATTTACGTGAACTGAGAGGTGGCCTCGTGTGGAATATGTTCTATTTAGTTTGCAGAGAAAGATATTGGTTCACCCAGAAGCAAGGAAAATATAGAAAGGGAGGCAAAACAACGTTGTTGAAGGGGCGAAATAAGCAAATTTACCAATGCGTATACCGCGGAAGGGAATTCTATGAAATAGCCCTGTTAAAAAGCAAACAACGACAATTGCAGGGGGGCTCTTCGTAAGGTATGCCTGTGCGCATAACTTACAGTGTGTTCGCTCCGTCGAAGCCAAACCTTCGTTTTTGTGTGTTTGTAAATGTGTGATTTTCGCCTCCAGCCTGGACACGATACGATCATGGAATCCCAGCCTGACGTTGAATTCCTAATCCTACTAACCGATTAGCAAGTAAGCAAAATTGTGTAATTTAAAGCATCACTGTGAATTACGTGACGTGCGATGAAAAGTGAAAGTGTGGAATGGAATATGGATGAGGGTGGCGCGTAGATTAGCATTGAATGCGAGGTGCGATTTGGTGTGTGAGGGTTTCTGACTTGGACCTCGCGGACGGGCATATGAAGGCTGAAGTTCTCTTCGGTACTGGTGTTGGCGTTCGCGAAATTAGAGACCCCAACCGAGTTTTATCTCCATGTATGATTCCAGTATTGCTATATTAAGATATTATAGTGGTAATTGTGCGACGGCTATGATGGGCTGCGGCGGAGATCGGATTAGTCCTGACTACCTAATTCCCCGCATCCAGCTACCGCCGGACAGTGACGTGTGTCTAATTATCAGGGTTCTCAAAGATTAGTCACCCAAATATAATTATGAATCATCTGTGAATGAAAGATTGTAGTAAAGAATCTATGTCAACTGATTTGTGTAGGTATTGGTGTCTAAGTGTACCGAAAAAAAAGCCGCCGGTCAGGGTGGGGAACCTGATTTTTTTCTCCAAAATGTGTTCAAAATGGCCGCCCCCCCCCCGCCGACCCCCACGCCCGAATATGGGGACATCATAGAAAAAGCAGTGATCAAGTCGGAAAAACAAAAAGTGATGTAAATTTCGAAAAAAAAAAACTTGTACATATATTTTTGATCATTTGCGAGCCCATACGCGACATTCCCATGCTGCTAGTATGTTATACCCAAATCAAGATGGCGGCCATATGGCCGTCAACCCTTGGAAATTACACAAAAAAAATCGATATAACTGCGATAAATCTGACGGAAAAAGTAGAAGCAAGCTCCAACAGTCCAAACGAGGACAGTAATATAAAAAAGGATATCTACAAGATTGAGTTTCCAGAGTCTGTGATCAAGCCTTTTCCTGACGCAGCATCGGCTGTTCTTGTCAGCATCAACAAAAAAGATGGTGTAAAGGCCATGAAATCACGTGTGCAACCAAACACTTGGGGGGGGGGGGGGGACGAGTCGAGCGACACACCATGATGAAAACAGGCAGTAGAGGGAATATTGATCCAGGGACAGACTCCCACCAACAGATGCTAACGTTTCAACATACCTAAGAGTTCACCAGCATTAGCAACATTGGAGGTTTGTTGTTAACTGCATAGATGGAGTCAATTAGTGCAGACTATGAGGTGTGTTCCGAGGGTAATCAAGCGGTAATGAGTATCACTGCACGCAACCGTATCAGACGCCGCTCAAAGTCAGCTCTCAAAGACAATCGACGAACTCATTGGTGAAAGACGGGGAACCCCATTTTTTCTGCCACATCATACAGACACGAAGGCCCAGACACAGAAATTAATGGATTCTTCGAAGTAAAGATTGCGAGAACTTCCCTACACAACACCCCGTGCAGAACTCACACCTGGTGCAGCTGTCCAGTCATTCTCGCCTAGCTTTACGGAATTCACTTCAGTAACACAGAGACTTCGCCTCCAAGCTCCTCTCCGCCCGATCCAGAAGGATAATCATGTTCCGGGATCCGCCCCCGCCAGTTATTGGGATGGGTCTTCCAGCGCGATTGGTGACCTGGCAAATATTGGTCAACGGTGTCGTTTGAAACTGATAGATACAACATGCTTTTGTTCGACTATTGCTCGATAACCAGGAATGGAACCCGCAAGCATTGGCCAATTATCGACCAGTGTCGATCTCTGCTAGAACCATGTGCTTCTGGAACTACGTCCTTCAACCGATTGGCGCCTTATTATAGTCGTTCTTCATTACATTCGACGTTTAGTCAGTCATACCGGCGTATCACTCGACAAGGTTGCACTCCTGTGGGTGGCGTCATTAGTAGTGTTATCTCGCGGCGGATTTTACTCGATTGTTAACATAAGTCACAAATTAAAGTAGGTAATAACCCGAAAGATGTGTTGACGCATCCGGAGTTGGAACGGCGGACAATAGTCTGTTTTCTTCAAACGACAGCAAAGAGACGAGTCTCTTCAGTTCCGCTCCCGTTTTCCTCCAAGCACAAGGCATGGAACTCGTCGCACCTACAGGTACGGTGAGGGTCAACTCTCTAGTCTGGTCGAACCAACGACGGGGGCGTTAATACCACTCGGGCGTACTTGACCTTTTCATTCACGATCATGTTCCAATAAACTGTCATAATTGGCAGAATACACAGGATATTAATTCGTAGTGCAACTGAGAAGTTGATTCACGCTCTTATAACTTCAGATTTAGTTTATTGCAAATGGTAATTTCCGATGGCATTGATGCACCGCACATCGCACGTCTACGAAGGACCACAGAACCTCAGCTGCACGTAATGGACACAAAAACGTGAGCACATCACCCCTGCTTCGAATTTATATACACTGGCTGCTAGTAATTGCACGGATTGAATTAAAATTCCTTTGTATGCTTTCAACATTTCCACAAAAAAAACCCTCCGCCCCCCCCCGATAGTCTTCTCTGGTTGGCCGCCATGTCCTCTCGCTCCTCTACATGTGGCCAGTGGGCGTACTGCAGAGAATGCGGGGTGTTCGGGAGCAGAATTCGCAACCCCCGCCTTGACCCATGTGACCCTTGAAAAAACACACAACCGCCCTTTTTTGTTTAGATGACTTTCTTCAGCATTGTGTATCCAAATGTTGCACCATCATAGATCTAGGGGTCCCTAAATTGCATTTTCTGCAATAGGGAGGGTGAGGCTTATACTGTAGCGCGCTTCCTTGGGACCCAACTCAACTCCCCTCCACCCGCCTCCTCCATATACATGAGGCTCGGCTGAGCAGCGACTATAATAATAATAATAATAATAATAATAATATAATAATAATAATAATAATATAATAATAATAATAATAATATAATAATAATAATAATTAATTATTAGTATATTAGTTTATTAGTTTATTATTATTATTATTATTATTATTATTATTATTATATAAGAAGAAGGGATTGCCATAGGGATCACTTTGATCATATCAGATACAGTTTATGGGTCTTTGATATCGGTCTTGATAGAAAGATTAAGATTTGGGTTTAGAGTCTTGTATCAAGACCGCGCCTCCTCACACGACTACGTGGCGGGTCATTGGCGAACCTGATGAAGACCCGCTGCACCACCCAGCATGCACGTTCGCTCACGACCTACAACAAACCCCTGGCAGACAACGCCAACACTGGCGCCTAATTCTGTTACCCTCTCGCAGGATATCCCCACTTTTACAAGTGGGTAGCGTGTGACATTCGAACAGACATGCCTTGTCTAACAGCACTGCGCAAAATGCCCTGTGACTTCCAATGGGATTCGAACTCGCAATCTAATGATCTATTGATCTCAGGTCCGGAGCTCTACCGACTGATTCGCCTCCTCACTCCGTATCACTTGTGGGAAGTTATGGCAGCCATATTGGCCCTCCTTAGTTTTCGAACAGCACGAAAATGTCGTGTTTGCAATTTATAGACTATGAGTGATATAGATATGGGTTATATAATCATATATGACCTGAAACGTCTGTCAATATGTTCAACTGGCATGAGACAGCCTCCCAAATTTTGTTAGTCTACCGACAAGTCTCCGATTTTCAAGGTTCCACGGCTATATTGGCCCGACTCTGGTATTCGGGGACATGCTAACAGATTGGAAATATTTTTGTATGTGTAAGGGCATAACGAAAATATATGAATTACATTTTGTTTGAAACTCACATCACTATTTTCGACTGATCGCGCAAGTTCTAATTTCACCTGTCTGGCAGCCATTTTCGACGCCATTGGGAAAAAAAATCGACTTTCCCCATCGTGCATGGACGGCATCTTTTTTCTGAAAAACTAAAACTCAAATTCAACTCGGAATCCGTTGAAACCAGATTCTTTACAATTTCGTGGCAGATTGGTCGAAAAATGTCTAATGTTGGGTTTACTTGAGGCGGGATGCCGGAGCGTTTTAGTTGCCTGACTGCGGATCGTAAACCGGTTCCTTTGAGTGAATGGAGATTAGCTAGCCCCCGCGAACGATTAGTCATTCGTGTCCTGTCTGTTTACGGCATCGGTGGGTTGTGGCCGCCGTCGGGATGCTTCCGTCGTCATGGTTGGCGCCAGCCCTCGGGTACCACAAGGAGTTGGGGTGGGAAGGGTGTGAGGTGAGTATGTCTGGCCCAAGGCTTGGCGCTTTCCCATAAGAGACGGCGTGTGGGTGGATGCGGCTAGGTGCTTTTAGGCAAGTTGTACCATGGTAGGTGAGTGAGGTGAGGATAGGAGTGAATGAATGAGTGAAAGGCAGTCGCAGTGAAAAGCAGTCGCAGTTCCAAATATCACACACTTGGCTATGCCACCAAGAAGCCGATAGGCTATTATGTTTTCCGCTTTCCTTAATAGAAATCGTCTCACTGTGATGTTCTTGTTTGCTTCGAGAGAAGTAGTTATACTTCAGTGGCCCATTATGACGAGTTTTCCCAGGGAATAATCTCTCGATTTTTTTAAAAGCCCTATTAGGAGGTGTGACGACATAATTGACAACGTCACGGAGATAATAGCATGACACCTCCTATATGACGATACTCCCCCGAGGGTATAGAAGAGGTTGTGGACCCTCTGCGAGTCAATGTGTATACAGATGACGGTCGTGTTTGTGATTGGTTTTCTCCGACGGTGGGCTGGCCCGATTAGTACATTATGATCCGCCAGTATTCGTTCTGCCTAACCACTCACTCGGTGGTGTGCCGTTTAGTACAGGCAAATTAATGGCGTAGTTCTATCGATGTTTTGGTGGCAGAGAAATATTTGCAGTGGATGGCAAACTCAAAAAAAAAAACTGAACCAATTGGCACCCATTTATCCTGCGGTTTGGTTCATGAGGTCAGTAGAAATGGAAATCTTGTACCCGATGCATTGAGAATGCCCCAAATTTTCAAGCCCGGTGAGTTTGTACTAACAGTTAATAAACTATGTTTGGAGTTTTTGCGGCGGTGAGTAAGAGGATGGATTTATTAGAACATTAGAATGGGGTCAGCGTGTCTTGTGAAACCCAGAAGATGGTACCCTATTTCCTTTGTGTCTGCCTATGTTTCTGGCATTCTCTCCCACTAAATATCAGAAAATTATCTCCTTGTTCACACAAGTTGGATGTTATTCTTTCTTTTCTTTTTTGAAGCGTATAAGGAGTTACTGATTATGCGCTATATTATTATTATTATTATTATTATTATTAGATTATATTATTATTATTATTATTATTATTAGTATTATTATTAGTATTATCAAACAAGTTTTGCCTGGAAATTAGCATAAAGCATAATTAGAACAGCCATAATTGCAATTTTGTCGTAATAGGTAGTCAAGAGACCACAAGTTGTATTTGGCCTACAGATGCAGACTTTCCAGTCATTTATTGCACAGTCCGTCCAGTCTAAATGGCGGTTTCAAATTATAGAAAAATCTGAATAGGTTCATCATCTGTACATCAATATAAGGATCCGGCGCGTTCTAACACTCAAAGAGCAGAAATCAATGCCGATAGAGATAATCAGAACATAAGGTGTGTCTCCTCGTTTTCAAAGAAAAAAAAAATCGTTCGCAAATCCCATCGACCTCTCTGACCTGGTTTCCTGGTTATTCTATTCAATAAACTACACCAGGTACTGGGTGATGAACGGATCAGACGAAGTTTTAAACCCTATGAAAGTAGATTCTTATGTTCACGAGCTCATATTACGTTCGAAGCCGACTAACCTAACTGACTTACGAGTATTTCGAGGAGGCCATCATTTTTGATTTCTGGCGAAGCCAAAGGAATCTAGGCAGTCACGCGTGTGGTGGGTGTGTCGCTGTGTGTGTGGGTGTGTTGTGTGTGTTGTGTGTGTGTGTGTGCGTGGGTGTTGTGTGTTGTGTGGTGTGTGTGCGTGTGACTGCAGTGTGTTGTGTAGGTGTGTGTGTGGTGTGATGTGTTTGTGTGTGACACTTCGTTCCACCAGATATCCAGCAAACGCAAGCAGTATTATGTTCATATCAGGGTAGGTAGGTGCACACATGGAAGGGATGGACCCCTATTGTGTTTTGGTAACAATCGATGTCGCTCAAGGTCATGAGAGATCAAACTTTGAAAAGTGTTTCGCACGACGATATCTAATGATCGCAAGCAGCAGGTATGAAATTCATATTTGGTAGGGAGGTGTAACCCATGGCGGGGATGACCCCTATTGTTGTTGGCCTGTGAGGTCCAAGGTCATTTAGGGGATCATTATGGCAATCTTTTATATATCTTGGCAACGAAAACATTTTAGAGTGATGTCGTAATGGTAAGTTTTGTTCGGTCTGGTTGGAATACATTTCTGGTGACCGACTTTGACTCATTTGACCTTGAATTTTGACCTCATTTGACCTCAATGACACTATCCTACTAAGATTACTCTATCACAAGTAATCTCAATGAATGTGAAGGTAAAGACAGCTAAAATCGCAATATATCGGCAACGAAAACATGTTGGATGACTGTCATATTGGAAAGTTTCGTTCGTCTGGGTGTGTTGGAATACATCTGGTGATCAACTTTGACCTCATGTGACTATGACCTTTTGACCCATTTGACCTTTTGACCTGGTGATTTTGCATGCTTTTTATGTGGTGGCCGGAAGCGTCTTGTTAACAAAACGAAAAAAGTCAATACACTACCATACTACGATACAATTATCACAAGCTATCTCAATGAAGGAAGGTCACGACCGCTAAAAAAACTGGAATGTGGATAATTTGGCCATTGGACATTCTGCGCTCAGCATGATATCTAATGAATGCAAAGATCTATCAAGTTCAAATTAAGTGTGTGGATTGTAAACATGATGAAGAATAACCCTATTGTTTTGGATCAGGTCAAGGTCATTCCAGGTCACCATAGGAAATCCTTATATCTCTGCACGATTTCATTGTACAGAGTGAGGGAGAACAAGCATATAGCCAACCCAAACAAATATTCCCCAGGTGAAGACAGTACAATTCTTGAATTGTCTTTTATGTTATCCTGATATGGTTGAGTAGTGGGACTAGCACCAAATAGTTACCCTTAGACAAGATAGTACAAATTCGTGAATGTCATTTATTATTAGCCCAGTGCCCAGCCTCTAGTCCCTCTGACCAGTAGTGGTTGTTGCTACGGGTGGGGGTTGGCATTTTGGTCTTGCACGGCACCCCCCCCCCCCCCGGTTCATAGGCAGCTTATGTTAATTGAAACTTTAAAAAATGTAGCCTGTTTGAAGCCTGCATCATGCAATGTTATTGACAAATCTTAATTGCAGAAGCAGAAGAAAACGCCTCTTCTTGCGTATACCTCCTCTCATTTAGTGTTACATTTTCGACCACCAAAGTGGTGTGTTGCCCTCTTCTAAAATCTGGGTTGCTTCCATTCCCCCCTCCCCTTCCATCCCAAAACAAGATCCCCAGTGAAGGACAGTACAAACATTCTTCTAATTGTATTTTATGATTTTCCGGAGATGTCGAATATGGACTAGCACCAGATGACCAGCCTATGTATGTATGCTATGTACCGCCTGACTCAGTGTGGTCAAGTTTTGCTAGGGTGGCGTGGGATTGCAGGCAGACAATTACGCATCTTTCTTACATGCACCACCCCCCACCCTCCAGGTAGGTTTCATAGGCAGCTATGAAAATTGAAAAATGTAGTCCTATTTGAAGCCTCTGCATCACTGATTCCTGACCAAATTCTAAATTTGCAGGCACGAAGACGTTTCTTTTTGCGTATACTTCTATACGAGATATGGATATCGATGGGAGAGTGGGTAGCAACTGGCAATTTCTTCCAAAGGCGTATTTTATATTTACTCGAGGGTGTTTGTGAGAATGCCAAGTTGTTGCCTGTACAGTAATTGAAAAACGGGTGTGGTGCTTGATGATCTCAAAATTTCCCATTTTAAACTAGTTATTAAAGCAGAAATGCACACCAGGAATGTCCTGCTGAAATTCATTTTGAAACACCTATGTAGCCCAGCCATATCCTCTTCAACCACTGTCTGCATGTGTGGTTGTATACTATAATAAGCCTTCAGTTTTGACTGGTCAACATGCCCAATCCTCAAAAAGGATTTTATCCCTCAAGCTGTGTGATGTGTGAGACTGCAAAGAAGTGAGAAGTAACAAAAACATAATAAACTTAGACTGCCTGTCAGCCTTCAGTGTGGGAATGGTACCTGGCAATGGCAATGCCTCAGAGTTTGAGAGGGGGGTAATCCAAGATTTCCTGTGTTGCACTCAGTCTACGGATTATCTGATTGTTTAGAACTTCCCTACTGCGGAATGCGGAAAAAGCACCACGTCCAGTTTTGTGATGACTTGGACAGGACAGCAGGACTGGACCGTTGGGTTATTATTACCTGTGATTCATAGACAACCCCTAATGAGGGGATAACTGTGGTGTGTGTAGAAGCCATGAATTGGGAGGAACGAAGAAAGCAAGGGTAAAGAAACTTCTGAAAGTAAGGAAGGGCCCAACATTGGTGGCATTTGTGCTATTGAGCAAAAGTGAGGGCATTCCATGTACCCATGAGCAAAAAGTGAGGGCATTACCTGTACCCCAGGCAGAATGGGAAGGGGTTGTAATTTAAGTCTATAAGTATCTCTCCTTCTTCCCAGATGCCTCTCTATCTGGTGTGACTTCACATGTGTGACTATTTGGGAAAAGTGATTGCCAGGATCATAACATGTTAAACAATTAGCCAGAAGACATACTGGATCAACATTAACTGAGCCCACATAATTCAGAAATGTCTCAACATGGGAGATGATATACTAGGAAAAATTACAAAGAATCTTGTCTGTTCTATTATCTATTGTATATTATTGCAGCCAGGGATATTTGTTATGGGAGGTGCTGCTGCATGGGGGGGTCATATAGAGAGGACTTCCCAGCCCCACCAATGTAGGGAGAAGATATGTGATTTTTGAAAGCCTTGTGAAAAAGGGGGGTTGGACCCTTTAAAAAATAGCAATAAGACATTTGACGCGATGGTAAAATGGCTATTGATCCAAGTATTCTGAACAGTTATGCACTTGTCAATTGCATGACCCAACCTTGTACCCCAGACAAGGTGAGTCAATGCACTTTCAACAAAATGATGCACCCCTCAGTCACTGTGGCCTGAAAAAAATTGAAAATTGATACACCCAGTCACTTGAAAGACCACAGACTACTTTGCGTACAAAATTTGAAACGATGATCATGCAATGACTTACCCCTCAGTACATATTGATTAACGACAATGGGTACAATGAACCAAACAATGTGTGGGGGGGGGGGGGGGGGAACACCATGTATTGGACACTGAATGTACCGAAATGATCGCCGTGTCCAGGTAGTGGAGGGATGCATTGATAATATATAGGCTGTATGCATCTTCTCCCACACATATACCCCTCCTTAAAGAGAGATTTTTTCCATTGTGAATGATGTTGGTCGTCCGATTCATAGAACTGCCACTCCATTCAGTCTATCTGCTTGGACCACACCAGTCCACTTATGAGTAATGATTTGCTAAAGTGATGCCTCATCATTAGCCTTGCCTGCGGTCTGCTGACGTAGTGTTTCGGTCGCTGGGACTTCCCACACTGATGAGAAAATTGGACCTCGCTGGTTGGTTATGACTCGTGACTTACCTTCACTCTTCAAGATATAACTACTACCAGGTTATTTTGCAGTCTATTTCATTTCATTGCCCTCAGCTGATGTAGGACCTTGGTCCTCAAAAGAACAAGGATCTCATCTCAGGCGTGATAAAGAGGCAGGTGATCGTTTTGTTCAAGCTTGTGGTTTCGATCGAGTTGGAAACACACATTTGCAGGGTTTGATATAGTGAGATAAGGGGAACATTGTCAAGGAAAAAAGGCAAGGAATCATAAGCAGAGTTGCGTTCTGTTACTTCTGAATCGAGGGAGTGTGGATGTTTAACGGAATTCGTAAATAATGTAGACATTTGCGGTTCACAGTTTTGGTTTCCAGATTTTTCGAATAGGACTACTGATACACCAAGGGTAACAAGAACAAGCAAGTATATGCATAACAATGTAGTTCAGGGAATATTCACGCTCGGTTTTACGTCACCGTATGACTCAATTCTGTCGCCGGGGACGACATTGCGTTGGTGGCCGATTGCATCACTACCATGTAGGCCAATGCCAGAATGAGCGAGTTTACGGCTGCAAGTACGCAGCTCCCCAACTATGTTTCAAGGAATTAACAGGGGGAGAGCGGTTTCGAGGAAAGTGAGAGTTGGTGATAAACACCTCGCCTTTATGGGTTGGGGAATATAAGACGGCACAAGCTGAAGAGGAAGAAATATGTTGTCATGAAAAGAATCCTGCATGACTTTGAAGCGTTTTAGGCCTGCTGCAGGAATATGGGAAGGGGCATGGGCACGGGGTCCTCTTAGTACGGAATGTTCACAAGGTTGACCTCACATGAAATTCGATTACTTCCTCAAACAGTTCATAGAAGGTTCGCATTGCCAGCGAGTAAACCTGCGTGATTTATCGTGTATTAAAAATCAGCTTCATAACCACAGATTGAACACCAATCATAACGAACACCTTGGGCTCTGAATTGTGTACTATTCGTTCTGAACTGTCAACTTTTCAAATTGTCAAATATTGGACAGTCAAGAGAGCATTATCGGCTCCTCCTTAATTCGTTTATCATTTTTCATAAGCAGCCTAGTAGTTTGAGAGGTTGTGTAGAGCCACGATTGGTTCCTCCTATGTTTGTGCTCTTCATAAACAGTAGTTTGCGCCTGGGTCACACCCTTTCTTTTCAAGAAGTTTCATTGGCGGGCTCACAGTTTTGTCTAGCGGTCTACGTACATACTCCCCCACAGCATTTTGAGACAATATGCGCCCAATATGGCAGAACAGTGTGAGCTCCGGGCGAGGATTGACGATAATATCCTTCATCCTAAAATGGGGAATACGTGACAAGATAAGGTAAATTTATTCCAATTCAACGGTGTTTTCTTGATTGTTGGAAAACCCTTAATAAGGTCAATTCCGTCTGAATGATTTTTCTCAATTTTTGATCACTCTAAAAATGTTGGATGCAAATATCACCTGGGCAAATTGTTTCCCCCAACCGGGTAAACATTCACTAAATTGTCAAATATTCCACAGCTCGGGAGACCAATTGCTCAGGTGGTATTTATACCCAATCATTTTTTTTTGAGAGTAGGAAGTTTGTTATAAACAGTTTTGTAAATTACTCTTTCTTACTCCTATATCCTAGTAACAACATGCAAGCTCTTTCTTTTAGCTCCCCCATTTCCTCGTATTTCTTGTCTTCCTACTTGCACCCGTTTAGTGCTGTTTCCTTTGTAGAGGGCGTTGAATTTTTTCGAGTATTTTTCGTTATTGAAGATCGTTTCTTAGCACCAGCAACTGTTTAATCGTTGTCCCATGATCAGTTCAGACCCAAGACAGTAAAAATGACCTCCTCGTGAAATCTCACCTGCTCCGCTCGTTAGTCCTGAGTGACTGCGCACCTCCAGGTAGCCCGTAACATGTCGTAAAACGCCGAGTGTAAGTCGGCAGTATAACGCATAATCTTATAAATTCATTTAATCATGATCGTCAACAGAGCTTCCTGCGTGCTTTCCATGTTGCACGCAGGCAGCTACGGGACGACCTAAAGGTTTGAGCCTATGTGGTATCAATAAATTATCACGACACGTGGTAGTCGTTTGTGTAGAAGCCCCTGGGCCGCCACACTCTCCCATTAACAACCACCCGACTTGAAATTTCACAAATATTTTCCGCGTATCTAAGGACAATAAGCCTGTCCACGGTTACACTTGATGCGCTGATAGTGATATGGGGTCGAAGGTCATAGGGGTGCACTGGTTTTTCAACGCTTTTGTACGAACATGTTGTGCAAAATGATCTCTCGAAACTCACTCACTCACTCACTCATTAGAGCACATGCCGGGAAGGCACTTAGCCTTCCCGGCATGTGCTCTAATGAGTGAGTGAGTGAGTGAGTGAGTGAGCCGCATCCACCCGCCGCTTCCAATCGGCCATCTCCAGGAAAGCGACGAGGCCTGGCCCCTCCCCAACTCCCTGAGGTACCCTCGAAGAAGTCAGAGACTCCACCAGCACAAGTTCACAACACTCTCACGTTCAGAATACAGAGAGTATATCAGGGACAAGGACGGGTTGACCCACACTGCTCACGAATTTCGAGGAGAACCTCCCTACACACACAGTCGAAGACCTTGCGCGAAACTCGATATAGGCCAAATGAAAGCCTCTACGAATTCCTAGTGGGTGTTTTCGGAGCACTACATGCCAATGGGTTGATACTCATTCGTTATGGGTCGAAACCAAAATCACATTTTCAATGAGTACTAATCGGAAAGCGCCATTGAGTCGGTCCCATGTTGGTTGGAATGTGGAGACGCAAAGATTGGATGGATTCCTCTATGACTCCCTCACTTCGCTGCATCCTGGTATCACCGGCAGAACCGAGTGCCCATGTCAGGGTACTCGGGAAGCGGGGATGGTAAAGGTCAGTTGCCTGGTGCGTGACCGTCAACTATGCTTCCACAGATTTGTTGAGGTGGGCCAGACTCAAGTCTTGATCGGTTTCTTTGGGGTAAGAGGTGCTTTCCAGACATGAGCTCCGATAGGCGAGCGTATGTGATGCCGGAGAATATACTGCTATGAATTTTGCAGCTAGTAATGTAATGCGGTCAGTGATTCATGTCTACATCAGAATAGCGAATCGCAGCAAACAGAAGGGCATTAAGTGCATTGGATTACTAACATCAAGATTTATATCGGAAACATCTCGGCACTTTTGTACCGTGTATCCACGGCCTATATTTTCTGACCTCTCTACTAATTGAATAACCCGGAAAGTACCAAATTGGTCGGTGACATGTAAATGTAGTATGTACATCGTCCCTTGTAAATTTAGTTAATTAGGATCGTCGCAAGAAACATATCATGGTAAAAACCATTCGCACGTGAATGTAGGAACAGGGTCACACAACCACGTGGTGGAAGCTGGTGGGTCTGAGCGAACATCGTGCAGCAGGACGTCTATATTAAACCGGGACGGTCGAAGGAATCCCGCCATTGCTGGGTCTTATTCGGCTGTCAAAACCCCTAAAAAATTAGAAGTATATTACAAGCATTGAGAATCTGTTTGCTTGACTTCTCGATCGCGCCCGTTCGAATGAGTTATTGCAGTCAGCTTGTCAATTCATTTATATTTCACATATACTGTTGCTGGTTGCTATAATACCGGCTGCTATTGTAACAATTGTGATGGTTAAGTAATCGGGTTTTCATGCGTGCTGGGTGCGCCGGTAATGAGATACACTGGTGAAATTGTGCTTGTGTGTGTCACCAAATGGGGACAGTCCCCATTTGGTGCCTCTTTCTTGTTCTTTTCTCGGGGTACGGTGTGTTTCCCTCGTTGGTATGCAGTTATAAACACACGCGACACAAAAAACACACACGGCATAAATGGAAACTTTTAGGTGGATTTTTCGGGGGGGGACCGTAACTTACCCCTAGTAGACCATTAGTGGCGGTAAAGCACACCATAAATGACCCGAATCTGCTGAGAAACTAACGGGGGGACATCAACGGATTGCCCGCATGTACCGTTTGAACAGTAAGAAGGAGCATACAGATCTCCGATTGGGACCATCTACGAACGCATGCGTGTGCGTGTGTGTGTGTGTGTGTGTGCTCGCGAGGAGTGTATGTGTCCGTCAGGTTTTCTCAGTTTGGAATGACCGCCCACGCTCAAATTTCACACTAGTTTGAGGCACACGTTTCCTCACAAAATTAGAATAAAATTCGCGATTTGTTATCTTTAGGGACTTTTTAAATATTATAATTTTATTAAAAATAACATATATTTTTAATTTTTTGGATAATTGTTCTTTTTTGCTGATTCTCCAGTTATTTATCAAGCTATTTCGGGGGGGTGGGTGCAATGACTGATGATTCAAAACACGAAATCAGCATGTATCGGAACCTACTGACCATCAGACACTATTGGGGGGCTCTATCCGTGATGCGGACTACACGATGGGTCGCGCGGAGGATTATTGAGAGACGCAGACCTAACAATCGAGATTTCTCTGTCCATCGCCGGCGGCAACCGACACGCTAGAATCGCATACAACACTACAGGCGCAATCAACGTGGATGAATACACAGTTCATGATATGCGAACGGAGGTAGTGGGCAGAAATGTTAAGACAAACCAAGAAGATAGCAAGAACCGAGCAGGAGCACCTGTGCAGGGGGCCGAGGAGCCTTCAAATCTCTAAAATGGGGTCGGCATAACTATTAACATTGGGGAATGTTCTTTGCCTCTGGCTGTATGGACAGATCTGCAAGAAATGTGACCGCAAATACCGATTTGCCAAGTTATGTTAATAAAATTGGGAAAAAGGGTTCACACGGACCTGTGCAACCACTTGAGTCACCACTTATTGTAGGTCCTACGCCATGGGAATGGCTGGATGGTATTGTCTGTATCCGAGTCTTTGCTAAGACTAGGATTTAGGACTTTCACAGCAGGCCATGCTGAGAGAGAACTGTCCGTTTCCAATGCGACAATCGTCGTAAGTTCTCAGACAACAAGGGTTGCATATTTACGACACTATTTCTCTGAAGCTGGAGTGACGTGGAGTCTTCACTCCCAGAGACACACATATATATCATATTTATGCCGCGGTGGTCATGCCCGCCCACGTCACTCAGTTGTCTAAGGTTAGCTCGGAAACATAAAAACGTCATCGCACATTTTTACACCGGCACATGGTTGACATGACTTGTCCTTGGATGTATATTGTATTTCCTTAGGCAACAAGAACGAAGATGTTCGAAAACTTCGCTGTAGGCGTCCCAAAAGGAGTTGCCGACCACTCTGGAAAAACTTTATGGATGGTGTGAGAACGAGTTCAGAGGAGTAGTTCTGGAGAGTAGCTAGATTAGCATCACGTAGTCGGGAAAACATGGGGCAGTCAGTGCTTCCTAATAGAGCTAACCATAGGCGAATATCGTCGGGTTTACACAGTGCAATCGAACCTTCAATAGGGTGACATCACAAACCTTGAGGCAATGGCCTCAACGCTTGCATGATATGTTATTGCAGGCGTCGTGAGCTGCTTGATGTGCCAACGTTAAAATAAGGCGTATAAATCACTCTCTCGTTAATGTTCTCCTTACCCTTGCTTCAGTTATTGGCTATAACCGGCCATCTCATAGGTTATGGCATTCGTTTGACTATAATTCGTTCAAGCAAGGCACATCCGCTTTTCCTTGATGGATGCATTTGGGTGGATGAGGTGCTGGTCAAGTGAGATGCTTTTTGAAAATCGCCACACATTAAGTAGTCACGGTACACTTTGTCTGTTGTCCTCGAGATGTTCAGTAACTGAGTATTAAATTCATTGCCGGGAGTTTGGTAAGCATAAATTTGGGGAGACCGGGTCAGAGCCTTGAGTACGCCACAGAGGGTCCTATACCAGACTTTTGTGTACTAAGAGTAACACTCCATAGGTTCTCACTATTCGACATGCCAACGCTTTAGTAACTGACAGCTGATAGGAAACTCACTACGCACTCAGCACATCAGAGAAGATAGACGTACAGTGGATTTACGGAATAAATACTCATGCCCCACTAGCTGGTTAGGCATCAATGTAGAGACACCATCGATTTTCTACGGTCTCGACCCTTTAGGGATCAAGGGCATATCCTGCTAACAAATCTCTAGTTACATCTGTAGAGTATATTTGACAAAGACAATATATATTTATATCTATATAATATTATATTATATATATATATATATATATATATATATAGTATATATATATATCTATATAGTATATATATCTATCTATATATATATATATATATATATATAATATATATATATTATATATATATATATATATATATATCATATATCTTCTATCTTATATATAAAATCATTGGCTTCGATCTCGAATAGTCCAGACGGCAAATCAACTAGTGCATGCGCGCGAAGCATGGATATTTTGTTGCATACTTCTCTGGGGTTCTGATTCTCTCAAAGGCTCTCAGCTGAAAGTTCAAACAAGTAGGGAATAAGAATACCCGGGGATGGTATGGAATGAATGATCATTAATTTAGAAAGTGGAGAAGCAGGTGGCTGACTAGAACGTGGAGTCAGAAATTTTACTTTCGTTACTATATGGTGCTTGACTCAAATGTCCCTGAGAATTGAAAAATCCGCACGTCTCACTAGGTTTCTTAGCCATGATCGGTGAAGAATCAATTCCCTGTTAAAAAGGATCATAATATTGCGCCACGCAGGGTGACGTACCAAAGACGAAACACCTCCATAAAAATCAACGCACTCCGAGAAAACAGTGCCTTTATCAACGGGACTTAATGTATGTGTGTGTCTTCATGATTGTGTAGTGCCTTTAATGCATTTTTCAAAACTGACAGTCGTTCCAACGACCGCATCGAACCCGAGCTTCCTTAATGTCGCGACAGACCTATGTCTGGGTGTATTTTTTTAGGTGAGGTTACTGAGTGGAGTTTATAAGAGTCTAATAATCCATTAACAGGCCCCTCAGTGTATCATGCTGCACCTATGACGTCAGACAGTTTTATTGGTATCAATCACAACATTTTTTCTTCTGCTCTGTATCTTTATCGAGCCGGTTTCTCATTCTCCCGTGAAGTTCTGGACAACTCAAAGGATTTCGCGGAGTTCGCAGAGCCTGCAGTTGCATTAAAATTTTTTCGCTGCTGTGCCAAAGTGCCGCTCATCACAGGTATGAGATATTGAAAATTATACTGACCGTTTTTTTATCTTTCTTCACCGCAGTGATTGTTTTTCCGTTGTGTTGCCATCGTGCCACGTCGCTATTTTTTAAACCGAAGAAGCATATTTAACAACAGCCATAAGTAATATGTGGGTCTTGGAACTCTTCAGTGGGGGGTACAATCCACATTATTTTTCGCGTTCGTGTGCATAGCAGCATTTCGCTCGTCTTAAGATGTTGTGTCAGATGTGCGTTCTATACATGTAACCAGAGAAACCGAGGTTCGAATTTTCAACGCTTCGAGCACGTTGGCATTTCCTCTCCTTCATGCGGTGTTCACTTTGGGGTCGTACATCCTGTTCATCTATAAATTCCCGAAAGATTGTACAACAACTGAAAATTGGGGAGCTTCGCGCGCAGGGACGCTGCTTCTATGTTAATAGGCAGTAGCCTATTCATCACTCAAAGTACAACAGAAGCATCAATTCCGGGCGGATTCTCATCGGTTATTATAAATCGGCTATTAAAAAAAAAATGGAGTGAAAACGGTAGAAAAGCAAGTGGGGGTTAGGAGAGGTCAGAATATTGAATGAACTCTGGAAACGTATTGGGGAAGACGATATACGCGAGACACTTCAGAAACATTTTCCTCAAGAAACCAAAAAGTCCTGTACTGACCGACGTGGATCAGTGGTACAAACATCAGGGTGTGGGGAGGACAACAATGTGTCAGGTGGTAACGGTACTTCACAGTTTAATCACACCAAAATTGCGGCTGATTCAACAGAAGCATCAATTCCGGCGCGGATTCTCATCGGTTATATAATACGAATATTCAAAAAAAAAAAGGATTGAAAACGGTTAGAAACGCACGTGGGTGGTAGTGAGGAGTTTTCCCAGAATATTTTGACTGAACCTGGCAACGTCATGGGGAATTACATATTCTACAGAGGAGACCACTTCAGGAAGCATTTTTTCCTCAATGAAACCAAAAAGCCTGTATGACAGACGTGGAAATCAGTGTTGGTACATAACATCAAGGGGTTGTGGGGAGGACACAATGTGTATCAGGTAAAACGTGTACCCTTCAACAGTTTAATCACACAAAATGCGGCTTATCATTCGGAAAGCGGATTGGAAAACGATGACTCATTCAAAAAACAAACGGTTATTAGAGGCCTCAAATTGACATCCGGATTATTTAGGCGCTAGTTCTTCCGCCCTAGATCTCAATGGGACTTTACCGGGTAAACCTCGGCTTAAATTTAAAAAGCTAATTTTGAAATTGGGTTCCAGCCCGAATGAGATTTACGTTTATGCATACAGTTACTTGAACGTGTCGAAGCGCACCTTTATGAACAAATCCCAATCTGACGTCAATTGTACTTAAGGTACAATGGAAACCACCGGACAGGCTACAGAAGTTTGTC
Source organism: Sclerodactyla briareus (assembly GCA_026419785.1). Taxonomy (NCBI): domain Eukaryota; kingdom Metazoa; phylum Echinodermata; class Holothuroidea; order Dendrochirotida; family Sclerodactylidae; genus Sclerodactyla; species Sclerodactyla briareus. The sequence continues at coordinate 145,494 of JAODTK010002654.1, forward strand.
CCATTACTTCGCAGGCCGATTTCATGGAATTCATGGGGAAGGATAGATGTAGGCGGTCTAGCCAAGTCGGTTTGAATGTATAAAATGCCCCGATTTTCTTGATTAGATAAATCGTATGGATGATATTCATCCCAATGTTTCAAATCAGTTTAAAAATGGTTTATCAACATGGCTGACCTTTGCGATTATACCTTTCGTTTGTCAAACCTATTTGGATCTTTCAGTTCAAACTTAATTCTCGCACTAAACTACCAGGTAAGGTGTGACTGATATATTCGTTCTCAAGAGGCTTTTAAGTGTCGTTATCTCGAGGAATGAACTAAAAGTTTCAGGAATACACCAGGATGATTCTCTGATCTCTGTAAAGCTGGTGTTCCTTCAGGGCCGTGTACGCCTGTTCACAGTTGCAGGGTTACACGTGGGACTCAACAGATTAATGCTAAGGTCAAGGCAGATAATATCGTACCGATAGCGTTATATTACGCCTTTTTTCTTTCCGACTTACTCCCCAAACGAAACCAAATTCATCCGATGTTCCCACTATTGTTGATGATAGATGAGTATGGAAGGATGTTTGTAAAATTATTAACTGATTCATCACAGAAATTTGAAATGATTTTCTGCACTTGTTCGGCGAATAGCCTCGTCCTGCGCCCGAATTATTTTTGCGCGATATCATCATCCGTCAGCTAAGTGTCTGTGAACAGTAAAACTGATTCTTCGGATAATTGACTCTCATCGGTCCCGGAGGGCCCGGACGAAAATATCCATGAGGGTGTTTCCTACAGTGGGTACCAATGGGAGCTAGTGGTCCCAGCATGATGCACTCGGAGAAGTTTCTAGTTTAGTGTGTTGTGGGCGTTTTCGTGTTCGTCCATTTTTTTTCTTTTTTTTCTCGCAATATCTGGCGACATCGAACAATTTTACACAGAAAGCCTAAATAGTTACGAAATATAACCCTTACTCTCGAATTAATAAAAAAAACGTATCGAAATTTTGAAAAAATTAGGGTGAAACACAATTATAGATTAAATCTACAATTATCATATACATTCACTATTTTTTCGAGATATTTTTGCTGATTCTAATAATGGCTGATTATTTTGTAACAGGGTGATAAAGCAAATTGAACAATATTTCGACTGCAATCAAGAGTAAATTACGAAAATGCTGGATTTTAAAAGGGAAATTAATTTTTGGCCAGCTCTGTGTTAATTTTTGAATTGAATTCTTTTTGTTTGATGATATGTAAAATCATGGAAGGGACTTATGGTTCCAAATAATAGAACATAATTACCACTTTTCAGAAACAGAGAGGTTTTTTTCGAGTATTTAATGAATTCTGAGAATTTTCTGAAATTTTAATGGACATGGTGGTGTGGTGGAACATGCTGTTTTCTGACATATTTTAATATTTTTCCTATTTTCGTCCACAAAGATATTTAGATATGGAAACGACTTCTGCATTTTCAGGTATGCCCTTTTGGTTTCTGGGATCTGCGCTCTGCTCAATAAGTCCCTCATTATATCCCCGCAACACTGTAAGTGTTCGGGAGATATTATGGTTTTGGCCGTGTGGCCCGCCTTCTCCGCGCCGCCGCGCCGCCGGCTCCGCCGCCGCCAGCCGCCAGCTGGAAACTTTGGGCGTTAGCGTTCTCATTCTTCAACACTTTTATCCGATTGACCCAAAACTTGGTACACGCATGTCCGTCTGAGTAAAATCTCTGGAATAAGTTTCGAATTGGCTATATCCGTATATTTGTTTGCCTCTATTTTTGCGTGTTTTTACGCAAATTTTCAATTTCGTGCGTTTACACGAAACGTGGTGGTTGTGGTAGTTGTTGGAGCCGAAAAACATGGCGACAATTTTCCAGGTCATCGAGTCAGTTTGCATTTCTTTGCCAGCTAGCCTACTTATAAGCATAAGTATGTGATATTTCCAAACTTTCATTGGATTTTCATGAAACTTGGTGAATAGGGCCAACTATAAGTGCAGATGAATTTTCCCAATGTGGCCTATGTCACTGGAGGTCATCTTGCATGACTAATTTGCATATAGTTGTCCCATAAATTAGGCAAATTATAAACTTGTTGGATTCTCACGAAACTTGGTGAGTAGGACCTTCTACAGTCCCGATAAACATTAATTCAATTGCGTTTGAAATCACTGACGGGTCATTATGTGGTGTTTAATTACATATTATTTAGCATATTAGAATAATTAATGCAATATATTTTCTCAACTTTTAGGGATGTTGATAACTTTGTGGAATAAGGACCTACTACCAGTCCTGCTAAATTTATTCAATAGCATCCAATGCACTGAGGTAAATTTTGTGGGACTAGATTTGCATATTGTTGTCCTGATCAGTCAAAAATGATGAGTTTTAAGACTTTTTTCGCAAAAACAGATGTGGACATGTTCATTGGAATGCATAATCTTCTAGGATCCCAGGATTGCATCACTGGAGTGTAACAATTTTCAATAAAAACCGCCATGTCATTGAAGGTCATTAAAGTTCACTTAGGGGGGCAAAAACTGATTCATACTTTTCGGCAATAGCATGGGTGTGTTCATTCAGAATGCAAAAATGCTCATAGGAGTAGGATGTAGCAACATGGAGAGTAAACAATTCTCATAAAAAATGTCATATCATAAGGTATTCGGGGTCCACTTAGGGGTCAAAAACTGTTTTTGCTATAATCGGAGAATTGAATATCTGCGAAGGCGGGATGCACCAATTCACACTATTGTCATATAATTGTGACCTGCATTGTGTGTGACCTTGACCTGGATTTGACCTATGTCGGGTGGTCATGTGGTTAAAGTCGAATCTTGAATAAATGTGCTTATTAAGGAGTTGGTTACGGGCAAAAAAAAGTAAAACGTGGTTAATTTTGGATATGTGAGAGAGCTTGTGTGCTTTATGGAGGGAAACAACTCCCGCTTCGACGGACACTTACTTTGGTAGTTAAAAGGGGGTCAAAGTTCAATTTTTTACCTTTTTTGCAATAACATTGAACATATTCATTGGAATGCAATATGTGTCTAGGAGTGGATGCATTACATGGAGTGTAACAATTTAGAAAAAACCGCCAGTATTGAAGGTCATTAAAGGTAACGTAGGGCGGCAAAAATGATTTCAGTAAATTTTCTGATTTCAGGACTTTTTCGGCATAGCACTGGGTGTGTTCATCAGGTTGCAAAATGCTCCTAGGAGCTGGATGTATCACATGGAGCAGTAACAATTATCATAAAAACTGTCAAATAATTAAAGGTCAGTCGGGGTCACTTAGGGGTCAAAAACTGGTTTCTGGCAATAAACAGGAATTGAATATCTGCGAAGGTGGAGGATTCATCATTGTGGTATGATTGTTGACCTGCATTGTGTGACCTCAGACCTGAATTTAACCTCTTTCGGGTGGTCAAGTGGGTAAAGGCGAATCTGAATAAATGGTATTTAAGGAGTTACGGGCAAAAAAGTCGAAACTGGAGAAAATGGTATTTTGGATATGGGATTAGAGCTTCGTGCTTTATGGAGGGGAAACAAACTCCGCTTTGATCGGACCACTACTGTGGTAGTACAAGGGGTCAAAGTTCAATTTATACCTTTTTCGCAATAACAGTGGACATGATCATTGGAACGCAATAAGATGCTTCAGGGTGGATGCTAACATGGCGTGTTGTAAAACAATTTCATTAGAAAACAGCCATGTCATTGAAGTCATTAAAAGGTCCACTTAGGGGTCAAAAACTGATTTTAGTACTTTTTTCGGACAATAGCACGGGTGTGTTCATCAGAATGCAAAATGCTCCTAGGATGGAGTGTTCACATGGGAGTAAACAATCTCATAATATAATCTGTCATATCATTAAGGGTCATTCGGGGTCACTGGGTCAAAAACTGGTTTTTTGATAAATCGGAGAATTGAATATCTGCGAAGCTGGATGGTTCACAATTGTGATATAACTGCCCTCCGCACCCACTGCAGTTGTGTGACCTCTGACCTGATTTTGCCCTCTGTCGGGGGTCATGTGGTTTAAAGGTTCGAATATGAATAAATGTGCTTATTTAAGGAGTTAGGGCCAAAAAAATAGAAATGGTTATTTTAGGATATGGGATTGAGCTTTTGTGTGCTTTATGGAGAGAAACAACTCCCGCTTCGATCGGTTACTTTGGTAGTTACAAGGGTTCAAAGTTCAATTTATACCTTTTTCGCAATAAATGGACTGTTCATTGGAATGCCAATATGCTTCTAAGAGTGGATGCAGCACATGAGTGGAACAATTTCCTAAAAACCGCCATGTCATGAGGTCAGTAAAAGGTCACGTATGCGTCAAAAACTGATTTTAGTACTTTTTCGGCAATAGCACGGGTTGTGTTCATCAGAATGCAAACTGCCCCTAGGCGTGGATGTATCAAATGGAGAGTAACAAATATCATATAAAAACTGTCATATTCATTAAAGGTCATCGGGGTCACAGGGGAGGCAAAAAACTGTTTTTTGATATAAGAGAGAAAATGAAATATCTGCGAAGGCTGGATGGTTCACCATTGTGATATAATTGTTGACCGCATGGTGTGACATATGACCTAAATTGAACTCTGTCGGGTGGCCATGTGTGTAAAGGTCGCATCTTGAATAAATGTGACTTATAAGGAACGCACTTGTCGGGGCTGTAGGGGTGGCCTCATACAATTAACAATGTTGGCATTATGGAATGGCCCATTTACCTGTACACGTTGTCGCTTACAAGTAACCAAATGGCCTTTTCACGAAATATTGTCCGGTGTCATGTTCACCAATTTTCTTGATAAAGCTATGCGGGGCTATATACGTCTGGCGGTTTACCCGCCGACATTTTTTAGGACTATTCGTCTTGTCTTGTAGTCCCACTATGCAACACCAACTAGTGGTTATCACTGCATAGGGGGAAAAGGCAACATGCATAAGCTTAAAGAGCCTGTTATGCACCCAGCTCTATCAATGTCAGGAAGGAGTGGTGGTTTTGTGTCTTTGGATGGCTTGAACAGCACTTGGTTCCAATCTGGAATCATTCTTGGCCAAAAGGACCACTTGAAAACACGAAATGTCTTAACTGGAGCCATTACGCTAATGATGCTGATATGTCAACTCGCGAAAGTCCTGGTCTGGGAGAGCACAGATTGGTAAACTGATTTGTAGAAACAGTTGAGTCGCGACCATCCATGCCTTCTCTTCGGCAGTGGAGGCAGGCCAAGCCCTGTTGATGAAGGGCTGTACACCGGTGATCGACGCTAAGCTTTGCAAACAAAGCGAGCGGCCTTACGCTGAACCATCTCTAGTCTGTCACTGGTTACAGGCTTTTAGGAATCCCAAATGAGGAGGCATATTCCAAAACCAGGACGAACAAGAGCTTTTATAGGCAGTAACTTAGTTTTGATATCACAGTCGTGGAAGATGTTACGAATCAATCAGAGAACTTTGGAGGCTTTACAAACATGAGTTGATATGACTATGTCCAAGAGAGATTACTCGTGATTGTGACACCAAGGTACATGTATGTCTTTCAACAGTTCGAGAGGAGTCGTTATAATGACATATTCGTTTGTATAAATCTCCTTTTATCGGTAACAAAACATTAGGACTGGCACTTAGAAGCACTTAGAAAATTAGATCGGATCTGCTAACCATTCGCCCCATGCTGACATTCATCCAGGTCTGTGGGAGGCTAGGACTGTCATGATGCAACCGACAGTCGATACAAAATGCAGTCATTCGCGCGAACATTGTTCTGGTAGAGTTTATGGGTGTAGGAAGATCATTCAATATATATAAGACGAAAAGCAATGGTCAAAGAAACTGTTCCCTGAGGTACACCTGAAAAGACAGCACCAAGATGATGATTAAAAGCCACGATAACAACACACTGGGGCGGTGATGAAAAAAACCTTTATCAAGGTGAGGGACTGCCAGAAATGCCATAGTGTTGGTGCTTGTGGGCCAGACGCTTATGTGGCACCTTGTCGAAAGCTTGCGAAATCCGGACTCACTCACAGTTGAGCTTTACAGGCAAGCTTTCTAGCAGACGTTCATGGTTATGGCCAATTGAGATTTAACGAAGTGATTTTTCCGAACATCATGGAACATTCGCTATAGCTGATGGACGATCCTCCAAATAATTAATAAGCCTGGTGATGTATAATGGTTCAATACTTGCTGGAATAGAGGTGAAGCAAACTGGCCTGTATTTCCAGGGGCTGTTGGACTTCTTTTTTTGGAAAAAAGGTGTACACGGTAGGTTACATTCTGTTGGGGCAGCTGTCATGAGGTTGATTAGCTTTTGATAGGTGATGTGAAACGGAGCGCTGGTGGTTGAACCATTTTTGAACATGTGGTTGAAAATACCATCTGACCCACATGTGTTATTCAAATTGAGTTTATCCAAAAGTTCTGCACACCCTGTTTCGAGATATTAAAATTGATATGGACTGATACACAGCGGGGTGGGTGATACGGGCATCGAATCAGCTTCTCTTTAGTGAATACGGAACAACAATATTATTGAGCGCGGCTTTCCCAATAGCAGAGGTGACTGTTAAGTTGTCCTTGATGAGAGAAGTGTTGATGCTGATCTGGTAATTACGGTTACATTAATAAAAACTTCCAAAAAAGCTTGGTATGTTAGTATCAGGACTGCTGCAAATAATGTTTCTGAAGGTCAATTCTCTACGCAATCCTGATGCTTCGATAAAGATCTTACGAAATTCATGAATGATGACTGGATGAGTCTGGATTTGATGATCGCTTTTGCTTTGTTATAAAGGCGTTGTTTTTCCTTCTCACGTAAACTGCCGTAAATCATGGGCTGAAATTCTGGATGGACGTCATTTGTTTGGAATAAAATATTCCATGGCCAAGAAAAAACTCGTGTTTAAAAAGTAACAAGCATCATTGCAGTAGACACTAGTACTGGTAGTTCAGAGGGAAGGCTTGATATAAAACTGTTGAAGGTGGTGGGAAAGAACCAATCATAGTTGCCTTGAGAAAACAGTAATATTTCCGACGAAACAGGTTGGTACGTGTGAGCGGACAACCCGGCAAGAGACTACGAATCATGCTCACTGATTCCATCTTTGACTTGTACATTCAGTATGGACCCGGCCTATTTGTAAGACAAGGTGCCCGAATGCATTATCTGGTGGGGATCGGACCATTGAGGTAGTGAAGTCATGCATAGCATCAAGTAACCATATGCTTGGAGAGGGTTAATGCCCACAGCTAATATGAAAGCGGTATTGCACCAGTCCATGTCAGAAGTTGTTCCAATGTTAAATCCCCCACCTAAAATTATTTCTTGCAAGTGGTCGGTAGATTGTGCAAGAGACTGTTGCGCACTTCCAACATAACTATCCAACTGCGGTCGGTGCCTGTAAAGGCGCCAACATACACGGGGTCTATTGGTTTGTCCACTTTGATTCATTCACCCGGTTGTAGGATTGACTTCCATAGATGATTTTTTACCAAATAAATGAATTTGACGATTTTAGGAATGTATAAACCTAAATTATCCAGTCATTTAGCCATTTATTACCGGCGTCATCACTGTTGGTGTCGAGTACTGTAAACATAAAAATTGGAAATGTTCAGACACAATAGTGGTACAATAAATTCACTGGTTGATTATATATGTTATATATACGCTTACAATTGGAGAAAGAAAATTTTGCCCAATTGCAGCATTTATTGCCAATTCAGGTGCCCCAAAATCAGGTTACTATTACATCACATCATGGGCAGTACCATGCGGGGATTACTACGAATGACTTAGTGACGATTTCAGTGCCAAATGTATAATACGCTATCGGAGTGTACCATACGACGTATACAAATACTAACGTTCTCTCCCACACTAACTGCCTCAGAACAACAGTATAATGAATGACTAAATTGTTTCGTCCGGAGAGCACGAAGTGAACGCTGTGACAGCGCAATTACACCCACATACTCGCCCAACAGCCCAATGGCAAGCCTCCTTAACATTGGCAGCGACCGAATTGGTAACTGTGATGTGTAAAATGAGTATGAATAACGCATGAGATAAATTCACGGTATTGTCTACAGCTTGTTCTAGTTCTTAGTACCATGTATTTTTCCGAATCTGAAATAGGAAATTAAGACGGTAACCACAGTAATATTGGTAATTCGGTTAAGGCGTCCACCCACGATCTCATTTCCGAGGTCAGAGTGTACTCATAAGAAAGTGCAGTAGATTAGACACGTGAATGCAATAATGTGAAATTGTAAAATGTTACAGGGCGCCATGAACCGATGCGACTTACATCAGGAGATCGTACGCAGTTTAGTGACACGAAACACACATCATACAAACGGGCCACGAGTATTTCTTCATTGCATTTCAAAAACATTCACAATTTCCACCGTCTGCAGAACGCAAGGCGAGTGCGGCATGTTCTCCTGTGCTGTATATGTGACACCTTGGCTGCGGCCATTCACCAGCACAGCTTAGTGCTACTAGTATTATTGGCTCACTCCAAATTTATCTGGGAAACATGACGAGAAAGACAGCACAGTAGTTCATCATGTTTTTGATTATCGATGTTAGAATTTTGATTTCTTCCTGTGCCTCCAACATGAATATTGCAATAGCGTCTCCAGAATGAGCCTCGTTCCTCCCACTAATTCTTAACAACGTAGCTCCACATTTTGTTCCAACAGTTAACAATAAAGAGACCACGTAAGTGGTTTACAGGATCTTTATTGCAGTTTTGCACAACGGTCGTCCATCGCACTTATAGCCTGTTATCTTTCATATATTGATGTCTTGTCTTTACCAGTTGCCCTGATTTCACAGTAAAAGTAGTTACCGTTGTAATGTCTTGTGAAATATATCGGGGAAAATTTCTTGGTTTTTTACCATTTTTAGTCGCATTCGATTGTATATTGCGTTATTCATTCCATTACAATTCAAGCATCCTTCACCCCATTCGTATGTTTTTCTATTCACTCTGAAAAGAGTTGTAACTGCCTACTTATTTTAAAGATTACACTTTGGTTATGCACAGTCTGTAAACCAACGTCTGTAAAACCCCTACCGATTTCATGTCATTGTGTCCAGCACCCTTGCCGATTTTGGAGCCTAAAGGCTGTCATGGATTATTATTTGCACGAAATTTGGTATCCGGGTTTTTGATCAGCTGTCTGCGTAAGCTGTTATTCAGTGTACTTGATATCTAACTCAAAATTCTTATTAGATTGTTAAATTTTTTGTTGAGAACGACTTTCCCCCCCCCCCAAAAAAAAATTGCGCTGCGCTCGCGGTAATCCTATCTTTTCTGTTTACATGTATAAAACAGTTGGCCCACGTGTAAACTAACTTTTGTCAATTCTGGCAAATATGATTTTGTCGCTCGTGCCTTAAGTTTGGTGAACATATATAGGTAGGCCACGAGGAGAATTGGTTTAGGATTTGATTCATGTGCACCCCTCCCTCCCCCACTACAACAATGCCGGAATCCAACTGCGATCTTCTTACACTGCACAACGTTTAGTCTACTTCTGATCATTATTGTGCAGATTGGCTTTGCTAGCTTGACGTGCTGTTTTTAAATAAAAGATGAAAGCTATATGTAACGAAAAACGGCAGCGATCTGCACTTAGTATGGAGGTTTACGTTATTGACGTAGGAACTATAACAGGCGCGGAGCGGGGCGGAAACAATTCTGAGACGTGTGAAATCGCGCGCCACCAAAATTTTGAGCGATACTAATCTGAAAAATTGACCAATTGTCTGCTGACTGGCTCATTCTTTCAATCAAATGCCCGAAAAATGCCACATTTTCCTGCAGTGATGTTCAAGCAATTTCAATCTGCAGGCTTCAACCCAATTGGAATGGTCCTCGTGGATATCTCTAAGACATGTCGATGGTAGGAATGGACCCATGAATGAAGAACGAATTAAAGGATACCGTCGCTCATTTTTCGGGAATTTACTGTCAATTTCATTGATTGCATACTGCCAGGAGTCGCGGGAAGTGCCGCTCCCTGAAACTGGTGGGGGGGGGGGGGGGGGGTGGTGGTCTGTAGACTTTTCTTGTACGGAATTTTCTTGTATGAATAACGTAGATCAGTTCCTTCAGAGTGTTTCTTGGATATACATTTCAGATTTGATTGTCAATTTTGGGGATGTTGCTTACAGCCCTAAACATTTAAGTACCGTTGCCGGCAATCTGGGGGATTCTAAAGGCTCAAAATTCCTTGTACCATACGAGACCCCTGATGCTGGCCCAAATTGGTAGGTGTTAGTAAGGGGGGGGCGAACACACTTATTTCCTTCCAAACTTCTTTGAGATACCCATTTCTGAGAAATTTTATTGCCAATTTCAGAAAGACGTTCCTCACAGGCCCTACACTGGGGCGGGAATGGCCGTTTCCTGCATCTGAGGGTCTATAAAACGGAAATTTCCCTTGTACCCTACGCTTCCACGATGGTGGCGGCTGGCCCGAATTGTAAGGAAATACACAATCGTCAGTTCCTTCCAGAACGTTTCAGAAATAAGGAATTCTGAAATTTATTGCCATTTTAGGGACATTACTTACTGCCATCCTGTCCGGTAGTCGGTTTCCTTCAACTTGGCGGGGGGGGGGGGGGGGTGGGGGGGGGGGTCTGTAAAACTAATAATTTTCTTGTCCCCTACGCGTCAACAACTGACGAATTGTCCGGAATAAGCATGGATCAGTTCCTTCAGATGTGTTCTTGAATAACAAATTCGGGAATTCATTGACGATTTTAGGTGGTTGCATGCTTACTGATCCTTATGACCCCGAAGTGCCGTTTCCTTCAATCTGGGGTCTGTAAAACTGCAAATTCCCTTGGTTCGCTACGCGCCAACGCATGTGGCGCTCCGCTTAGATTGTGCCCCTCATAATGTTCCCCGCAATATTCAAACAGATTCGCCCCCTGATCCATTATAACCAACTGAAGACAGGGAAAGTAATTATATCAAGTATAATATGAAAGCAGGACACACCCCTCCCGTCCCTTATCCCTCATCTGACGGCGGGCCATAATGGGACCTGGGTTACTTTCCCCCTTCCAAACTCTACATTACATACAACCACCAGAAACCTGGCTACCACGCCCGTTGTTCACTGTTATTTTGCTTTTGCTCATGGGACGCTTGCTCTGCTGCTAATAACAGATTAGGGTACCGTTACCGCGGATACATCAGGATGTACTGTCCTAATTCGAATCACGCGTTTCGCTAGGAATAACTAACAAACAAGTATAAAAACTGCGAAAGAAAAAACTGAAAAAAAGAAATACGAAAATATAGGTTTTTCCTGTAGGGGTCGGGTGAGGTGTCTTTCGTCGGGAGAGCTCAGCACCCCAGTTAAAAATCGTTCGCAGGGGCCTGGTTCTGTACACACTTCACACAGTGATTTTGTAATTCTACCAACTCGTGGATGGTGTTGCAGACTTCCCAAACAGCTTTCCTTCAGGGTTGTATTGAAGCAATCATGGCCCGAAATGAAGTCCATAGGACAACTCTTCTCATCCGCCCCACCATATCAGTATCATCAGCAGTACCAAAATCACCCAGAGTCAACGAATGTGCCACCCCCTCAAAGACGCTCCGAACACTAGGTCTTCATTATTGACGGGAACCTCGCAGTCTGCAGGAATAACGAAGAAAAACAAATTGGTGTGTGGGGCGCGAATTATTTTTGTAACAGGCATTCTTTGGTGAACACTCTCTATACTTCGTTATTCCACAAAGACTTCATTGACTATGAGGCCTAACCAGTCTTATAGCTCAATTATCCCTCTTCGCGTCGGTTGAGCACTGAAATTTCTTGTGCACTTCACGCGGAACGGTGCGAGACTCGGTTCTGGATCGGTGCATAAGATACATTACACGTTCAGGGTAGCGTATAATACATTACATGACCTACTGTATGGGAATCGCTGTCATAACGTGTTCTAAAGGCCCCTGTGCATCTAATCATCCCGTTGACGGAGGAAGATCCTAAGAACGTCTGTTCGCCCCCGAGAATCCCGAATGTACTCTAGTTGTAAAATGGAGACCACCAGCTAAGCACAATATCGAGGCAACACCGTATTGTATTGCTATTACTATAACCTATCGAATGTTTGATCCGTTGCCGTTCCTGACCCAGACGATGATAACACCCGCCTTTCTTTCTCGTGTACATGAGCCAGTAATTCAACAAGAATCTTACAACAAGCAGCGACCAAAAAATGGCATAGTAAAGTTCAGTGCAATTCCCCAATACCGTAGCGAAGCAGCAACCGCAACCATAGACCGTGAGGTATCCTGCTAGGTTTTGGTTGAAAAACAAGAAGAGAAAACGTGTAGTAATTCCTGGCCATATCTATAACCATATCAAAACTGTGACACTTGAACGGCCCGAAAATAAGGTTCTTTCTTTCTTCCCATAGTTTGCAAGCAACGCATCTAATTTGTTGTTGATTCCAGTCATTCCGTGTCCATTCTCGGATAGCGAGGTAAGAAGTTTTTTCCTCTTTCGCTTCTTCTTCTTTGAGCGGGTGGAATGTATGTCATTAAAACTACAAGTCACATTTTCTGTACAATTCGGTTTCCCTTGCCTAAATTGGTTCTTTAGTTATATCAGTCACCTCGAGATAATGCTATTTCTCCAAATTCGCCTCTCTGACCCCGAACTATAGCTTTAAAAACGACGAGGGTCCCCCTCATATCTGTAACCTAGTTACAGCCTAAACTGAGAATCTGTGTTGTGTTTTCCCAAAGGTCGTACAATAAGTCAGGCATCGTGACAATTTGCATAATTAGAATGATTTGTTAGGTTATGTAAGATTCTAACGTACGATGTAGATGTAGACCACATTTGGTGCACGATTCCAGATAAAGGTGGAGTGGACTTTGGTTCGAGGCCCATTGCTCAATGAAATGTTTGACTACAATTCGTTGAATATTACTGGGGATGTGATAACATTTTGTTCTAACGAAAGGTTCTGTTTGCATATTAACACTTTGAAAAAATCTAAGAGCTGTTGTAAGTATGCACGCAATTTCCAACTAGCTAAATATGTCGCAAATATGAAGGGGAAGTACTCTACATTCTTTCGAGCTGGTTTAAGAACATTTGAGGCCAAGGAGAGGTGTGATATATAAGTAACACAAACAATATCGATGTACAAATTAGCCCAAGTTGAAACCTGGGGTATGCATTGCGCAACAAGTCCAAATTTGGAGGTGGCTGTAGCCTGCTCTCACACATTCGAGCGCTGGCACCTCAACCCGGGTTTAGTTGAAAAACTCATTTTCTAAGATGTACTTACTAAGGCGTTCCAATGCCACGGAAAAAAAGTTCATTTGCGCTTGTGCTTTGTGGAATATACAATTGCCTTTATGCTACCTACACGTACACACAGACCCAGCCCCCGAGAAAGTTGGTTTATAGTCGTGAGTATTAACAAGCACTGCCCAGCCAAAAGTAATTTGTGTATGTCGGTAATTGCTACTACCGTCAGCCCACATAAATAATAATAATAATACTAATACTAATATATAATAATATAATAATAATAATAATAATAATAATAATAATAACGACAACACACAACCAACAACACACAGCAACAACAACAACAACACATAATTAATATAATTAATAATAATAATAATAATACAATCTAATAATACTAATAATACTAATTAATAATAATATAATAATAAAGTATGTGGATGTGAAGTGGCTTTAGGGGAGGAGGAAAACCTAATCTGCTCATCTTCATATATAGTTTGGGAGACCGAAAAGGCGGGGGCCTTCAACTTTTAGAACAGACTACAAAGATAAAACAGTTTCCCCGCATTCATGCTAAAATCCATTGGCTGAATAATTCCAAATTTTGTTACAAGGGAAAGGCACAGATTACAACTGTCCCAACAATCAGCCGAACATTACAAAGATGTGGTTTTTCGGGGAAGAAGGAGAACCTAATTTTTAGCCAAATATTGGAATTTTTCGGAATCTGCTCTTCTTTTCCAATATGCCCCTTATATTGAAGAGTTTGGAAGGCCTAAATGGTTTCAAATTTCAGAACAAGGTACAAAGTCCAGAAAAAAGGTTTTTCCTGCATTTATGCTGACATTTCCTGGATTTCTATGAGTATGTCCTTTTTTTATTGGGGGATGGGGGGGCTGCTGTTAAGTTCCCATTACATGAAACTAATTGGAGAAATGACTGAGTAATTCACATTTTCAGAAATGGTGATGAAATCCTGCAACTTCGAGGATTATCCTCTTGATGTTTAGCGATATCGTGCATGATGGCAAAAAAAAATGTTGATAAATATACAAGACTTTTAGTCATAGGCGTGAAGGCCTACGGGTGAGGAAGGAGGAATGAGAGACAGACTGTCCAGCTGAGGAATACCGAAACACAAACACAAAGCTAGAAAATGTCTATTCCTTTACTAATTCATAACCTCATGTCCTGTGACTAGAAAAGAACAAATGGGTTCATTTTTATCCAATAATTGAAACAGTAGACTTCCTAGCATACAACTTAAGAGAGCACTAGACCACATTCACATTTATTGATCAAACTATCCTTGACTAATGGTGTTTAAAAGGTATCTGATCTCTGTTGAACTTACTTGACACGACTTAAAAAAGAGAAAAGTATATATACCCATCGTGGGGAGCACACACATCAATATATAATATAATAAAAAACGTATAATCTTCAAAACCACACCATGCATGGTCGAGTTTCGCCGATTAATTATCCCCAAATATCACTTGTTCCCAAACATCAGCATTTCCCACCCAAATCGACTGACGATAGAATTCCTATACTTCCCACGTTGGAGCTCTCTACACCAAATTTCTCTGTTGATCCCGAATAACGAAGTATTTTCCCTTCAAGCCAACCTGCATAATTGATAAATATTCCGAACATGTCCTAAGGAGACATACACCACACGCATACACCGCACCGCGGCCTGCTTAAATTCAGTTGAGCATCAAACAATGTATTTCATAGTATGTCTGTTTACCTTCAATGACAAATCATTTCTATATCGAGTTGTTCAATTTACTCTTTCGCAATTTCCCCGCTCCCTTTTAACCCATTTAATACTTTCTATTTAAGCATGACCCCGGACAACCCGTGGTATGTTGTTACAAACCGCCACCAGGAGCTAACGAGTATAACGATACACTTGAAGCCGCTGTCGTCGTTTCCGGTTCAACGCATCATGAACCGAAGCAGAATGTTAACAGTCCTACCACCAATATCACTGACGCTTCATGCATTGTGATCGAAGAACCCCAGTCAATCTGCAAGAACGGAAACGAACAAAGGGGATGAAAGGGAAGAAACAAATTATAGTTGCTAACTGCCTAAACACATACAAATTGGAAGCAAGGAAATATCCAATCTAGCAGTAACCGGACGCTTAGTGATTCCTTGACTGAGTATGAGCTTGATCCATTCAGGTGGGGTCGACTATCGTGTTTACAAGCTGACAATTTGCCAGAATATCCATTTTTCATATCCCCATTTTTTCTAAACATGGCCCGGTCATCAACCACAACAATTGGTTTTATGTACTCTGATAACACTAAATTTCCACCCGATCTGATAAATCATTCATCACTAATTGTGTTCACGATCTAAGTATTTGGATTTGACCATTTCCATTAAGAATAAGAATACTTGCATGAAAATGTCACTGTCAATGCGTTTGGCTCCACTACATGTTCGACCAGGTTTGTATTTTTATTCGGATAGAAAACTCACAGATTCGATCTACAGTGCATGCAAAAACCGACCCAGGAAGTTGCTAGAGAGAGGCATCAGTTTTGTAGTCCGTTTTTGTTCTCGGATCGCCAGTCTCGACTTCACACACCGAAGCCTACGCTCCTACTTACATGTCAGTGTTCACTTAAAATCGTCATGGATGGTTCCCGGTATGCTGGTGTCAAGTTTGAAGCAAACAGACAACTGGCACTTGTACAAACTAACATAAGTTGACTATTATATGGCTACAAATACTACTCACACCTAAGCATATACCGACATTTTATCACATTCCGAGGCATTCGGGTTCGGCCATGATTGCTCCAACGCAAGCCGCAGCACAGACAGTGAGATATCCTGTGAGATATTGGTGGATGAAAGCAAAAATAATCAAAAGCCAAATGAGTCGGTGACTTCTCGACTATCAAACTTAGGTTGTTGACTCGTTGACTTGTTACATACAAGTTCACATGCCTTTGATCTGTCGCCAACACAATATACTCATCATGGAGAACCAACATACCTGGTATGAGCTCGACCCATCTAGGAATCAAGGAATCGAGTTTCGGCTCACAAGCCAAAATTTACCCAAAATACCAATTCCTTTCCACAAATGATCTATATTCACTACAAACGACCCTCCAAATACATTGTAATAACTTCGAAACATCATTGAAACGAAGACGAATATCGTAGTCTTGCCCTTTTTTGAAGAATTTATTTAACGAGGAAATGGGCAAAGAGGGCGTACCTAACCCGTACTGACCCCCGCATCCACTCATGATATATCATCCTCTCCCTCAGCAGATGGAAGACAAAATTACTATTCTACACTCCCCACTATGGACCGTTTCCTAGCACGCCCCTACACGGACACTGACTGCGGAACCCAAATGATATAATTACTTTACCAAATACAAAATCCTCCCGGTTCTCTTTCGGCCGCCGAAGGGGATGTCGCTCAGTAGAAGGATTCTCAATCCTATTTGGACATTCATTTTGAATGTGATGAGGGACGTACAGGTATATTTTGGTTCATGGCTTCACCAACAAATTTAGCGAACTGGGGGGGGGGGGGGACTGATGGGTGGGGGCGTGCATGCTACATGGCGCAACCCCTGATTTAATGGCTCAGTTTAGAACCTATTACTTGTCGATTAGTGGAGAAATGATCGGGAATAGTAAATGTTCACTTGTTTTACAGATCGTAGGGAAAGCAAATGTATAAATGAGCAGAGATTGTCTATCATTTCATAATAAAGCATGTGGGTGTAGATAGGCCTAGAATACAGTTCGGACTTTTACTGGTTGCCCTATACACTATATAGATTCGGTCTCGGTCTCGAAGTTGTGCTCCTTGTCTCGGTCTCGGTCTCGACACCCTCTGGTCTCGGTCTCGGTCCCGGATGTGCCGGTCTCGACTACAGCACTGCTCATCATGAGGAACCCAAATACAAAGTTTAACTTGGTCCGTCCAGGTGGGGTCGAATTGTCATGTTTACAACCAAGCGTCACATAAACACACACTGTTATAACTATGTAGATTCCTTTGACTTTGTCAGGGAATGGAAAAAAGGTGAACGACAGTATTTTGAAACATGATTCATAAATATATGGCGTCTCCCCCAATTTATAATCCAATACTAGAAAACTAAAAGGCCCAACGATTTCATGACTTCCTTGATGGTCAATTATTCAATGACCTTGAACTGACTCCCCAATATGATTTGTATCCTCATCCTGGGAAACCACGTAATAAGGTGAACTTGATTTCTGTTTGCTGGAGAGTAGCGAGAGCGACTCGCTCCCAAACAATACAACGTCAAGGACACTGGGAAGGGTCAATGGCACGAACGAAAAAGTGACACAGACCTAAGTTTCTCTTTCAGTCCATCGATACCGAGGTCACACTCGCTATTTTTTCTGTGGAAGTCATCGTTTTGTTTTGTGCTGCCAATAGCCCACGAAGTAAATGGGTCCGTCATAAGACATACTGAGGAATACGATGTCATTGACCGAATGATGGATCAGGATTTCTTTGCGTTGCCGCAGATGCACTGATCCCTGTGGAATACCACGTGCTTCTGAGTGCGCTACAGTTTCTCACTATCAGAAGTCAAATTGATTAGAAAACTTATCAGAGGGGCCCGAATAGAATCTAGTCAAATATTTGACTAGATTCGGTTCATATATGACTATTTTCGGCTCAAAACTATTCATTTTCTTTAGAAAAAACAAAACAGAACCGAATCTAGTCAAATATTTAACTGGATTCTATTCAGGGCCATCTGATGAGTATTCTATTCAATTTGACTAGAATATTTTTAGAGTACAGCTTTCCGGACTGTGATGCCAATTTTTATTTTTCTCTTGACAATAAATAAGGTAACACACCACCGTTACACCTGATGTACGTCCACTAAGTGTTACCTCGTCATCGAATAGACCTTATTGTCTTTTTTTCTTCATGACCAGATCGGGAGTTTAGCCTCCTATGCTGATTTGACGCTACCCTCATCTGAAAAAATACGTTCGACAGTGCAACTTGTGTGAATGTTGAAGTATTTCGTATTCTTCCGAAACTTTCGTTCCTGCCTATTGGTGAAATGGAATTTCTTCCAGTTACAGGATGTCAGGGACATCAAGCATGTCAGCTAACTTCAAGTTTAAATTCACTGGTCAGGGTAGGGTAATTGGAGAATGCCATAGAATCAGTCCGCTCATTTTTGCCTGTAGCCACAATGATACTTTGGTTCTTACTTGATACTTCTTCTTACTTCCAACTTTCATTTCCCACCAGGTAGCTCGATTCTAGATATAACGACAGTGAGTTAATAGTGTTTGAACCTGTAAAATCTAGTTTAGTTCTAGGAACCGAAGAAAACAAACCCTCGAGGAAATTCATGTGTTATTTTTGTCATGCTATTCGAAAAGAGGTCATTGAATGTGACTTCAGTAGATTTCAATCGATACCGTGACATCATCTTATTTGTCTTTGCTCTTAATTCTGCTTTACAAGATAAGAACCCAAGGCTTCGTGTGTGAGCACTGAATTATATATTAATATTAGTTTGGTCGGTGTGTTTGCGCGGCTATTTCTGCGCGATTATTGTTCATACCAGCCCCAAATACTGATTTTCTCTTAGCTCTGCTTGACATTCCCTCGCATTGTTTCCAGGGGCAGTTTTATCAATAGTATTTATTTGGACTAGGGGAGCTAGCATGTCCATCTGACCAAACTAAACTTTAGAAGAAGTGTGGAATGTTGCAAAAATTTCAGAGGGAAGAGTGATACTGTCGTGTATGTAATAAAAGCATATGAGCTAGATTCTATAGCATCTGGGTTAGTGTCACTCCTTTGAATCGAAAAAAATATAGCCCTGGGCCGACCGGAATAACCCCTGGATACATTCCAGAACACACAGCTAGACTGCTAGAGGTTATTTCTTTTAGAAAGTAACCCTGGTCTGTGGCCCTTATTTCGATCCCTGGTTCACACCGCTGACGAACATCCAGTCCGCAGCTCTTGTCTTACATGCTGTAGTTTGATTAGAATATTTGAATTAATGGGGCGACTAATCAGTGATCCTAAATCACATGTTGAATTCTCTCAATCTCCCCTCTTGTCCAGGTCCAATGCAGTGCGGAGAAGCGCGAGAAAGATTAGATTTTCGTTTGTTCCCCTAACCCATACTTTTATAACGAAATAACTAGAAATCACTTGTAAAAACAAATCACTGCTGTGTTTTGGAACTTTTCGCCTTGTCCCAAGTGATATAAAAAAACCATTCAGTCATTCCAGTCGCCAAATAGCTTGAGGGAATAGCGGGAATGGCAAAGTAATTACGACATCTCAATGAGCACTTTGGGACTGATAAGATGATAAGACCAATTAATGAATTTTCACAACTTTTTTTTCAGATTTGCTCACTGTATGACCCTCAATATACCAACTTACACGTTCTCGTACGCCTCATGAAAAAAAAGCTGCACACTAAATTCAGCTCGATTGGACGAGCATTCTGAACTTATCGTCTCACAAGTTTCCACTGACTTTTCAGGCCTGACCCCAACGGATAAGGAATTGTACAGATTTTACTCATTATGGGAACCCACTACTAGTATGAGCTCGATCCATCCCAGGGGGGTTCAAGACATTCTGTTCAACAAGCCAAATTTGGCGCACATATGTTTTTTCACAATTTTCCCATCATTCGACACTTGACCCAATAACAACACATATATACACACAGACACCTCTGTAATGACTGCATAGATGTCAAGGTTGTACGAACGATCAGTTTGTAACACACTATGGCTAATCTGGTTTCAGGTGGGTGCTGAAGGGATAATAGTTCCACAATTCTGCTGCGTGAAGCGGTTCGTTGAATACTGGGTGGGGATAAGTTCCTCGTCCTAAGTATGTCCTCTGATGCTCTACAAAGCAACTAAAATAGTGGGAATTTCCATGTTCATTCCTACACTTCTAGCGTTTTTAACCCGTACTTTCACCAAGTACCGAATTAATAAACGCAGCGAAAGCAGTCGTGGAACTGCCAAGAATTGGATGACCAAAATATGTCTCCAACCTCACATCTCACATATGTCGGTACGGATATAACGTTAGGAAGGCCGATACTCTTCTACAAATATTCATGCAAACGGGATTTCAGGACAGGCCAATCTACCAACGGCTTTGATCAGTGGCGCAGGCCTCAGTGCCTGGCGACTTGCCACCGACTGGCCAACAAGACACTGAAGCAGAAACGAGAATAGCAGAGTGGGAAAGGAAGAAGAAATTGCAGACATGCTATTGAGAAACATCAGGGCAGAAGCAGAAACACATGCGCCAATGATCCTGTCCGCTTCAGGATCAGGCTCTATAGCCACAGCCCGGTCCTGTAATTCCACCTCAGACTGACTCTAAGCGCAGAATTCCATCGTCTCTCAGGACAAAGGATGCCCACATAGGATGGTAAGGCCGGTAAGGTTAGGATTATGTTTATTGATAGTAGGTTGGGCTTAGAAGGTACTCAGGTGAACAGTTTTCGATGGCAATTCGAGCCTGTTTATCGCCCTGTGGAGCGCTCAGTCCAGTCATTCAATTTCTTTTGAATGAAAGTGGTAGGCAGCTAGTTCAAATAGAAAGCAAATGACTTAGGTGAATCTATACCAGAGGCTCGATTCGAGTAGTAGGGTTGAGGTTAAAGAGGCATTGTCACACTGTACGACTAGCGAAGAAGCGACGGTGATTTTGCATGACGTCACGACCACTCTAGTGGAATTCGATATCGGCATACAGTATAATCGCACAATATTGTAAAACTCCTGGCGATTCTGTTGTGACTCATCCGAACGTCATCACCCATTATTCACTGTGCCAGCCTGTTGTTGTGAGACGATGTGAACGCCTCAATGGTTGTTTTGGGGTCTAGACACAGCAGCCGGGTTATGGTTAGAGTTGAGGGAATGTGGTTGTTTTACTCATTCACACTACAGGTTACTACGAGGTGAGTGACCACATATACAATTATTCTCAAAATCAAATGTGTATTATTGTGGTCCAACGATTGGAGATCTTAGGCTACCGGAGAGTACAAATACGTACGCTATAGTCAACTATTTTGGCTCCCAGTTGACCAGGTCGAAGAAGCCTACAAAGAGTTCTCAGACATCTATAAGTAAGGCATATACCCATAATCACCACTCTGTTTTCGCAACGAACTGAAGACTTCAGTCTCCAGAGGTAACTTGGCCTACGCAGAAAGCGCCACCATTGAAACATAGAGGGTCCAATGGGAACCCCAACCTTCTTGGGATGTTTCTTGGATATCTGTCATCAGAATTTCTATGCGTATGCATAGAAAGCATTTTTGAATCTTGAGATCTAGATCAGTAGAGACAAAAAGTGGAGGGGAGCGAGCATCCTAGCCGTGACAACACCCCCAACATTTATAAGGCGCTGAATACAAAAGTGCCGATATTTCACAAGAAGAATAAAGAACCGCGGAACTGGCAAAGATGTTTTGACACTAGATATCAAGAACGTTCCAACCCTAGACTTGAAGAAAAGTTTCATATTTTGCGAGACCACCACATTTGAAAAGGAGGTAGTCTATTCAAAACTGTTCTGTTAGTGCAACTACTGCACGATCTATAAAGCGACGTGCAGGTTTTTACCCATTTCGGTTAGAATTTGTGAGAGTTGTCCTTCTCAGTATCGAAGAGAGTTCAGCTGATAGACTAGAGACACCGTTCACCGCTTTGTTGTTAACAAAAGAACCTTCCGCTGCTCGAACCGGGAGCCAGTGGAAGTTACGAAATACAGTTTCATACGATCGATCGTTTTAGTACAATAAACAACAGGAAAGTAGGGGGGGGGGGGGGGGGGGGGGTGGTGGGGGGGGGGGGGGGGGGGGGGGGGGGGGGGGGGGGGGGGGGGGGGGGGGGCGGGGGGGGGTTTCCCTGCAATTTGGAGGCTGAATATTTAATGGAAACAAAGCTTTATTCAAGCTACGTGTATTGGAGTCATTACGCCCTCTAGCCTAACTTTCAACATTTCATAGCTCCTCTACTTGGTATAATATGAATACTGATCGCTCCTGACTCACAATTTAGAGCATTGAGGGTTTCTATATTAATAAGTTATAGCAGTATAGAGTGATAAAAGTAAAACATATATCTAGCCTGACATTCTTGCAGTATTTACCTTCGGTCAATGCCTCGTATATAGTAATATTATTAGACTGCTTTTAGACGGCAACGAAAATCGATTGCGGCATGAGTTCATGGCATCCCTTTCTCCGGCACCTTCTATTTTTTTTTTTTCGCTTGAAGGTCAACCAGCTCCACCAACACATTTACTGGGTACTGCCAGACTAAGCAAAAGCAGAGAAATTGGATTCAAAATTACAAACGCTACTGATCCATACACTAATACTTAGGAGCATTTCTAGAATAGCCAGTGTCCTCCTCTTGTCGCCAACGTGAAAACATGGATAGTCTTGTTGTCATTGTTTCAACATATTTCCACCCCAGATGTGTCGAGAGATCGCTTAATGGTTCGAGTTTCTCTAATGCTACGAAAATTAAGTAGCCTTCATCCACATGACCGGTTCCGAAAAAAGCCCGTTCACGGTTTTGAGTGCGCATGCTCACCACTAACAGTTGGGGCATAGACGAGATTGTCCCCATAGGTCTATCATAATCACGCTTGGAAACGCCTATGTTCCACTATGTCCTGTATGTTGGTGTTGATAAGTCGGGAAGGGGGGTCTGTGGAGGTGGTGCTTGTAGTATGTGTAGTCCCCCCCCCCCAGGAATCCGAAAAACCTCGTTCGGCACACTTTTCGTGCATGCAAGCATACCACATATAGACTGGTGTTCCTCCGCCAGCCCTAAGTTACCCCTAAAAAAAATAGTCCCCCAAATTACATTGGGGCGCACTTTAGAGCGATTTCCCGAACCCCTGCTGTCCAGTGTTGCCTGCAGTGGACCGGCCATATCAGAGAGTACCCCATATGTCAGTTTTGGCTATTTGGGGCGAATTTCTGACCATTTTCTTAATTGACACTTGGATGCTCGAAAATCTGATTTTCCGAATGGCAGCCCCGATCGGAAATTACCTAAAAAGACACAGGCAACTCTGGTGAGAAATCTAAACGGTGAAGGTATGGTAAGTTGAAAGTGCCATGACAGGTATGAATTTCAGCTTTAAAATGGTGGGTGGCTCATCCCTGGAAGTTGTGCTGTTTGGTTCACACTGGTGTAAGTAAGTCCTTTGTGTGTAAGTCATTGGGACGGCTATATGTGGTGTGCCCCCTGAAGTCAATTTTTGGGACAAATATTTTGAGGCATTTTGGTGCTAAAGGTGTGTCGTGTACTTTGATTTGATTGTTGGTGTACAATAAATATGTCAATAGTAGTGTGTGAGATTCAGAAAGGCAATTAATCATTGTATTAATTAATTGATATATTGTGTGATTTTGCACTATGAGAGGGCTAGGGCCCAACTTGTCGAGATGGCTTGCCACAGGATGCCCCACAGATGCTCATTACAAGCTCCCATACCTATTAATACCTGGTACCACCTTCAAACAAGTGAACCTACAAACTAGCAGCATCGATCGATCGTGCAGTATATGTACTGTTACTACGTGCCAGCACACAGACTTGGCATAGCAAAACATACCAACGCGAACTGGACTTGTAAACATTGTGACTTCTTGCTAGTTTTAGCCTGATGAATCTGATCTGTTGCAGAACGCCTGGGGCAGATGAAATGCATTGCATGTGTGAGTATTTGACAAGTTGTTATTCACAGAGTAAGAGATCGGTTGAGACGCTAGGCCTAGGGTTTTGCTTAGGCTCAGCCTAATTAGAGAATTGTGTACAAACGCTAGCTTGAATGGACTCGGTTATGTGCCTTTACCAGGGAGCCTTCATTAATCATGATCATGGCAGAGGGAGAATTGAGGTTTGCTGTGAATAGTAATCAGTACTAGTTGTTGGCTCACAGCAACGAAATGACGGTTGTAGGATGGGCTGGAGCCACAAAGCGTGAAAAACGCCTCTTTCCAGCCTGTGGAGTCTCAGCTGGGCTCTTCGCGATTTGTATTCCCTACCCCTCTATAGCTTGTGGTACTCACGCCCTCATTTGCATTTCTTTCGGAGTGGAACTGGACCATTTTTCACCGTGTGCATTGCGTTGTGGTCTTGGAATCGACCGTTCTGTCTGTGGGGGTGGTACAGCTGTTGCTTGGTGTTTGTCACCCTGAAGGCTGAAGGCGCTGTTCACGACCTCTGCCCTCAGAGTACGAGTGCCGGGACGACTCGAAGCCGGGTCCAACCAGATCTCGCGAGGAGATATGTGAGGTGACCCTGCCTGCCTGAAATCTGCTTGAAAACTCACAAGACCTCGTGTAGGTCATATACACGAAATCTATTAAATAAGTTATTGCTGCATGACCTGTTTATTGATATATTGACATTGCCCCAAGGAGTAATGGGAAAATACCTACTTTAGGGGTCGGATTAGTCAGACTCCTCTCTGCTCCATTGGAGGAGAAGGGGATGACTATAATCATGGGGCGGGACACACTGCAACCAGGGATAATTGGATTTAAATATTAGATCCCGAATGAGGCTAGGTGTACAGGCATATTGCATAGGGAATAATGCTCCTATACTACTGTGTAGTTCAACATAACTGTCCTCTCAGTTCGGTTCGGCTGCCGTTTGACCATGCCAACACAAAGCCCATATTGAGGCCTCATCATAGCTGTAGGGGGGGGGGGGGGGGGGGGGAGGCTACAGTTGAAAATGGTATTGTGACTCCAGTAGACTGCAGGATGGTGATAAATAATGTGGTAGCACAGTCTTCAACTATGTTTCATTCCTCCACACACACCTGATATTAGGCCCATACCAGATGTATCATAATTCAACCACACATGCAGTCATGAAGAAGGTGTGAAATGGCAGCTTCAAGGGACGGGCATTAATCTTCAATCGCAAATGCCTGTTCATGCACTGAGTTCAGTCTTTTCCAATTGTCCAATCCCCTTTCCTCTGAAGGGTCCGCATACCACATATAGACTGGTCTTCCTCCGCCAGCCTAAGTTACCCCTCAAAAAATAGTCCCCCAAATTACCATTGGGGCGCACTTTAAGAGCGATTTTTTCCCGAACCCTGTGGTCCAGTGTTTGCACTGCATGGACAGGCCATATCAGAGAGTACACATATGTCATTTTGGCTTGTGTTGGCGAATTTCTGACCATATTTCTGAATACACTTGATCTCGAAAATCTCTGAATTTTCCGACTGGCAGCCCCGATCGGACATAAACAAAAAACACAGGCACCCCTGGTGACAATTCTAACGGTGAAGGATGTAAGTTTTGAAAGGTTCATGACAGGTATTGATGTCCACTCCACATGTGGGTGTCTAATCCCCGGAAGTATGTTCTGTTGGGTTCAGCAGCTGTGAACGTAGTCCAGTTTTAGTGTGTAGTCCTGGACGACCGCTATATGTGGTGTGCCCCGGCAACCTTCGGACTGCCAGTATAGCCCTATTCCTTTGCCCCCAACATCATGATCATCTTCATGAACTGTACCATGAGCAGACTTATTAATCTTCTTAAATCTGTCTTCAAATTGACATGCGTGGTTTCATCATCTTGGCGGTATGTATGATAGGACAACTGCAGGTTTCGGAACAACAGAGGTTATAATCGCCTAAAATGGAAACCGTATCTTAGGTTCAAACCACATTTCAATGCGATGTTTTTATGTGGAGTTATTTGCCTTCAAAGTTTAGTCGATTATGTAGAGAAATTGGGGGAGGCTGAAAGTTATTTATTATTCCACATTGGTCATTTTGATGATAGTCAAACAGTTTGGCGACTTCTGTTGTCTTTTCTATTACCAAAGTAACCCGCAACACCTACCAATCCCCTAACATTAATCCCTTCAAAGAACTAAAAGGTTTTCGACGTGAAAAAGATGGTGAATTTCGATGGAAGAAATAATGTTTGCAGGGTGGTGTGGCAATTATGACATCATTTATTATTGCATGATGGGATGCTTTTCAATCTTGCGCAAACACATGCACAAACTTCAAAGGACTGTACTCTCCGTACCGGAAAGTCGTATGAACTTCGGGTTTGGACTATCCATTCAAGTTTTCTCGAGCTAATTAATAGCCTCTTGAATAATTCATCATGAGTGTCCTTCAATCCTCCAAGCTCTCACGTCTGATGATCCACTCCATTAATGACAGCAATATTGGAATCTGTGAGATTGACCAAACATTCAATGGCAAACCGATGTGTAGTGATTCCTTGCTATGTGTCTACAATAGTGAACTTAGTAGAAGCCTTTAACTGACCTTCAAATACTATGGCTGCTCCACTTCCCTTTCTGGCAACCACCACAATCAATTTGAACTGTATCATGTTTATAGTCTCTCCCGATATCGTGTTAACAAGCGGCTTCCAAATTCCACGTCTCTTGACCTGGCCTCAGCAATGAAAAAGAACAATAAGAGTCGGTCCACTCCACATCTGCACACTACATGCGTATTTTATTCCGATGAATGTTTGCGTTCTCCATAATATCGATTAGTAATATTTACTTTCGCAATTATTACATGACACAGTTCATTTCAACATAATAAATGTTCGCGTTTCCGATATCGTACACAAAAACTATTTTGTAATTTGATCTTCAATGACTGTGACTTTGTTGATCTAGAATAACGAAGTATTTCCCTTCAAGCCAACCTACATAAATTGATAAATATTCTATGTCCGAATATGTGTGCCTAAGAAGACATAACACCACACGCATACACGGCATGCTTAAATTCAGTTGAGTAATCAAACAATATCTTTTACATTATGTCTGTTTACCTTCAATGACAAATTATTTCTATATCGAGTTGTTCAATTTACTCTTTCGCAATTTCCCCGCTCCCTTTAACCCATTTAATACGTTCTATTAAGCACGACCCCGGACAACCCGTGGTATGTAGCTTCATACCGCCACCGGAGCTAACGAGTATGTAACGATAACCTTGAATTCGCGGTCGTGTCATTTCCGGTTCAACGTATCACGAACCGAAGCAGAATGTTAAAGATGGATCGGCGTCTGCTAGCGTCCAGCGAACAAGCTACGGCGAATTTTGCATGACGTCATGACAAAAATATCGTAATTGGGGTCTTATATGTAAATTTGAAGCGATACTTTCCTACCTTATTATATCAATTTTATTTGGACGAAAAAATGCGTGAAATATACCATTTGTTTCAATTATCTAACTTACTGGGTCTTTGTATACTGTTTACAAAATGTATTTTAATTGACGACAATCCATCTTTAACAGTCCTGCCACCAATATCACCGACGCTTCATGCTTTGTGGTCGAAGAACCCCGGTCGATCTGCAAGAACGGAAAACGAAAAAGGGGAGGGGATGAAGGAAGGAACATAATATAGTTGCCAACTGCTTAAACAACAATACAAATTGGAAGCAAGGAAATATCCAATCTAGCAGTAACCGGACAGCTTAGTGATTCCTTGACTGGTATAAGCTGATCCATTCAGGTGTGGTCGACTATCGTATTTATAAGCTGACAATTTGCCAGAATATTCATTTTTCAATTTTCCCCATTTTTTCTAAAAGGAACGGTCATCAACCACAACAATTGGTTTTGTGTACTCTGATAACACTGAATTTCAACTCGATCTGATAAATCATTCATCACTAATTGTGTTCACGATCTAAGTATTTGGATTTGACCATTTCCATTAAGAATAGAATACTTGCATGAAAATGTCACTGTCAATGCGTTCGGCCTACCCACCACCCTACATGTTCAACCAGGTTTGTATTTTTATTCGATATAAAACTCACAGATTCGATCTACAGTGCATGCTCCATCACGACCTGAGCGTCTGTTAGAATAAACAACTGTATGGTATGCACACTGACCCAGGCGTGGCTAGCGAAAAGCATCAGTTTTGTAGTCTGTTTTTGTTCTCGGATTCCCAGTCTCGACTTCAACACCGAAGCCTACGCTCCTACTTACATGTCAGTGTTCACTTAAAATCGTTATGGATGGTTCTCGGTATGGTGGTGTCAAGTTTGGAAGCAAACAGACAACTGACACTCGTAACAAAAATAACATAACGTTGATATGCTACAACATACTCACAACTAGCAGATACCGAACATTTTATCAAATTCCGAGCATTCGGCCATGATTGCTCCAACGCAAGCCGCAAGCACCAGACAAGTGAGATATCCTGTGAGATATTGGTGATGAAAGCAAAAATAATAAAAAGCCAAATGAGTCGGTGACTTCTCGACTAATCAAACTCAGGTTGTTGACTCGTTGCCTTGTTACAAGATCTACAGCATTTGATCTGTCACCAACACAATATACTCATCATGGAGAACCAACAAACCTTAGGTATGAGCTCGACCCATGTAGGAATCGAGGATCGAGTTTTCGTGCTCACAAGCCAAAATTACCAAAAAAACAACCAATTCCTTTCCACAAATGATCTATATTCACTACAAACGACCCTCCAAATACATTGTAATAACTTCAAAACATCATTGAAACGAAGACGAATATCGTAGTCTTGCCCCGGTCTTTTTTGAAGATTTATTCAACGAGGGAATGGGCAAAGAGGGCGTCCCTAACCCGTACTGACCCCGCATCCACTCATGATATACCATCCTCTCCCTCAGCAGATGAAAAACAAACTTACTATTCTACACTCCCCAAATGGACAGTTCACTAGCAACTGCTTCACGGACAGCTGACTGACGGAAACCCAAATGACTATATGTACTTTACAAACTACAAAATCCTCCCGGTTCTCCGGAGGATTTCGCCGCCTCAATCTTATTTAGACATTCATTTTAAATGGGATGAGGGGCGTACAGGTATATGTCGGTCATGGCTTCACCAACAAATTTGGCGAACTGGGGAGGGGGGGGGGGACTGATGGGTGGGGGCGTGCATGCGCACATGGCGCAACCCCTGAGTTATGCTCAGTGGTTAGACCTATTCCTTGTCGATAGTGGAGAATGTCGGGAAGAGAAACTTGTTTTGCAAATCATAGAAAAAAGCAAATGTATCAATGAGCAGAGATTGTCTATCATGTCAATAATGAAGCATGTGGGTGTGGATAGGCCTACAATACAGTTCGGACTTTGACGTGTTGCCCTATACACCATATTCATTCGGTTTCGGTCTCGAAGTTGTGCTCCTTGTCTCGGTCTCGGTCTCGACACCCTCTGGTCTCGGTCTCGGTCCCGGATGTGCCGTTCTCGACTACAACACTGCTCATTATGGGGAACTCAAATAGTTAAAGTTTAACTTGTCCGTACAGGTGCGGGTGAATTGTAGTGTTTAAACACCAAGCGTCCATAACACACACTATCATAACTGTGTAGATTCCTTTGACTTTGTCAAGAATGGAAAAAAGCTGTGAAACGACAGCTATTTTAAACATTTACCCTTCATAAATATATGGCGCCTCCCCAATTTATAAATCCAATACCAGAAAACTAAAAGGCCCAACGATTCCTTGACTTCCTTGATGGTCAATTATTCCTTTGAACCGACCCCCCAAATATGATTTGTATCTCATCTGGAAAACCCACGTACGTAATAGGTGAAATTATTTCGTTTGCTGGGACAGTAAGCGGGAGCGACTCGCTCCCAAACAATACAACGTCAAGGACACGGGGGGGGGGGGGGGAAGGTCAACGGTACGAACGAAAAAGTGACACAGACCCAAGTTTCTCTCTCAGTCCATCGATACCGAGGTTACACTCGCTATACTGAGGAATACGATGCCATTGACCGAATGTTGGATCAGGATTTCTTTGCGTTACCGCAGATGCACCGATCCCTGTCTCTTGTGAACGAGTACTAAATGCTATAAATCATCACCCATAAGCTTCTGAGTGCGCTGCAGTTCTCAAACACTCTAGAAATATTCTAGTCAAATTGAATAGAATACTTATCAGAGGGCCCGAATAGAATCTAGTCAGATATTTGACTAGAATCGGTTCTTATATGACTATTTTCGGCTCAAAAACTATTCATTTTCTTTAGAAAAAACGAAACAGAACCGAATCTAGTCAAATATTTAACTGGATTCTATTCAGGCCCATCTGTTAAGTATTCTATTCAATTTGACTAGAATATTTTTAGAGTGCAGCTTTCCGGACTGTGATGCCAATTTTCATTTTTCTCTTGACAATAAATAAGGTAACGCACCACCGTTACACTGGATGTACGTCCTCTAAGTGTTACCTCGTCATCAAATAGACCCTTATTGTCTTTTTTTCTTCATGACCAGATCGAGAGTTTAGCCTCCTATGCTGATTTGACGGTACCCTTATCTGAAAATATACGTTCGACAGTGCAACTTGTGTGAATGTTGGAATATTTCGTATTCTTCCAAAACTTTCGTTACTGCCTAAGGGTGTGAAATGGAACTTCTTCCAGTTACAGGATGTCAGGGACATCAAACATGTCAGCTAACTTCAAGTTTAAATTCACTGGTCAGGGTAGGTAATTGTGGATGCCATAGAATCAGTCCGCTCATCTTTGCCTGTAGCAACAATGATATCTTTAGTTGTCCAACTTTCATTTCCCACCAGGTAGCTCGAATCTATATATAACGACAGTGAGTTAATACGTGTTTTGAACCTGTAAAATCAAGTTTAGTTCCAGGAACTGAAGAAAACAAACCCTCGAGGAAATTCTGTGTTATTTTTGTCCATGCTATTGCCAAAAGAGGGTATTGAATGTGCTTCATATTTCACTCGATAACAGTGACATCATTTTATTTGTCTTTGCTCTTAATCTGATTTACAAAGAGGAAGAAACCAAGGCTTCGTGTGTGAGCACTGAATTATATATTAATATTAGTTTGGTCGGTGTGTTTGCGCGGCTATCTCTGCGCGATCATTTTTTATACCAGCACAAAAATACTGATTTTCCTTCTTAGCTCTGCTTGCCATTTTCTCCCATTGTTTCCAGGGGCAGTCTTATAATAGTATTTATTTGGACAAGGGGAGCTAGCATGTGGAGTTCCACTGTCACTGTAGGCTAGGTAAGATAGGTAAGATAGGTAAGATAGCCAATACTTCACACCAGGGTAAAATCTAACCCGGGACTCAGGGTCTTGTAGCTCTCTGAAATTGTCAGGAATCCTTGGTTCATCCAATGTTTTTGGAAAAATAGCTTCTGGGTAACTGGGATGCTCATCTGACCAAACTAAATTTTAGAAGAAGTGTGGCATGTTGCAACAATTTCAGAGGAAAGAGTGATACTGTAGTGTATGTGATAAAAGCATGTTAGTTAGATTCTATAGCATCTGGGGTTGAGTGTCACTCCTGTGCAGTTCGAAAATAATAGCCCTGGGCCGACCTATACCCCTGGATACATTCCAGAACACACAAACTAGACTGCTAGAGGTTATTTCTTTTGGAAAGTAACCCTGGTCTCTGGTCCTTATTTCGATCCCTGGTCCCAGCCGCCGCTGAGGAACTTCCGGTCCAAGCTATGTCTTACATTCTGTGTTTGATTGGAATATTTGAATAATGTGGCGACTTATCAGTGATAAAAATCAACCTGTTGATTCTCGCAATCTCCCTCTTCTCTTGTCCCAGGTCCAATGCAGTGCGGAGAAGCGCGAGAAAGATGAGATTTTCGTTTGTCCCGAACCCATACTTTTATAATGGAATAACTAGAAATCAAGTGCAAATCAATCTGTGTTTTGGAAATTTTCGCCTTGTCCCAGTTAATTAATAAAAACCATTCAGTATCCACTCGCCAAATAGCTTGAGGGAATAGCGGGAATGGCAAAATAATTACAACATCTCAATGAGCACTTGGGACTGATAGAATGATGAGACCATTAATGAATTTCACACAACTTTTTGTCCAGACTCTAGCTTTACTAATGCCTCTCCACCCCAAACTTACACGGTTCTCGTACTCCTCATGAGCAAAGCTGCGCACTAAATTTAGCTCGATTCGGACAGAACATTCTGATCTTATCGTCTTTATAAGTTTTGCACACTGACTGTTCAGGCCTGTGTTGACTTACCTGACCCCAAAACGATCGGATTTGGTACGATTTTGTCCTCATTATGTGGAATCCACCTACAAGTATGAGCCTCGATCCTATCCAGGTGGGGTCTAGACATTCTGTTCACAAGCCATATTTGGCCAACATATGTTTTTCACACGATTCCCTTCCCCCATCATTTCGAAACTTGACCCCAATCACAAACACATATATACACACAGACACTCTCTGTAATGACTGCATAGATGTCAAGGTGTACGAACGGATCAGTTGTACAACATTATGACAAATCTGGTTTCAGGTGAGTGCTGAAGGGAGTAATAGTTCCACAATTCCGCTGCAGTGAAGCGGTTCGTTGGAATACTGGGTGGGGAAGTTTCTCGTCCTAAGTATGTCCTCTGATGTTCTACAAAGCGAACTAAAATAGTGGGTATTTCC
Organism: Sclerodactyla briareus; assembly: GCA_026419785.1. NCBI lineage: Eukaryota > Metazoa > Echinodermata > Holothuroidea > Dendrochirotida > Sclerodactylidae > Sclerodactyla > Sclerodactyla briareus. The sequence goes on from JAODTK010002654.1 coordinate 178,369, forward strand.
AATGTTCAATTCTACACTTCTAGCGTTAACCCCGTACTTTCAACCAAGTACCCGAATTAAGTGAAACCAGCGAAGCAGTCGGGTAACTGAGCAAGGAATGGATGACCAAGATATGTCTTACACCTCACAATCTCACAGATATCGGTGGTATATATAGTTATAGAAGGTCGATACTCGGCTACAAATATTCATCCGCGGGATTTCAGGGCAGGCGACTCGTACGCACCGGCTTGAATCAGTGGCAAGCGGCGCATTGCCCTGGCGACTTACCACCGAACTGCCAAAAGCCACTGGGTCCGAACAGAGATACACAGTGGAAGAAGAAGAAATCGCAGACCTGCTCGGCAAAACAGCAGGGCAGAAGCAGAAACACATGCGCTCATGATCCTGGTCGCTCAAGGAATCGGGCTCTACAGCCACGGCCGGTTCCTGCAATTCCACCTCAGATTGACTCTAAAAGCGCAGAATTCCATTGTCTCTCAAGACAAAAGGATGCCCCCCGTATGGGATGACATGGCAGGTAAAGTTAGGATTATTTTTATTGATAGTAGGTTGGGCTTAGGAGGTACTCAGGGCAACAGTTTTTGATTGGCAATTCGAGCCTTGGTATAACTGTGTGAAGGCAGGGATGTGAAACTTTCTATTTGATGAAAGCATTGAGAGGCGCAGGCAGCTATGTCAAATAAAAAAGCGAATGACTCAAGTTGAATATATGCCAGAGGCTCGAGTCGAGTAGTAGGGTTGAGGTTGAAGAGGCATTGTCGCACTGTAACGACTAGCGAAGAAGCGACGGTGATGTTTGCATGACGTCACGATCAACTCTAGTGCAATTCGATATCGTACAGTATATCGCCACCAATAATGTAAAACTCTGTCGATTCCTGTGGGACGTCATCCGAACGTCATCACCCATTATTCACTGGGCCAGCCGGATGTTGTGAGACGATGTGAACGCTCAATGGTTTGTTTGAGGCTAGACACAGGAGCCGGGGTATGGTTAGAGTTGAGGGCGTGGGGTTGTTCTACTCAATTACACTACTAGTTTACTACTAGGTGATTGACTCACAGTATACAATTATTCTCAAAATCAAATGTGTATTATTGTGTTCCAACTATTGAAGCTTAGGCTACCGGAGAGTACAAATACGTTACGATATATCAACTATTGTGGCTCCCAGTTGACACAGGTTCAAGAAGCCTACAAAGATGTTCTCAACATCTTTATGAGGAAGGCATATACCCATATTCACCATAGTTCGCAACGAAACTGAAGACTTCAGTCTCCAGAGTACTTGGCCTACGACGAAAGCGTCACCATTGAAACATAGAGGGTCCATCCCTCCTGGACCCACAGCCTTCTTGGATGTTCTTGGATATCTGTCACAGAATGGTCTATGCGTATGCATGAGAATCAGTTTGAATCTTTGAGATCTAGATCAGAGAGACAAAAAGGGGGAGGGGATCGAGCATTCTAGCAGTGGACAACACCCACAACATTGATAGGGCGCGAAATACAAAAGTTCCGATGTTTCACAAGAAGGAATAAAGAACCAGCGAGAACTGCAAAAGCGTTTGAAACTAGATGAGCAAGAACGTTCCAAGCCTAGAAGTGAAGATTGTTCTATTTGCGAGAAACAACATTTGTGAAAAAGGAGGTATTCTATTCAAAACTTTCTGTTAGTGCAAGTACTGCAACGACTCTATAGAGCGACGTGCAGGTTTTACCCATTGTCGGTTAGAATTTGGAGAGTTGTCTTCGCAGTATAGAAGGGAGTTCAGCTGGATAGGCTAGAGCACAGCCGTTCACCGCTTTGTTGTTAACAAAAGAACCTTGCGCTGCTCGACGGGAGCCAGTGAAGTTTACGAAAGACATGTTTCATACGATCAATCGTTTATTACGATAACCAGTGAAATTATGGTGTCCTTCAATTTGGAGGCTGAATACTCTAATGGAAACAAAGCCTGATTCCAGCGTACGTGTAATGGGAGTCATGACTGACCTCTAGCCCTAACTTTCAACATTTCAGAGGCTAGCCCCTGACTGGTAATAATAGTGGAATACTGGATCCGCTCCCCTGACTCACAAGTAGAACATTGAGGGGTATTACTATATAAATATATTAGCAGTATTATTAGTGATAAAGTAAAACTATATCTAACCTGCCATTCATTGGCAGTAGTAGTCTTCGCTAAATGTGCCGTAGAGTATTATGATGTAGACTGCTTTTAGACGCAACGGGAAAATCGATGTGTCGAGGTGATCATGGCACCCTTTGCTTCCGGCCCTTCTATTTATTCTTCGCTTGAAGTAAACCCGCTCCACCAAAACATTTCTGGGTACCTGCCAGACGAGCAAAAGCAGAGAAATTGATTCAAAATTACAAACGCTCACTGATCTCAGACAACTGAATACATTAGGAGCATTTCTATGAATAGCCAGTGTCTCCTCTTGTCTCCACGTCCCTGGTTGTAGTCGAGTGTATTCACAGAAAATCTGGGGATCCTACAGTTACGTTTGGTTCAGTGATCACGTTATTGTCTCTGTTCTTGTCTGAGCCTGTTGAGCATGAGTGTTACACCAAGCAGTAAGGTGATGTTAGTATCTACAAAGCACATGTGTACTTGCGAAGCGATCCTTGATGTCTGGTAAAGTAGCAGGTAGGCATAAGTGCGACTTCAGATGTGATATAGAGAGGTAACTCGCCATACTCATTACACGATAGCCTAACGTTCCAACTGCCTACGATTAGCGCAACGTTATAAACCTCATGCTTAGCGTTGTACGACCTGCGCTATGTAGGTAAACATCTTTCCACTAATTTGAGAGTGAGTGCAACAAATGGTCTGCTTCAACTTCATCATGATGCCTGTAATCCTGGCAGATAGATGTGGATATAAGCTAATGCTAGTACAGATTACTACTGTTCCAACTTGTTTGGATTAATCGACAAGAAGCAATATTACAATGTCTGAATTGCATCATTCTCTCGGGTAGCAGCATGTATTGCCTACTGTTTACTGTGAGAGATTATAGCATAGAGAACATTGATAGGGAGATATGTGTTCATTTGAGAGCATATGGGTATATGTTGAGTTTATGTTTACTATTCGTAGACTCGCATTCAATTTTAATTGTAACCGTTTCTATAGCGACGTACAACTATATTAATCCCTCTCCGGCCCGAAAAGATACACCAACTGTTAGTGTAGTGTGGTCGGAAAACAGACGGCCCCTGCCTGCGAACGATTTTCATACTGGGGGTTCTGAGCTCTCCTGACGAAAGCCACTCACCCTAACCCCTACTCCCTACCAAAACCTACATTTTCGTCATATTCATTTTACATTTTTTTCTTTTGCAATTTTTAATACTTTTTTTTGAGTTATTTCATAGCGAATCGTCGTGATTCCGATTAGACAAGTACACCCTGATGCACCCACGGTAACGGTACCCTAATAAATTAGCAGCACGTGGCAAGGGCGACCCATGAGCAAAAGCAAAATAACAGTGAACAGCGGGGATTAGTAGCCAGTCTTCTGGTGTAAGGGGAAAGTTAACTCAGGTTCCCCAGTGATGGACCGCTGCAGTGAGGGTATAAGGGAAGGGAGTGTCCATCGTCCCGTTTTGAAAATTCTGGCTGGTTCGAAGATGCAAAAATTGTTTTATTCTAGATCAATGAGCTGAAAATGTCCTTGCTTTCCAAATTATCACTTGATAAACAATACTTTCATTGTCTCTTCAGTGGTTTAATTGACAGGGGCGGCGAGCCTCTGTGTTGAATATTGGGGGGACATATGAGGGTAACACAATCTAAGACGGAGCGCCACCATGGGTTAGCGCGTAGCGAAGAAAGAAGGAATTTTAGTTTACAGACCCCCCAGACTGCAGAGGAAAAAGGCCACTTCTGGGGTCATAAGGCAGTAAGCAACATCCCTAAATCTTCAAAATTCCGATTTTTTCTATTTCAGGAAAATGATCAATGTTTATTTCGTACAATGGGTCAACCGTCGGTTGTTGAGCGTTTAGGGTACAAAAAATATTTTGTTTTACAAACACCCAGATTGAAGGAAACGGCAATTTTCCGGACCGTATGCAGTGAGCAACGTCCCTAAAAGCGGCAATAAATTTAGAATTTCATATTTTAGAGCGTTCTTGAAGGAAGACGATGGTTTCCTTAACGATGTCGGGCCAGCCGCCACATCGTGGACACGCGTAGGTAAGGGAAATTTTCGTTTTACAGACCCTCAGATTGCAGGACAAACGGCAATTCACGCGCTGTATGTCAGTGAGGCAAAGCTGTCTCTGAAAATTGGCTAATAATTTCAGAAATTTGTATTTTCAAAAACGTTCTCGAAGGAAATAATTGTTGTGGTAGTGGTCTCATATAGGTACAAGGAACTGTTGAGCCTTACGAATCCCCCAGATTGCCGGACAAAGGAAGTCCCCAGTCTTATGGCAGTAAGCCAAACATCCCCAAAATTGACAATAATTTCTGAAATGGATATCTCAAGGAAACACTCTTGAAAGGAGGAACTGATCTACGTTATTCATTATAATTCGCGCCACAATCAGTTGACGTGAACCGTACAAGAAAATAGTCTTACAGACAACCCCCCCCCCCCCCCACCAGATTGCAGGGAGCGGCACTTTCCGCGACTTATGGCAGTTTCCAATCCCTGAAATTGACAGTAAATTTCCGAAAACTGATCGATGTTAATCCTTCTCATTTCTCATCGTGGTCTCCATTCCTTACCATAGCATGTCTAGATATTTCCATCGAGACCCCGTCCAATTGGCCTGAAAGCTGCCGCAGATGAAAATTGCTTGAACATCACTGTCATGGAAAATGTGTGCATTTTTCGGACAATTGATTGAAAGGAATTGAGCCAGTCAGGCAGACAATTTGGTCATTTTTCAGATTAGTTTCCGCTCAAATTTTTCGTCCAAATTCTCATGTCTCAGAATTGTTTCCCCGTTCCGCCCTATATAGTTCATACGCCAATCACGTACACCTCCATAATGTGCACGATCCCCTGCCCTGTGTTTTTCGTTTGCATCATAGCGTGCATCTTATATTAAAAACAGCACGTCAGCTGGCAAAGCCATTTTGACAATAAGGATCAGAAGTAGACTAACTGTGTGCGTGTTAATAAAATGGCAGTTGGATTCCGGCATTGTTGTAGTGGGGAGGGGGGGGGGCATGAATCAAGTCCTAAACCAAAATTCTCCTGTGGCCTACCTATATGTTCACCAACTTGAAGATGACATGTGTGGACAAAAATCATATTGCAAGAATCTGACAAAGTTTCTTAGTACACGTGGGCCTCTGTTATACTTGTAATCGGAAAATATAGATAAAGCGCGCGCAGCGCGATTTTTTTTTCGCATTCCGGCCTTCTCAACAAAAAATGTAAACATCTAATAAGAACAATATGATTTACACATTCTTGTTTTGGCCGTACCTGTCCATATTATAGCTGTACCGTATATGGGGTGCGACACAGTGACCTGAAATCGGTAGGGTGCTCCGCACCCCGTCAGAAAAATCTGGGTGCTGCAGCACCTCCAGCACCCCCCCCCCCCTTCGCAGTGGCCTGAAACAAGAGTGAGGGGATTTCTATAATTTTGTCGTTGGAGTGAACATCCCCCGCAACATTTCCGTTTTCGACCCAAGGAATGATGACTCAAAAACATTATCGCGACATGGCAGTGCTCATCTCGGATCCTCATGTCAATTCAAGGTGAATTCCAGTCTGTGTATTATCACGCACCCTTGCCATGCGGTTGCCCTATTGCGGAGGCGGTGCCATAGCATATAGCTTGTCCTCCTCTTCAACGATGCAAAAATCTCTAGAATCGTGTTTCATTTCATCGATAACATTTTGTAAGGGGTGAGGTCCAATTTCCCTTCCAACTTTACGTTTTGCCTCTCCCTCACTTTCCAAGAAGGTTCAGCCCACCTCTCCTAACTTGTGATTTGTTTTTGTTTTTACAAGCATATATATTTTATCATGCAGCATTACACCATGCAGTGGCTTCAAATTCATAGACAGAGCACGTGGTCTTCTTGCAATAGTTGTTGTGATCGGTTGAATGGGGCGGGTTGTGGGCATGCTAATAGTTGGACCAGTATCCTGTAGACGTTTACAAACCTCATGGAGATATACATGACCGAGCATTCGTGCACAATCTTCACGAATTAACTGATACCATGACATTGATGATAATGTCCTCAATTTGTAACTTTTGCCAGGTTATTAAAAAATATTCTGCCTGTGTTTCCCAGATTAGTAACCGTAGGCGTATTTCTTTACCTTTCCAAGTTTTCATTTATTTACTGCCTATTATTACTGTTACAATAATTAAAGACTTGAAGTTTCAAGTCCACTGGATTTGATTTTTGAGTCTATTAGACTGGAAATTCTTTCTTAGATTCAGAATTTCAAATCGTATGAAAGACCTATTTTACACTCTACATAAGGTGTTCCCTGTGAGTGTGGACAGTCTTTGTTCGACTGATAGATTTTGTTTAAAATAGATTTCTAAACCTATTCATCTTAAGAGAGGATAGTTGCAAAGTACAGGGATTATACTAACACAAAGGCGGCACAACCGACCTAGACTGTAGCCATACACCCGGCGTTCGTTGGGCGTTTGACAGTTATCGGACTACCGGAAAATAGAAGTACCAGGAGGTTTATGAGGACAACACAACTACTAAGATTAGAACATCAGTGTCGAAGTCAAATAACTGACTTTACCTTATTGGATAGCTCATTTGAAAAAATTCAAATGTACATAGGCCGCAAAGACACATAATATCCAACAAATACGGACCACAGGCTGTGAATATCACATGTATGAAAAAGAATATAGAACAGAAAGTCATAGGGCTTCATTCGTTGACGCATTCCGGATTACTTATTATTACAAGAACGAATGGGACGATGTACTAGCCTGATAAAAGCAACCTATATGAAAAAAAATAAAACCTTTTTTGTCTGTCTGTCACAAGAAATGACAGCAGTTGGACAGAGATGAGCTTCTTGTAGATAATATATAATGGAAATTACACATCTGTCAACAGCTGTAGGTATATGTCAACAGATACATATGAGGAAGAACTATACGATTATTGGAATGAGCATTTTCTACTTATGTGTTTACAACGTTTAAGACTGACATCTGGTGACTGCAGGTGACCTCTGACGTGTCCCAAAACAACAGGTTAGTAATCAAAGGAAACATACATGCCTAGTATGGGCCTTCATCTACTTAGGCATGGTCGACGTGTTTACGAGCTGAAATTACTATAGAAGAGATAACAATTATTGAGACATGTCTTTTTCTGAAAATGATCCCAATCTCTACAAAAATAGAGAATTCTCGTATCTCCCTAGAGCTGTACACGAAATTTCATCTTGAATTAGACCAACGTAGACGGAATTATCGTATTTAAGAATATTCCAGTCTTGATTCCTGTTTACCTCAGAGAACCGCTGACTTTATCCAACACCATTAGGGTTCATGTACTTATCATGAGGAGCCTACATACCAGGTATGAGCTTCATTGACCTGCCATGGTTGACATATCGTGTTTAAAGCACATTGCTCAAAAAGACCTTTTCTTTTCTACAAATCGCCCGCTATTCCCCTGAATGACCCAGATCTCTGCAAAAGCAATAGGGTTCTTTATTCCCCATATGGAAGCTGTGAACGCAGCAAAAATCGGACTAACCATTCTGGATATTGACCCTGTTGACCCATATGACCTCTGATCTGACCCCAAAAACATACATTTTATTTCTGTTGCAATAACGGGGAACGTACATACCATATATGACCTTAACCCACCCATGCATGGTTGCCTTTAAAAAAAAATGTCCTCTGAGTTCTACTTCTACTTCCTAATATATCTGCGATTCATCATCCGGTCAAATAGTTCAGGATAAAAGGAAAATTGCTGAATAAAAAATTAGAACGGCCTGCGATTCATTTCTGTGGTCTGTGTCATATCCCGGTAATCGGAACGCTGGAGCTTTCCACATTATACTGCTCGTCTACTATCAAAGATGATGGGCTCTCCTCGGTAAATTAATACTCTTCTAGATTTTAAAAGTACTCTTCATCGGAGGTGCTGCAAAATAATTTGACGTCGTCACAGACAAACGCATTGTCACCTTTTAAATTTCGATAGTCACCTGTCGGGTGGACGCGTGGGTCTTCGTCGAGTGCGATTTTCAATTGAGCTAATCAGTGAAATCCGCGTCCTGAACGCACATGTCATGACCGAACAGCACTTCCAGTTTTACCAAACTGGTTGCGGGAATCGACTCCGGGTAGAAGTGATCTGGTAATGGGGTCAAAGTCATCTGCGTAGCCAAAATGGATACCTGTTTTTTCCCCTGCAACTTGGTAAGAACAATTGCAGGTCCAATAGGTCAGTCGTTTATGGGAGTGTACGTATTGGCAACATCTCATGGAAATGCGAGAGCATTTCACACTCTCTGGGTAATATTGAACCCCCCTCTGGAAGGTGTTCGAATGTTATAAAACCGATTTCAGAAGGGTAAAGTGTTCGTTTGCTTAAAGGGGTGGCGTAAGGCGTATTTATTCGCCTCACATATTCACATTTCCCCTCACTGGGCGTCGCCCGAGTACCTCTTCCATTATGTTTGTATGATCAAGTGACATTTCTGATACAACTGCCATTGGGAGAATGAAGGACTGCTAACCAAATATGCGAGAAATAAAATGGATGCGATCTGAGGTTCTTCGTCCGAATTGATTACCCTCATTACAACAAAACACACATTACAAACCGATCCTCAGCTCCGAAAGTATGGTTAACATCAAACAGATCTTTCTTGTACACTTATTATTTCCCATGAGCTATCACAAAAACCGTTGTCATCAACTGTTAACTTTTCCGACTAAAAAATATGCTAAATCAATTTACTCCGCTCAAGTGTCGAGTATGCATACAGATGCGCTGTCGCGCAATTCGAGGCGATGCTGCGTTAGAGGCTTGAGTCCGACATGGTACTTGATGGATTAAAATAGGTTGAAATAGTCCTGTTCCTGATCGAAATCCTTCAGAGTATTTTTTTTTCAAGCAGCGTCGCTAGTTACGCTATGTTTATTTAAGAAATAAGAAACAAATCCGTGACATTTCCGTAGAGTAGCAATTACACGTAGCAAACTCGGTGTGTTTACAATCTGTTACATAGGCAGCAAATTTGTATTACTTTAACCTGCATCTTTGGTTCAGCGGTTCCTCCCCCAAAACAAAATGTTTGGAACAACTCAAATAGTATGCTACCCTTCTGCATTTTTTCCATACAATTGTTATAATACCAGATTCGATCATTGGGTTACTATCAGAAGACAACACGTGTTAGGGTAAACAGGCCTGATCGTGACATTTCAGAAAATAACCTTCTGTTTGGAGTTTGTTAGCAATTCCTCTGATCCAATTGAGAGGGAAAAATAAATGGCGTGCCCATACCCTCCAACTACACAGACAGCGTGGCACAATAGAATCTGTGACCCCATTTTAAAACATCAATTATTCATCAAATTGTATTATTTGCTTTCAACAGACTGGACGGGGCAATAGATGTTTGTGTTTTTACTTCAAAATAGCCTGAATTATTCAATTTTATATCGATAAGCGTGACCAGGTAATATATTATGTGACTGCTTTAGTACAGCACGACTGAAAGCATTCATAGGTGATAATTCAGTGTCCTTTATTCGTTCTATACATAGACATATCACATTCAAGAGAGAGCACAAAGAGACCTACGACTTTACAAAGTAGATGTTCCCAATTATAACTGTGAGTCTTCACAATTGTACTTCAATCGAATTTCCGAATGTTCTCGTGAAACAATATTAAATCATCCAAATGATACATAGAAGTTTCTTTATTCATAATGTTCCTTAGTTTCACAATTCTTAGCTGAAGATAAAAGTAGCTCAAAGCCTCAAACAACCATCGTGTATCTCCGTCTGTTCGTCCTATCCGTTTCGTCACGGTCCAAGCTGTACGAACTGTTAGGTTGGTAGGATGCCGAGGTGGGTACATGGGTCCTTCATAGAGCTCATTTACATACATACTGACATAACATTTACGATTATGTTGAAGAACATTTTCAGGTCACCATGCAGGCACACCAAAGGTCAATTTACTAAGCAGTGTCGTATCAAAATGAGAGAGTGCAAGAGTTTAATTACCGGCCTTATATCCCAGCCAGGGCGGCATCTGCGCGTAAAATAGTGTAAATACATATACAACTTTATTGCCGGGTAATCATATATAGGCTAGTATCCAAGATCTAGATCAGTGTTTACGCCTGCTCACACTCATGGTATTGCTATATTAACTGAGCAAAATGTACCGATGTACCCCCCGAATCTACTAAAGGGTGGATAGATCAGGCATCGGACCCGAATAGTTCTCTTTCTTTTCTTTCCAGTTGAGATTATCTTTCGCTGGGAGGTTTCTCGAAACTACTTCCAGCCTAAAAGTTTTCAATCCATTCTTCATGAAAATGACATTGTTGAGCCTAATGTGTAAAATCTATGGAGTGATTGCTTCAGTAGAAGTGTTCTAGCTAACTGAAAGCTGTCGGAACTTCCACCAGACGTGACATGCTTACCGACGTCAGTCTCAGCATGGCGTACCTTTGGTGTTGGAATGAATCGACTCACCAATATATCAAACGAGTTTCCAGTTATGAGTTCAGTTGAACAAGGATTACCTTCGGCCTGATACGACAACAGCATTGGAAGTTTATGTATATATCATCGTGATCCTACATGCCACCATGGAACATGGCAATTGTATATGGTCCGCTCATTGTGTTCAATTTCCCCTAATTTCCCACTACAAACTGAGTTTTCACACCAAGAAATGATCCCCAGTCCCTCGGCTACCTGTGCACGAAGGTGAACATAATAATTCAAGCCGATCATACTATACTGAGACATCGCGAACTTGCCATTTTCACAAGTGTTCGACAGTTTTGGACCACAGGATGACCCTTTGACCTCTTGGAAACGAACAATGAGCAACAAGCCGATACTTGATACGAAATATTTTCGGCTTTCACTGCATTGTCTGAAATTGTCACGATGTTCAGCGGTTATGCCTCTCGTTGGTTACCGAGAGGAGTCGATATGCTTACCTCCCAGCCCGAGTTGACGAGTTCTCCCCCAGGTTATAATCTTCAGGATCTTCCAGATTAAGAGTCCTTTATCACAGGTGTGGCGACTGAGTTAGACGACGTCACAGTAATGCCGAGCCAACGTGCACGTAGACAGTACCGTTTCGTCAGAGTTATTGTTTCCTATTTGGCGACTGGCCGATAGTGGCATTTATGACGTGGTGAGTATTCTCTCGATGTAAGGATTGCGGGAGAAGAGTCAATCAGAACATTTATACCATGATAGACGTTCATACAAGTGGAATGAATCGAGTAATAGTTACCGTACAAGCTTTGGCAGGACATATGACTTTAAAACTTGAGAGTTAGGACAAGTTAGGACGCACTCTGCAGCAGCACCTGTATGGAATTCAATTAGATTGCAAATATCATATCTAGAGTTAGTGGGAAATTTAAATCTACCTCCCTTGTGACAAAGATGCAAACGCAATAAATAATTATTGTTGCTTCTCCAATTGAATGTTATCGATGACTGTCTTTCTAACAACCTGTAACACTAACGCGCTACTGTGGGTTGGCATTCGTACTGGTTTGCACAAAATGTAACCTTTACACATGTATGCTATAAAATCAATTGGAGAAGTGGAACACTTATTCGTAATGGCTTGCCAATGCAATTAATTCTATTTGAAAAATTAAGATAAATATTAGATTTTTCTTCGCTATCAGTTGCGTGGTACTGGGGAGGGGAAGGGGGTGATAAATCACCACTAATGGTTGGCGCGAATCGTACCAGAGAGTTATTGATTTTAAAGTCATTCTATAGCAGGAAACAGCACTTGTCAAGTGTTCTGAGCTACATTTACCAAGCCATCACGAAGGATCTCATGTCTGCAGTTGGTGAATAATTGACCATTAACAAAACCCATGGAACTCCAATGCATATCACCATAACAGATTAGTCAAGATGTTACAGAGAATAATATTCACGATGCATTCTTTTTCCGTCCGCAGTTCTCACATATTCATATTTATATCACATACATGCTGCATGTGGCCATCAGCACATCCATACATGTTAGTTTATCATTACTCGCTATCTACGAAGTCATAATATTTCGTATCAAGCCCCTCCCTCCCCCACTTCCTTCAACCTGTGCCAACTTATGTATTGCAAGAGCGCAAACACTGGGGGTCAGGGGGTGGGGGGGAGGTCGTGACACCCGACCTCTCATGAGAGCCTCCATCCATATATGTTTTTGCCACACAGAATATTGCTCTTCACTGCTTCGGACCCCCCCCCCCCCCCCCCTCCAACTTTCATTGGACCCCCTTTCAACATGTGGATGCGCCCTTGTATTGTTCTACCTATCTTCCAGGTGCCATTTAAGCTAGTGGAGACGGGGATGGTTGTAACAAATTTCAGTTTTTCATCCATAATATCAAAGGCGCAAATGGATAGACGGAGAATTGGAGATTGTGTGGCAGTCAGTAGCTAGAACTGCATATTTGAACAATTCGCACATAAGGTATACGGTACGCACTGATTCGATTGACAGTTCACGACTGTAACACCTTACTCCGTATCGGGGTAAGTTGTTACTAGTGTTAGTTGTTAGTTGTTGAATGTTAAAACAAGCGGGTCCTGGATGAAATTCGAAACTAACCCGTATCATTCTAGTCGATTGATTTATCCATGGTTATTCTGTAGCATTTTGGTTGACCAGTATCGTTTGCCGATTTGAAGCATACCTTTGACCATCTCGATCAAGTATGTGGAGAAAATTGGCGGCCATGGGATGGTGGTTCGGGCCTCTCATCGAAAACACGCGCGTGGGTCCGTTCACAGTTAGGGACGGGTGGTACCGTCATGAAAGAAGAAATGCCAAGGCGATTTCCTCCCCTCTCACAAGTTACCTCGGGAAAGATGTCGTTTTAAATAAGGTATTATGTTATAACACGACATGGTAAGTTTGCCTTTTTAACACTTACACAGTGTAACAAAGTACCCGGCATTAGTTTTTAGAGTGACGCCTCAGTACCTTACAGCCGACTGCTAATATGGGGAATTGAAGCATCAGCAAGTCATGAATAACTGGAAAACAAATACCACAGCAAATAGAAACGTTTTCGAAACTGTTTCTTATATGTTTTCGAAAAATATTTTATGTTGAGTAACATGAATGTTACGGAAACGTTCCCATACATTTCAAAAATGTTTTGAAAAATATTGTTTTAGAAAATTTCAATTTATTCAAATTTAGCAACACAGCAAACACTAGGAGGAAACAAACGATAATATAATATACTTCGGCAACACTAACATAACTTCAACCCGTTTTGGTGCAAATCTTCTGGCCACCAAACCCTTTTAGAGCCTTCAGAATTTTGGAAATGCTTCAAAAACGTTTCCTTCACTGACGAACAGGTCCTACATTTGTGTTACTCAACGAAAAATGTTCTCAAAACAAATTACGAAACATGGTTTAAAATGTTTTAAAACGTTCTTGTGTTGGCTGGGCGGTATGAGGGTGGGCTGCCAATAGTATGAACAAATCAGGAAAAATATACGGATTTCAAAGTATCACATTAAGGGCAATTACAATAATCTGTATATTTTTTGAAAATGCAGTCAACGGGGAATCTCCCTTACACCCAGAGTAGCCACAGTCCCGCGGGTGTATGGTGTATTGGTTATTTAGAAGCTCTGGATTCTTGAGCGACAGGGCCAGGTCTACTGTAACATCTTACCCCTATAACAACAGCCTCCTAGTCCACTAGTCTCGGCTAACCCGCATGTTTTAATTGCTACCACTCTTGAAGATATGGTGTAGAATTGTACTCAACATGTGTGGTAAACCAGCACACATATCTGAGTGTGGGGTAAGAAAATAACACATTGTGTGAAGGTGTTGAAAAAAAAATTGTTAAAACAAATACACAAATTGGGCACAAGTATACACAATGATGTGTAACTTCCTACACAACGCCGGGATAGGTGTGCGATAGTTACACAACAGTTTCAGGATTGATAGTGGACATGGCTGGGATGGCTAAAGGTCAGCGCCATTCCTATACCCCACTTTCCCCCCCAAACCACTGACTCTCTTCTACGGATCCGCCGCCCCTCGCCATTGTGTCAGTTTTGGGACTCCATGAAGGTCACGAACATCTTCTCGTAATTCATTTCTACTAAAGCGTTGAACAATTATGCATACAGTTTCCCGGATACGGCCCCGTCTGTGTTTACCTTAGTCTAGCCCTTGTGTGGTGATAATCACATGCATGACTAACCGTTCTCACCATTCAACGCACGGGTCCGCACCCAGTATGAACACACACACACACACACACACACCACACACAACCACACTCACACACGCACACGCACAAACACAACACACCACTACATATACACAAAATCAATTCGTCGTTCAATTTTCTTCAGATGCATTACGGCACAGAGCGTGAAGAAGTGAAAACGAAAAATTTATTCGATCTAGCGATTTTTGCAATAGCTATAGGAGGGTAGCCTACGTTTGCTCAGGCGGGGTCTACTTAGGAAAGTGACTTAGATGCCATATTGCTTGGCCTGTATGACAATCGCTGTCACTGACATATTTTATCAAACGGTGTTTGTGTGTTTTTCCCCATTTCATCATTTTAGGTGGATTCGAATGTTAGTACATGTATTGGACACATATGGCATCCCCCAATGTCAAATATTCAAAACAATAACCCCACCCCTCGCTACTATTTTCACTATTTCGATCAGTCTTGCGCCTTTGACGAATGAGAGCAGTTTCTAATATAAATACTTCCTTCACTCCTAGTGGTATGGCACGCCAGCCAGGCGGTGATTCTGAACGGAATGTTGGCGACAATTTTTATTCCGACTTCCTCTCCTCCATAGACTACTCCCGTAGAATTCCACTTAAAATGTCATGAAACTGAAGCTTCGACGTGTTTATGACCGTGTAACTGCGGTATGACACGGTTGTCTTCTCCAGATTGTCTCCATGTTGTCCTATACTTAATATATTATATATTATAAGTAATATTCAAGCCCATCAACGTACAGATTACATATGCTCGCGGGGATTATGGGAACAATTAATGTCATAGAGATAGCATGACATTTTCGAGTATATGAATGATGCCAGCAGGGCGCTAAGCATTGTAGATGACTCCGGGTGTTAGTAAAAGTATAGTTCACGGCGTGAATGTCAATGTGCTACTGACCCTGAGTATTCAGTTGCTGTTGAGTGTTCATACACTCTTTAAAATGGCGTGTAACCAGCATACATATTCGCGGTGTTGTTTAAGAAATCACACAATCACTCCATAAATTTATTGATTTTATTATTATTATTTTTTTTACACAACCTTTACACAATGTAATGTAATTTCTTACACAACACTCGGGAAAAGCGTGCTGGTTACACAAATGTTGTAATTTTCTACACAATATTTTAAAGGAGTTGTAACGATCCCGAATTGTTGGCAAGTTTCAGGGTGCCTTCGCACGAGGGTCGGCCGAGAGCCTAACGGACTTTAGAAACAAAGGGGGAAAGGCGACTGAATTATTCAGGTTTATTAACACTAGCTTCCGCTATATTTGGGTGTCAATAGAAAAAAGGGCCCCCTTATCCAAATAACGCCAACCCTAATCACCAGCGTATAATAATCATAATCAATTTTTTAACACGAATTTTTTGCAGTTCAGTAGAGGTTTGCAGCTGTGATTTAGCAAAAATCGCAGCAGCATGTGTCTAGGGGTCCATAAATTGTACTTATTTGCCATTAGGGAGGGTGTGTGGGTGAGGCCATTTATGAGGGCGCAATCCCTTGGGTTCCGACCTCAACCCCCCCCCCCCCCCTCCCCTCCAAGACGACCTCTCGGTACGCGCCTGCATGAGGAACTCACCTTGTTGGAACTTGGAGGTGCATTTTACCCGGATGGGATTGGTGCCGGGTGGCTGCGCGTACGATGTGGCTGAGATGCGGGTGGAATATTATTTTGCGAATTGCCCAGTGGAACCCAGCCATGTAATTACCAAACGTCAAGCTCATCGACCGAAGCAAGAATGGCGAACGAAGAGTTTCGTTGCTTAGCTGAGAGTGTTTTTAGGAAGATAATCAGAAGAAATATATTTAACATGCTATGATCACATAAAAGTTACCGAGTCGCACAATATACGGTACATTTTACGTAGGCCCAATTAGAGTGTCTGCCACATGTCAGGAATATCGATAAAAATCGGCAACTATATAACCCCAAAAAGACATAGGCTGCCAGAGATCATCTCAGACTTCTAAGAGAGAAATATAAAGATGTCAAGTTTTTTTGGACTGTTGTGCAACGATGTCTGCGGACGTTGACGTCCCACACATACACTCCAGAGGTAGTCAATACGTTATAGATTTGCGGTACCGTTTTGTGTAACGAGCTAAGATCGACCAAAACTAGACCACTGAGGTTGACAGACTCCAGAAACAATAGGAATGGTTGTTTTACTATATGGAACCCACATAGGCTGCCAAGTAAGAACCACTGACTTGAGTGGACCGCCTCTTTCATCGGATTGGTCAATTTAGCGTGTTTTCAAGCCTAATTCG
Organism: Sclerodactyla briareus; assembly: GCA_026419785.1. Taxonomy (NCBI): domain Eukaryota; kingdom Metazoa; phylum Echinodermata; class Holothuroidea; order Dendrochirotida; family Sclerodactylidae; genus Sclerodactyla; species Sclerodactyla briareus. The sequence continues at coordinate 195,158 of JAODTK010002654.1, forward strand.
CCCCCCCAAAAGTGTTTTTGTTCAAAATTCCTAATTTTTCTCCATTTGCACGATCCGTTTAATGAAGAGTTGATGTTCACTGCTGAAATAAGAAGACATCTAATGGGGACTTCTCCCAATCAACTCCCTTGTTAGTTATTTTCATAATAGCCCCATAATAGACCCAACAATTCTTCCCACGGCGGAGAAAAAGGACAATGATTATCAAACAGCTCAGCCTGGCCGAGGCGTCAATTGAACCAGGAATTTTTTTCTCGCATTCTTACCCTGTTCACGCCATTTTCTGTGTTTTTCATTTTTTAATGATATACTTGCGAACACACAGGATCTAACATATTTTTAAAGGCCTGGCAAGGGTCAGACCTGGGTACTGTGGCCTTATTGTCCAGCCGGAATCCTTCCCAGGTACCGGAATGAGGCAGCTTCTTTGGCGGTACTTTAATGTTGGGGAGGGGGGGAATGGGGACTTAACATTTTTGGAGTCACGACCGGAATCGAACCGTGGTTCTCCCGGTGGAGGATGAGCACTACCAATTGTGCCAACCATCGGTAAAATATTAAATTCCGCGGATTTCACAACTAAGCGATTTGGGGTTCCCCTGGGACAAAACAATTATCCACGTAGCATTTGCACCTAACCATGGTAAACACGGAAACGCAATGTGCGATCATCAAAAGAAGACAGTGGTAGATTCAAGTTGATTTAGGTCCATAATGTCCCTCCCACGATCACGGGTATAATTCTTTTAGGCCGTCCGGTAACATGTAATGCAGAGGTCTTGCATATCGATCCATGATTTATATGCGTGTTACACCAAACGGATCTTATCGCCAGCCTAACTATCGACTTTACTATACCCCCAGGCTATGTTTGTTTACATACAATATTTCACAGGGCCTGCTAGGGTCGATCATTAGACACCCATCAGGTCACCATATATTTATAGCAAGTAGCAGTAATGCAACGTCCTTAAACTGTTAGATTACTACTAGTTTACAGTATTCCGACTGCATTAAACCATCGTCGATGTAACAATTCTTTAAAAAAGAAATGGCTGGGACAAACATTGAAAATCCCCGATCGATCAGTGTCGTATTCCAACACGCGTCTCCCAGCACTGAACGAGAAGCACAAGTTTGTACAAGCCATTCTTATGTACAGACGTAAGCTATCTACGACATGCAATGTGGGTGTACGTTAGTCTGCTGGGTTGGTGTTATGAGCTTTTCGGCCGTGAAATTGCGCAGTGCACCCCAATGGAACAGAAGTAAGACCAAAGATTGAGTAAATTCCTTGTCAACAAACTGACTCCTTGGAAACGACCCTTCACTTTCAGAGTACCGGTATTTATTCGCGTTCTTTTACTTGTCTGAGAAATTATATCGCAATTATGCTGACTAGTAGCTAAACGCAATCAGAGTAATTTCTCCAATAAAACAGAGAGATTGCGACTCGATAGCACTTACCATTCAGCGCCAAAAAAATATTTGGGATATTTTGGTGTATTATTTTATTATAATAATTTTTCATAATTGACTTCTCAAAGGGTTTTGTGACAACAGTTGGGATAACACTGTTCCCAAACTCCTCAAAATATGAGACAATGCGCTGTGCTGCCAGCGCAAAGCTTGTTAGTATGAGCGAACACTATCTCAAAATATTGGTTGGTCGGAATATGTCATCGCGGCGCACCCCACTGAAAAGTGTATTGACATGGGTTCGCCTGTTTACGGGAAAGATGCTGCCGTTCTCCACCTAGCTTTTGTTGTGTTGTTTGCTGCTTGAAAAGGCTGGGATATTCCATTAAAAAAATTCACTCATTTGTATTTGGCCGCGGTATAAGGAAAAATGTTCTGCATCTATGAAAAGAATTTTGTAGGCATGAGGAGAGATTACACTGTCACGATACTCATATGAATTTGATGCATGCGGGATGCTCTCACATGGACCATCATGGGGTATTAGTAATGTTCAATAAAATTTCCGTGATGGATTATGGGTCAATGAAAAGGAAACATAAAATAGAATCCACAGAATCACAATCGCAATCAACGAATTGCGTTGAAATATGTGTTTTAAATATTACCCACCCCCACACTGCACACACACACACACGAAAGCACACGCACACACAATTACACACGCACACACGCAGGGACACAACGCACACACGGACGGGACACACACACCACCTTTAAAGCCTACAGAAAAAAAGAGCACACGACACAAAATGAAGAGGGTATATTATGACAGTATGGAAGGGGTTAGTTAAATTTGCCTGGATAATGATACGCTAACAACTGATTACGGTACTTTGTTAAAACCAACAAGCAATAGCCCCGTGAAGTTCTTTGTGTGTCGAGTAAATTGATCCTACCGTCAGCCACATAAAACAAAAAACAATAATAATAATAATATAATAATCAAAATATTCCAACATGCTTATATAGTTAGATGTTCTCGGAGGCTACTAAACCCCGATCAACAAGGAGCCGGTACGACCTCCGACAATCCCGGAGAGAATAGGTCGCTGCCACTGTAGGCGCAGGTTTGTACCAGATTCTCACCATGTCCCCAATTATCGCTGGGTGGGGTAGGCAATGGAGCAAAGTAACGAGAAAAATTTATCGGGTTCAACATACCAATTTAGAGAACAATCATTGACTGAGATGTCTGAAAGAATAACAGCTATGGCTGTACTCTGATGACACACCCAGTGAAGACCATTATTAGCAGGTGTTTGTTTGACATAACACCGATATCACACTACATTACTACGTACAACCCCATTCACCAACAGCAGTAACAGTGCCACTCCATGCATGTACATATTTCTTTTAAATGTAGAGGGGGAACACTTGTTGGTTATCTTGATCCAATACCTGGATCAGTGGCTGCCAATTGGCCACTACACGGGTGGCAGGGGAACAGAAAATAGGCTTTGGAAAGATAGTAAATCAGTTATTGGTCATGTGCGTAGCTCCAAAGAATAGAGTGACTGAGAGATCGAATGCTGATGCTATAATGCACCTAGGTCACCCGATAATGACCGAGGGGCTCACGTGACCACTGAGGTTGAAATGTCAAATTTGACTGTGTCGATGTGACTCCATCTCCGAAAGTCGAATGGGCAACCTTTCACATGCGTCGGGGGACCACACTAGGGTCTAACATTGCTAGAGTACAATTATTGGAAGTGGTGTCGGGTGTGATGTCGGTGTTGGACCCCTTATGGGTTGGGACTTTTTTATATTTCGATACTGGTGTCGGTGTTTGTTGGGGTGTCGGTGTCGGGGCCTGCTGGTGTCGGTACTTGGTGTTTGTGTCGGACCAGCCAGTGTCGGACACAAAAACATGATAGAGCGGGGTCACATGAAGGGGTCATATATTGTTCTTGCGATTTTGGTGCGTGCAGGGCCATATATATACACGAAAGGTGCGGAAAAAAGATGGCATGCTGAACTCATTGTCACGCTCCAGCCCCACCCATTCTGCCATACATATGATTACAAAAGTCGATGTGAACAAATTAAATAGCGTTTTGTTTCGAAAAAAATACATAGTATTTCAGTTATGGGTTATTATATTCATTCATGGTTAGGAAAGAAATGTTTAAATTTTTTGAAGAATCCGATGATTCATGTTTGCAATAAATGAACATTATTGCGCATTTTAGTTTACCATCAACTGATCAAGAGATAAGAGTAGGATAGAGGTAACTCCATGCAAACGTGATTCCATACGATTTTCCCGTTGCAGATCACAAACAGGCAATATTGGTGATCACACATACATGACCCTGTAATTGTTTGAGTTTAAAATTGACGTTAGGTCCATTCAAATGAAATAGAAAGGTGTTTGAGAGAGGATTGCTGGGTTTCAAGAGAAGCCAACTGTGGAACGTTGATTTTGTTAGTGCATGAGGAAAACATCGCATTGCACAAGTGGTTCAAGTTGGCTGTTTAGTTCGATATCGGCGTCATTTATATTCATTGCGCAACGGTTCTATTCGTCAACTCTTAATGATGTGATGCACCTTACCTAGTATGTTGATTATTGTTGGACTTTTGAATAATATGTCCTGCAGTTTGGTGATTATTTGTTTTTCTTCGAACTTGAAATTCCATTTTCTTTGATCAAGGGAATCAGTGTGAGTTTCATTAAATTAATAAACATAGCAATGGCTGACCGGCTCACGGTGATGATCCTGACCAGTTGACCGAAAAATAAAGAATATTCCAAACAAGGACATGCCTCTGGCAGATATAAGAAATCACCGAGTAGCTAACCCTTATGCCTTGTAACAAAGAAGACCAAAAGCCTCCTCGGTCGGCTTTAGCATGTGGTGCGGCGCGCGCTGTGGTGTGTTTGTTGTGTGTGTATGTGTGTGTGTGTGTGTGTGTTGTGTGTGTTGTGGTAATTGTGTTTGTAGTGCATCACTGTTACAAATTGCATTGGGGACTCTAATATACTATTTCCACAAATGCCCCAGTCTTTTCGTATAGTTTATTGACCGTAGGATCGCTAGTACATTATCACGGATGAATGATCGGTTGTTTTAGTTCCTGAACACGGATGAAGGGCATTGCGTAGTTGTGTTTAAGATGTGACTACGATTATATACACACGGCACGGAATCACTAAACTGAGTTTAGTTCTTGCTCCGCAAGTCCAATTGATATACGTTATCGAAGAACGTTCCAAAAAAATACCGATACCTTTGTAATGAGATCAATTGAAAGCCTTAGACGACCACAATTTGTTTTCACATATTTAGATTTTTGAGAGTTTCAATTTACCGCGTTCGATATATATGTTTCGAACAAGAACATGCGAAGATCCATACAGATTTCATATTCGGTGATACAAATAAGTTTACCTCTACTTTCGCTACCTCCGACACAGGTTCTCCAGTATGGCGAATGGTCAAACAATAAGACAGTCCCAAGAGAATTCCAAATTACTGTAGGATACTTCAGATCCATCCTAGACAGACTAAGTTGGCGTTTCATTTGCGGGGATAACTGTCATCACGACTGGGAAATAAGCTTTCCATTTGCAGGGGAAACTCGTGATGCCCAGTCATGAATTGGGATTTAAAATAATCGCATCGACTCCATGGGGCGTCAACAGGGGGGGAGGGGGGGACAGGGCCCCCCACTTCAAAGTGGGGGGGATTTCATATCGGTTGTCCCCCCCACTTTTCCGGACCGTTTAAAAAAAAGTGAAGGCACATGCCCAAAATTTGATCACTCCTAAAATGATTTTGTCTAACCAAACAATATCGCGTGGGAAATTGTCTTAAGTCCATAATACCCAGGTGCGGACCCAGGTGAAGATCTGACCCGACTAGGGCGAAGTGGAAGGATTACCCCAGCTTTCATGCCGAGTTCTCGAATATTAAAACGAATAGCCAGAAGTGCATAATGTTAAGTGTTCGCCGCAACTGGCCGTTTTCTTCAAGGCGTTGTAGTGTAGGCTTAATAAGCGATGTAATGCTGAATCTTCGTTCACTCGATTAATTCCGGAAACCTTGGGGCAGCAGATTGCCCCCCCCCCATTTTTCTGAGAGAAAAAATCAGACGAAAATTCGTGGGAAATTGGGAAGGGAAAATAGCAACGGTGACAAAAAAAAACAAAAAAAATGCCTGCTGAATTTTTTGCAGTCTTTTCGAAAAATGCCCCAGGAAAAAATGCAAGTTTTAGCGCGCTTCGCGCCGCGTCCGGTTAGTTTCCCAGGACGCCGAATTGAAAATTCGGGTTTTACAAAATTCTGGTCCCAAATGGATTGGTTACCGTACGCCTGATGGCTTTTCCCATCGATCCCACGCAAACAAGGCCAGAGTAGAAAAGGTTATGAAGAAATACCATGTGTGATAATTGGTACTTCATCTTAGTATGCACAATGCCAAACTTTTTTGTTCTGTCTTTTCTCAAATCACACATGTAGATGTTTGCTATTGCGGCCTGGCAAGTGCCGGTCCGTCGTCTGGCGGGTATGAAAAACTGAAATTTTCTTGGTTTCTCGTTGCTACGAGCAAACCAATGGTGGCGCTCGGCTTAGTTGGTCATTTGCCTTCGATGTGTCCCCCCCACTTTTCGGAACGCTCTGACGCCCCTGATCGACTCTCATGATTTTTTTAAAATGGCGGACATTCGACCGAATTGACCCGAATTTGAAAAATTGGGAGGACATTTGATCCCATGCAATTTAGAACCCCTGTACATATAAACAGTTCAGGACAATCATCTTGAAGATGAGAATATTTTGACAAGAATTACCACAACTGGTTCCAGACTAGTGCTATGAAAAGCGGAATTTTTGGCAAAAATGCTGATCGTCGAACAAGGGCTTCTCGTGAAACCAATACCCATACCCAAATAATATATTTCCATAACGAATTTTGACAGCTATATAAGGTCTTTTCCACATCATTTTTACTGGAACAGGAAAGGTCGTGATCACGGTATTTACGAGTTAAATGGAACGTAGCGTATAAGGCTCGCTGATATGAAAATGACATGAAGACGTACAGAGCTGCCTAATGGACACGTTTTGGCAAATTTGGGGGAATGGGAGGAAGCATTTACCTTCTTTTGACGTTGCAAGTAAATCGAATATCTTGATCCAAACGTCAAATGGGTTCAAAACGTCTTGCTCGACTATCGTTAACGAATCGATGTTGTCAACGAAGTCGAATAAGAAACTGATGACACAACTGTAACGTATGCGAGTTACACTCTCCAACTGTAAATTTGTGAACTACTGGCAATTCTATAGTATTCAAATACTTGAAACTGAAGTCAATTTTGAGTCGGGGATGTAGCGCTTCACCTTCTTTAGCGGCATCATCTCCTCTGTCTTGGTCTTGAAGTTGGTCGTTGAGAGTTGCCTGGTCCTCAGGCGACATAGAAAAACCTCCATGAAGACAGCCCGGTGCGTCGAGCTCATGAAGTAGACGACCCAAGGATTCATGCCGAGTTGGTCAGTGCCGCAAGGTGTAGAGAACCACGTGGGCATCCATACCGGAGAATGCGTTAGCGTCAAAGGCTGCTACCAGTGGATCACGTGGTACGGTAGCCAGAAGATCCCGAAGAAGATCGCGATGACGATAACAATCAGAGCGAGACGCTTCCTCGCGCGAAAGTGCTGGACACCAGGTTGAGACTCGTCGCTGAAGTGGTCCGTGCTCGTTAGCAGGGTCCGCGCTATCAGAACGTAGCAACAGCATATCGAAATCAGAGGGAGGGCGTAGTAGAGACAGAACCTCGCAGTCTCGTATATCCTCGTGATGTCTCCGCCGACGGGGTAGGCGTGGCACTGTCCGTCCTCGGTGTAAGCTAGAAAGGGGATGGGGATAGAGACGCAGACGCTAATCCACCAGACAAACACCGCCGCCAGACCCCGTCGGTAGCGATTGTTTCTACCGCGGATGACGGTCTGGCCCGCGAGGACCATATACCGCTCCGCGCTAAGTGCCGTGACGAGTAGACAGCACCACGCCCTGAGCGGTGACTGGGCAAAGTGGCGCAACTTGCAAAGGATCTCATTAAACTGCCACTCTGGATGAAGTGCGTACTCGATATAAAACGGCCCCGAGACCATGAGATAAATGATATCTCCTAAAGCTAGGTTCGTCAGGAGGACGTTGGCCGGGTTACGTAATCGAGGGGAGCTACACACAGAGATTAGGAAGCTCAGGTTTCCGAGAGTACCAACGATCATCAACAACGCAATGAAAATGATCTGAAAAACGAACTTGGCCTCTAAAGGTCCTCGATTGTCTTGACAATCCAAACAGAAGGAGGATGAGTAGGTCCAGGAGGGTTCAGGGAAATCATTGACTAGACTCATCACATGACAAACAGCTCCCTATTGTACATATTCGGAAACGTTTGTAAATTCAAGATCTTCTCACGTCATATACTAACCTCGAAGTCGGCATGAGGATTACCACGAAGCTATCGTCTAACAGTCCAAAGTCATATATTATCGAGCAATATTTTCCGCAGATATTGCGAAAACTATGTCACGGTGGGCCGGAATCCTGCACATTAGCGTGTAACTAAAGACAGACCACGTGCCCTCGTTGTTCAAGTAGTTCCTATGAAATTTCGAAGCCGATGTTCCGTGATGTTGTGTCAATCTAATTTGATTATAGTACGACGGCCAATGAGTTATTAGCGTTTGCCCATTCGTTCAAGTCAGGAGTCACTGAACAAGTTGAAGACATTATCGTCGTGACATTTTCCCAGCCTGAATGAAACAAAAAAATAAGGCCAAGAATCAATTAGAATGCTTTAACCACTGTTCTCGGTGCATGGTTGTTCCTCAGTGAATTTTATGATGTGCTCCTATCAAATCGGTTAACAAAAAAATACCGTCGTTCCTTCGCAAGACAATCTCCATCCAATAAAAACGTATGAAACATGGGTTTTCCACGCGCCTATGATTGACGAGTCACGGAGTAGATTGAGTTGTTATCAAAATAGTAACGGGTTTCCAGAATAAGCGAAAGAATAACGGAGGCGTCTCTGCGTGTAAGCTCGCTTTCGTCTCTTACGCAATCAAAACTGAAAATCGAACCATGTTTCTAAATATTCATGTGCCTTTGGGATCCTGTATCACACTGCGGAACCCCGATGCTGGCGACCCGAATCTTGACTGACGAGGTTATTACATCGACTGTTAACTTTTTATGCGAAGAAGAAACTATAAACTATATACCCTTGTCAATTCAACTTGTTAACAGGAATCGCTTCAGGGTGACGAGCTCATTTAAAAAACAAAGTTTCTACTAAGAGCCTCAGAGTTGTCACTTCGGTATTACCCGAATTGGTATTTTCATTCCACCTTAAATCTCGACTGGGATTTAGTCCGTATAACCGAGGCTTCCAATCTGAATAACAAATTTGAAACAAGAGTCTGCCCCGAATCAGAGTTTCACTCTATTGGGTCTCTCAAAACATGTCCGATTAAAATTGTCTCCATATAAATATTCGCTCGACGTAGCAGAACTCGGGTGATTTACAGAGTAAGGTATAAAGGAATCGAAGGTATACGATATATACAGAAACTCAAGTTCTGCGAAACATTCGTTTGTTCAGCACAAATAGCACGTTTGAAACACAATGAAACGGAAGTACTGTCTCGTACCTCCTCTGGATATCTGTTTTCATAGGTTCCCCAATAACACATATTACATAATTCCGGGTTTATCTCGTTGATTCTCTCTAACTAGTTCTCCCACGGTGTTTCTAACGAATAGTGATAGCCAGAGTATTTATCTACACCCACTGTTAAACTTCTTGCTTATGGATTGGCCGAAGCGACGTGACTCATCGCTCCGTCTCGGATGAGAGAGTGTCACCAAAATATCGTCATGAGGTGAATTTTCTGGTGGTCGTTCAAGTAACGAATCGGAGCGTTAACTAAAAACAACAGTAACAGTCCGAAGAACATTCGAGAGAAAGAACGCCTTCCCATCAATTATAAATAGAACAGTATTTATTCGCTCTCCCGTCAGTTAGTCTTCCAATGAAGTTATCAAACGAACTGAACGAGCACGAACTGTCCTATCGAACAGGCAGTAGAGGCTATGTAATATTCTTTCGAGTATGATATTGAATGAACCTTTCAATCAAGTCTGCTTGCGGTGTCATCGAGAATAGATTGGATAATAAAATACTGATCCGAAACTATATCAGTTATTCCACGGCGGTGTAAGGAGAAGCAATAGTGGCTCGGCTCGGGCGATAAATAACCCATCCTCACCCCAAGCACCGCCCACAGTGTTTGTTGCTCTTAGCAGGAGCCAAGAAAGTTACGACTTCGTCGAAGTGAGAAATATGCCACGTCCCCTCGCCCTCGGAGATCGGCAGGAAGATTTGTTACTTTGGATTACAATAAAATTCTCGGTTGTCACCCCTCCCGCTGGCGGGAGAATGCTGCGCCATAAACGGAAAGGCGAATCACAGCCACGATCCTCACTTGTATAGCCACTAGAAAGTGCTACCTCGTGACGTGTACTCGGCGATGAATAATTCATGAGACGAAAAATCTCGGTGTACGTTCTAGTTAAGGCAGTCGAATTCAGCCTCTGTAATGATATTAAAATATTTAATCAGAGTTAATGAGAGTGAAGCGTAATATTAATGGATTCAGGAACAAGCGTATCAAATTCCGATATTTGTCGCCAATGATATTTTCTCGTGAAATCCACGTCAAAGTGCCGAGACGCGTTAACGTGAGACGGAGGTATATTTTACATATGGAATCGATTTTGACGGTCTCACATTGTTCTGGGATTGCTCTTGTGTTATCTGATACTGCCTAGCGATAGTGCAACATGAAAGTTGTTGTGACAACAGCAAAGAGTAATTTGAAGGCATCCATTTTTCGCCATTTAGAATATGGAGGCTGATAGGACTATATAGATAAATACATATATAGGACAGGTATATAAATAGCAATGTAACATTTTCCCCTGTAATGACATGGGAGGAAAGAATGGAAACATTGCGCTTTATCAGTTTATTCGAAATCGGTATTTATAACCCCCGAATTAATGGATAAATATTATCTTGCGCATCTGATGACACGGGAAAATAATTATGAGGATGAGAGTGGAAGTCGTCATTTTAGGTAACATTTTTGTTAACTGCGATGGTTATTCATGAGCCTGCCAAAATGATGACGGGGTGAAATGAATACATATTCCATCTTTCCTTAGGTACTGGTCATGCCAATTTTGAAATAAGCTTCCATGAACAAAGGAAATTGAACGAAATATTGGTATGTAGTTATATCAAATGTAGGGGATTTTTATCAGGTGCGGCAAATGGACAGAAATAAGGTAAAACCTATTATTATATGGAATGGGATAGTTTTATACAAATGTCCTCTTATTAATTATTATACTGATTTCATGCTCGATATTTTGATTCGATTGGCAACGTCAAGCCTTTGGGAGGCAAACATATGCATGTGAACTGTATATCGCAACGATTGAGCAGTACGCCTTACTCGTGAACACCGTCAAATGCTTTCTCGTGAAAACTGGTAACGTTGATAGTACCAATCTTTCCCCCCTTATATGAGACGGGCCTCTCCATAAAGGCACAGTGTTTGTTTGCCTTCAATTCGATCATCGCCACTCAGGTTCGATGTACGTAACAACGTCACCTCGGCGAACGTGAAGCTGGATCTATTATTTGCTTCCCTTCGTTGTTTAGCTCACACTTGGGATCCCTTGCGCGGTCAGTCGTAGATAGCACGGCTTCAGATGCACACGTAAATGTACACAGAGGGGAAGGGGGGGGGGGGTGAAGTCTTCACACGTAGCGGAAAATATTGTATAGCAAATACACGTAGCGGCATATACAACATCCTGATTAATACTATGGTTGGGGGTGGTATGTATTTATTTATTGATTTATTTAATTTATTTATTTATTTATATTTATTTTAATTTTACTTTATTAGTTGTTATTCATGAATTCATCTCTTGATCATTTATCAGCTTATTCATTAATCTAATTATTAATTCTTTCATTTATTCATTCATTTATTTATTCATTATTTGTTAATCTTTATTTTTTCATTATTCATTTTTTTTCTATTTTTTTGCCAATTTAGTTCTATCCCTATTTACTACCCATATTATTTATTGGTGGATTATTATTTATGAATGGTTCACTTATTCATTCATATATTTTTCCATTCCATTTTTCAACAGTCAGTAAATGGTTGATTCATTTTATACACTGAGTACAGAAAAGCCCAAAAGGTAGAGGGACGATTGAAGCCCCCAGCACTACACTTGAGGCATTGAAATCGAAAAGTGACGCAGTGATGACGCGGCTATTAAGTAACTTATTGGGAGACCCCCCGCCCCCAACACCCCCCGCCTCGTGGGTACGCCCCTGCTACTTCACTTCCCATTCAGTAACATTTTCTATGCCAATGAAGCGCTGTGCTCATACAATGACAACTCCAGCTGTGGTGATATAATTGTTATACTATTCGACAAACGAGCGAAAGAAAAACTTCGAAAGGCTATAATTACAAGCTACCTGTTGGTCCAAGCGCCCAGTTATTGACATTTTCTCTGAAACCTAGGCATGGAACCCGAAGCCTCTAACTTTGTAATCACCCGCATAGTTCCTCATAGTCTTCTTCCAAAGAGCACATTTGATATTAACGATTCGACCCCTGTTGGAATTTGATAGACAGCGATTCATCCAACAGCCCAAAAGTACGCTAGCTAATTCAAGAATCCAACGTGAATCAACTCGTGAGGCCCTTGAATAAGAAGTATCGCCGCGGTAAGGCCCCTGTCTGGTGACAAGCGGGAACGAAGTGCAAGTAGCCGTGTAGGGTGTGAAAGCTACACGCCGGATTGAATAAAAATATTAGACCAATTGAAGTATCCTTCGGCTGATTTCCCAAACTGTATTTTCCGGCATTTAAGCCGTGTGTTGCTAGATTCGAAAGAAAGTATAATAATTAAATCGTTCTTGAAATACTGTTTCAAACAGGTTTTGTAGCCTATCAATATTCGATGGGTTTGTTTTTCTGCAAGTGAAAGGCTATATTTAAAAGTACCGTACAAGTGATGTGAGTGTGGTGGGAATCAAGGTGGGATTTCACTAATTTGAAATATTAGAGAAGACTTGAGCAAAATTGTTCGGACAGAATCACTTCGACTGTCGGAGTGAAGTCGTCTTCTAAAACTTCGAGCTCGTATCGCCGAAAAAGTAATCGTCAGATGGTACTTTGTAGGTGCCATTATTGCTTGCATTTATATGATTTCGAATAATAAATTGTGGCTTGGGCCATTCATGTTGGGCACAGAAGTTTTCATGGTACCCCTCAACAGGGGTAATTTATTGGAGGGTCCGCTTTTTAAAAAACCCCTTTTTCGTGGGAAACTGCAGGGCAGGAAGGGGGGGGGGGGGTTTGGGTGGTTGGTGGGGTATAGCACTTAGCACTGATCTGATACTCATTGATATATGGTCTGGAGAGAGAAGCCCCCCCTCCCTCCACACGACAACCCGGTGGCCGGAGCTAGGGCCACAACAACTGTTTCTCCACATCAAGTTAAACATATAGCAATACGTGGTGGAGTGCGTCCGGTTTTGACCATTTCAGAACGGTGTTTCCGCTAACGAAGCAAAATGGAAATAGGAATAAATATGATGAATCAGTATAATTACAGGGTAGGGTTCCTTCAGGGCCGGATTAAGAGTGGTGCGGCCCGGGCACTCGTAGGTTGGGGCCCTATAATACCGCTTAACGGAACAATAGAGATGGTACAGTCAAGTACGGGGAGACTCGTTTTTAAACAGACACAATTTATGGCCGGTGTTGTGAAGAAAATACTCACTGTGTACTGCTGTGTGTTACATTGTTCTCCCTCTATTGTGCATGAACAGTATTATAATGAACAATTGAGATCCACCTTTTTTCAGAGAAGGGGTATTGCTGTTATACAGGCGTGAACGTGATTGAATACCCTTAGAATAAAAAAACCCAATTTAGTTAAACTCTCAGATGAAAACAAACGAGTGGGATTAAAAACAATAAAAGCAGGAATTTAAATGAGGTTATATTTATACTCATGCATCTGACCGTGCACATATTCCTCACATCAGCCTGAGGGGAGTAAGGGACAATGCATCGAGCTGGCAAACAATGGTCGTAATTCTCGTCAATGCATGCATGTATGCAATGGCGTGGCCAGGTACCCGAACCTAATTCACTTCAGCGTTGCGCATCCAAGGCGTAGTGCAACCTTATGGTTTGGGGGCTGGAGCAATTCAGGACCTCCACCGAATTTCAGCGCCATACGAAAACACGACCTAATACAGAAAGAGATCAACGCGCTCGAGGTCGTCAAAGTTTGGTGTATTCGGACAAAGGTTAAACAGGAATTGAGCATGATGTAACAAATTCGGACAATCAATAAATTCTTCAAGGAACTCAGCCCCAATTTTGATTCAATTCTGCCTGATTATTTGTTCTAAAAATCTTTGGGGGCTGGGGCTGCCGCGTAGCCCTAGTCCATTGCCCCTTAGGGCTGTGATGCGCATTGCCCTCCTCCAAAAAGCAAAATTGCGCAACGGAGACAAAGAATACAAGATCAGTTTGATTAGCAGTCTGGGTGGTACCCCGATACTGGCACTCCGTTCTAGCCAAGTTGACAAAGGACATTATGCGATACTGCCTATGCGTGGAATATATTAGTTGAGGTGACCACCGTGAAATCATAGACAAATTACGATTACGTTCATTGACAATCGGCAGGCCTAGTTAGGTAATCATCACTTGGGTGAAATGCCTGTATTTTCCGCCTTTCAGAATGCTTGCAAATTCAGAGAGGATTTATCGTAATTCAGCGATCTTAAAAATGTCACTTTCAATAGCGAGAATACTGAGGTTCACTAACCTGTGTTGGCGCATCGTGCTTCTCATGTGATGCTCAAACAAAATGAGTTTTGAACAAGACCTTCCCCGCTTTGCAATTTGATTACCGAAAATGGAAGGTAAATTCTCAAAGCAATTCCGGATAGGTAATTAAGTGTCCTTCAAAAAAACCCTTTTCGATATGCCCGTTACATGTCGGCCTCAGTAAAGTTCCCGCTGAGCTGAATTTCAACAATTCAAACAAACGGAATCAATCGTCATACGACCTCCCGAGAGCGGACGGAGTAGTTCTTTATTCAAATGGGAAGCAGACGATCGGATTCGTTCTCTTTCAAGTCATTATTCAGGTAAGTTTCTCAGAATCCGAAGTTCGTTCGAAGCACGTCCAGTACTACAACAAATCCAGCAACGCGGAATTACCTTTGGAATCAATTAGCTCGGCTGAGTGGGGGTTCTCCCATGGGTTCTAAAGCGATCAGTGTGGTTCTCGGGCGTGGTGGGCCCCCCTTGAGAATTCCTTACCGCCGGATAGTTTCGCTCCTTTGTCAACCAATCTTCGAAGCGGTCTCGCAAACCCGTTGCAGCACGATGTTTAGAGAGCTTTCAAGAGCGCGACCATGCAGTAATGGAAAAATCGAACATTTGTTGTGGCTCACGATTTCTGACAGTTTTGTACTCTAAATGTGGGCGGTCCAAATGTAGACGTGCCCTGTTGCCCCGCCCTGAATCCGTAGTGGTTACATTGCTTTAGAATGATATCATGCTCCAAACTGAAATATAAATATACCGATTGAGACATCCAAGACATTATAATCTATAATTCAGGTGTGTACGCTATGTATCAGTAGTTATACCAACAAACACGGTATCGTATTATTTGAAAAGCCAGCCAGTCGCTCTTTGTAGTAATGGAGAAAGACTGTGCTACCTCGAAATACACCTGTCTCTGTAATATAATGTGGTATATCTCAACTAATTGGACAAACATTCAATCACTGCACGGTCATCAAATATTTTGATTTCTGAATTATACAATTAAAACATGTAACCAAGCCACTAAACAATCTCGTTCACTGCGAGTGAATAATTGGCTCTGCAATACACAACATTTCTCCTCCGCGCGAAGCAGCCCGCCAATGTCACAAAGTCATCTCCCGCTCGCAACTAAACGAATGAAGCAATATGGAGGAAGGCCGGTATTACTCGGAGTTAATAAATTCGCGACACATGCCGTCTCGGGAGTATTTTTAGAAACAAGACAAAAACTTGGGCTAAACAGAAATATCTCTCTTAGGGATTAGAACTGTAAACAGACACAGTCTAAAGACAAATGGATGCTTCAACAAGATCGCCGAGGAGTGGGACATGAAATTACGGATGTCATGGATTGGTCTTCGTCACACACGACGGCTTGTGTCAAAGAAAATTATTCACATAATAATTCAACATGATCGGAAAGCTATGGGTTAGGGTACACTTTCCGATATAGTGTGTCCGCGAGAAAACGGGGACAGGCAGTAAACGCCGCACCATACTAGCGTTAATTTTGCATTGAAAAACATGTATTGTCAAACTGAAAAAAATAAAATAGCAGAATGAAACAAATAGTGACGATTTTCTCGGGTGTTTTCTTAGCTTAAACAACTTGACAAGGGGGAATCGCAGCGTATTATGCAAATTACGTATTCGATTCAAGATCCCGTGATTTCCATGATTGCACACCCAAAATAGAGGCCTTAGGGAGCCAAGTAAATCCTAACATTTTCGGTTTGATCTAAACTGCACCACGGAACATTCCCGCGAATATTCACAAAGAAGAAACCGTTCTTTGCGGGAGTACGATCTGGAGTGACGATTCAGTAGACGGCTGTTTTCCTTCTCTGATAACTTGGGAAAAGGGGGAATCGTTGGCATTTGTATTCATGCAAATTGAGTCTCGGTGGTCACTCATATCCCGCTATTTTATATGTACGCCCAAAAAATATTATACCAGGCAGGAGCCGGTATTTCCGTTTGACTTGACCAACCTGACAATTCATTTTCAGGGATATGACAGTACCAGCTTAGATGAAGGTACGTACTTCTTCGATTTGCGGGCGGATGAGGGAGCGGCGGTTACCGCGCGGTATCTTGATCCGCTAGTTGAGACAATTTACACCGTAAGGGGAATTGTAGAACACCTCACGGATGGCCTTATGCCGCGAACAACTTTCCCGTCCGATATTTTTCGCAGCTCTCACTCGCGATGCTACGCTCTTCTTGACCATAATTATATAATTTCCTGGAAAATATTTTGCGATCGCGTCGTCATGGATTAGGTTGACACTCGGCAGAAGACCCCCGCCAGACATTCTACAATAGTTCGGCAGTAGTTAATGTGGAAGTATTGAAACTTCTCTTCCGCCAAAGGCCGATGTTCATTAAGTTCGATGCCTTCGACAGCATTGTATGGGGCAAAATAAAGTTTCTTTATTCGTTTTCACAATATTGCCCATCATCGGGACTCCTCCTAGATATGACTTGATACGATAGACACCAGTGGAATATAGGCATGAGACATTATACAGCAACGTGCGAGAAAATCCGCGAATAGCAAAACTGTTACGACGTCATCAAACGCCGATAGCGATGGCGGGTGTTTGATGAAAAACGAACTGAAACGGAACTCATATATCAATCATATATGTACGAGTGACAAGTTCTACGCGACAAAGATCCCGATGGTTGACATGAGACAGCATGGATGAATTATCTCAGTCTATTAGAGAAGAAAGTATTTCAACCTTCTTCTATAGAACACGAAGTTCCAAGAATTTTAGACGTTTTTCTCAATGTCAAGTTCACAAACATGAAACACAAAAGAATACATAAGGAATTGTTTAGGGTTGTCCCGCCACGGATGTCATTATCAGTGCACAATAAGAAATTGAGATATTTGCAAATACGCGGATTCACAAATCCAAACTTTGCAAACACAATAATTGCAACAGAATGTCGTATCAAGATTGGGCTTATTAAACCAGAGGATTCAGCCTGCCTTCTTTTGTATTCGAGTATCATGAGACCCTTCACACATGAAATGAGGGGAAAACTCTTAACAGTAACAATAGGATAAGGCAGTAGTTCAACACGCATGCGAAATTCTCTCATCGAACAGAGCTCTCGCGAACGGACGGTATTAATCAGTGTTGTGCAGTAAGCAACACCGGTGTCGTTTTGTCGACACCGGGGCAGCTGTCAGCACCACCATAGTGCGGCTCTAGTCTTAATGAGAATGTCGGTGTTGCTGTGGTGTTCGAAGCACTGACGTGTATTGATAAGTCGTTGTCGTGTGTTGGTTATGTTCGGGTTGTTCGGGTACCATTTTTGAAGGGGGTTGGTCGGGAAGTGGGGAAATTTCAGGCCAGGGGTTTCGGGTTTCGACACCGGCAATTTTTTTGCTAGGTTTTGTTCAATTCGATTTCCCAGTATTTAATGATATCCGTCCATTTATTTTTTCAGTGTTCCATTGGAATAATCCATTTTATCATAGTAGGCTTTTCTTTTTTACAAGTAGGGCAAATAGGCCTACGTCCCCACTTGAATCGGAGAACAGGGGGGCCCCGCCCTTGCCAATCTAGCTTTCGGGGGACACGCTTGTCACTGAGAACTCCAACAAATCCCATTCCATGCATATCCCATACCATAATAAACCTTATTATGTTCATGTATTTTATAGCAAATTCCTCGAAAAAAATGTAGCCAGCTATTGTTAGGGCTTTTTCACAAAAAAAAAAAAAAAAAAACCGGGGAGGCAGCTAACCCGGGCGCCATAAACAAAAATGGGACTCGGGTTTCTTTGCTTAACAAGACAGTGTGGCTACAAAATTAAATAGACTTGCATTTTCATAACACCACAATGTTTATACTAACTCTAATTGTAAAAACCTTTTTTGCCCAAAGGTCTGGCACGGTTTTCGATTACTCGATAAAGCAAGAAATTGCAGCCCCAGTCCTCAACAAACTTCAGTTCAATTTAATGAATCAGGGGATTGAAAGGTAATTCCCAACCAATGTTACAATTCACCCCAAAGCATATTTTAGGGGGGCACACGGGGGTGTTTAAAGATTCGGGATGGAGGAAAGCTCGTTTTCTTTGCAAGTGAAAAAATCCGTAGTATAAACTTTGTCTAATTGTGGATTTAGTTTGGGGTGTGTGGTCCCTTGTATTGCGGCCGATACTAAACAAAAGGGCCAAAACTGATTTGGACTTTTTTGAAACTATTGACAAATGCGTTAGTGGGGGGCTCTAGCATTGACAAGGAAAGGAGTAATTTTTTTTGCCGGGGGGGGGGGGGGGGGGACAAATGTAACAAATCTGTTACTCTAGCCCAGTTGTATAGCTAATAATTCAGATATGGATTATGTTATATTTGCCTATCCGGAGATTATGGAGTTGTTTTGGGGCCGCCCGATTTTCGCATAAAAAAAAAACTTGGTCTGTAAAAACTAGTGAGTTACCACCATTTATGCACACCACTCCAAAAGTTAAAGATTAGCAACAGTAGTGCAAATCAATCAATCACATTGGTGTGGCTGAAAATGGTATTTGTTGGGGAGGGGGTTATTTGTTTTAGGAATAGGGTGTGGGTGGAAAAAATTAGGTGAGAGAGTAACACTTGAAGGGTTAAAAGGGCCAGAGGTTACATGCAAAGACAAGGCCGAGGTTGTCTTTGGATTGGTACCAGCATGGGATGTAGCTAGCAAAAATCTAGTGCGGTTGAAATTATGCAAATTGCAGTCCAAATGGTTTTTTTCTAAATCAGGGTGTTGGGGGGGGGAAACAATTAATTTTAATTGACTGTTGTATTAAAAGCGGTAAATAATGAATTCATTATTTCAGTGCTGATTGGCAAGACCTAGAAATTTTTTGCTGTTTGGAGTCCTGGGGTTGCTCAGGTGAGTGCTGATACCACCCCAGCCATAGTACATTCCCCTGGGTTTCCAGGGCATGGGGCTATTATCATAATTAATTGGGAAAAAGAGCGTGGTTACGAGGGGTAGGGCATGTGATTAATTTTATGGACTGTTAGTGCAATGTTTTCATTAAAAAAATGTTCAGCATGTGGACTCTGTTTCCGAGCCAAAAAACTGGGAATTGTCATTTGTTCGCTATCTGATGACATAGTGTTTTGCATCCGGCGCGAGGACTCACACTCACTCATGGGAAGCCAAACATGCTTGAAAAGGGGGCCCCCAACCTAGCAGTACCCACTCACCCTTCACCAAATACACCTCAGCGCCTCCTCTTGGCATGTGACCAGGGGGCCTCCCCCCATCCCCTACACTCCCTTGGGACCACTCTACCATGAGCTACAGGTTTTGGGCAAACCCGGGGCGGGCAGCCCCAAACCTCAGATCCCGTACTGACAGATACGACCAGTGGAAAGGATCTTCTGTCGGGTGAGTGTTTCATTAAAAGAGGCTGCCTATTGTGACGACAGGTCATAAAAAAAAACAAACTGGCAGTCATCGTACTCTAACTTGTACATTTGGGCAAAAACAAACAACATTTTTTTGGTTCCCACCAAAGTTATATAATGGGGAATCCCACAAATCGTTTATTTAGGTTTGTGCCAGAAAAACCCAAAAGGAAGGGCAGAAAAACCAGATCATATTATTAACAAAAAAAAAAATGTAGTTTGAGGGGGGGACTGCAATTAAAACAAAGGGCTGTCGAGCACAACGGTTTTTTATATTCTGGAAATTGCTTAAAAGGGTTCATTCAGCCTCTTCCATGTCATTTGTCATCCTTTCCAAGCCACGCGGCACTACCAATTTACTGTTAGGTAATCTATTGGTATTGACTGAGTTAAAAAAAAAAATAATACAATTGAAAAAGGAAGAATCTTGTTGAAAAAAAAACCGATTTAGTAGGGCATTGTTAATAGGTCCAAAAAAAAAATTTTTTGCCGTTTTTTTTGTAATTTTCGTGGAATAGGTCCCCTGTTTTGGCCGGAAACAAATAGTTTACCAAAGGCCGGCAGCTTTTTTTTTTTTTTTTAAATTTGTTTGAAACTGTGATCCCCACCAGTTACTCCAAAGGATTAGAGATGATTTGAGTTTGGCTGTATTTTTTCGACTGAAGGTTTTCACTTCTTGTTTTAGAGTTGTTGAGGTTATCGAACGATTTTAGCAATTAATTTTTCAATATATATTATATAATATAATATTTATTAATCATTAATTTGCTATTTCTCGAAATTATTGCGAAAAGTTTGGAATGTAGCTTTGAGGCATTCAAACATGGAGATTAAGTATTTCTTAAATCTTTAAAAAAAAAAAAAAAAAACTCTTTCCCTGGAAAAAGGCTCTGTTCGGGTTTCATAAACTTTCATTTTTTTAGTTATGGTTTGGAATGAGGCCTTTTTCCGGTTATAGGGCCCACAGGGGCAAACCGGGGCTTGGAACCCCCAGGGTATTGTTTAGGGGAAAGGGGTTTTTTCAGGGGGGAAACTAGAAAGTAGTTTTAAGTAAACTGGAGAAGTTAGCCCAGGGCCCTATGGTGTGTTTTGAATTCTAAACCTGATTTTATGGGGAACTGGTATTTGATTGTTTTTCAAAAAAAAAAAACTTTGAGTAATGTTTCCAAGCGTGCTAAAAAAAGGTTTATTGTTGTCTATATTGCTTCATAGGCAAATATTTTTCCATACTCTAAACATGTTTAATAAATGAATTTAAAACATATTTACTGAAAAAAAAAAACGCTCATTGTGGTTAGGAAAAGGTTGATTTATTCCTAAAAAACACTGTTGTCCAAGGGTTGGGTTTGGTGGTTCGGGTGGTGGTTGGCTGTCGGATTCGGGGGACCCTTTTATGGGTGTCCGCCGTTGTGTTTTGAGGGGCTTTTGGTTCTGAATTTTCCGATACGCTTTGTCCGGTTTTTGTGGTGCGGTGTCGAGAAACTTTACCGGTGTTTCTTTTTTGCGGGTCGGTGTGGTGTTGGTTCGGATGTGCCGGGTTTGTCGGACAACAAAACCCAACTGGTATTAATTTAAAAAAACGTTGTTTTTATCGTCCGAGATCTGTTAGCGAGGCAGAGTTTCCTGCTTGTATTCCTTTCACGACGCAAATAATCTTGTAGGTTCTCACTGGGCGCGTTAACGCGTTCAAACAGACAATTTATAAGGTGGGAATTGGAGAGGCAAAGGTGTCCTGTAATTTTACTTATATTACGTGAATGAGCCCTAGGCGCGTGCGCCGACCCAAAAGGGCGCGATGGAAAGTCAAAACAGTTCGCAGGGCGAATTCCGTCGATTTCCGCGGAATTCCGTCGGCCAACATTTTAGGTCTCAATTTTTTCAACGGTAGAAAAATCAGCAAATGGTTGGGGAAATGTTCACGGTCTGCATACCCAAGGAGAACGTTGTTGAAGTTGATGTTCGTTCATTCGTTGCCGCTAAGCGTTGGAGGCGGTTGTGACGGTTGAAGGAACCCGTGGCGGTTCATGGAGCTATTATATTAACTGGAGGGGACATTAGAGCACGTATTGTGTGCCTGTTTTTCAAATCCCGTCAGAGACCACAAACTCAAAGTGAGAAGGCTCTCTATGGTGTGTAACTTCGTTAAACACATTGAGTTTGTTGACGATCTATCTGGAAATTTCTTCTACCATATGCGCGCCCCACGCATACCTTTGTTGCTTCATGTAAAGCATAGATTTTCAGGTGAAGATTCTCGGGAAACATTTTAGTGAGCGTTACCCTGTTCAGAAAACGCGGTGGTAAAGTCAGACGATCTATTACGGAAGCACGGAATAAACATAATTAATCCTGAATACGATCGATTGCGTCTGGCAGAAAAACACCATCTTAGCGTAAAGTATAAAATCCCGGAGTGAACTGTGCGTTATTAATGTGAAGCTTGAATTAGAGGAGGCTGTCAAACGGAAACATAGTCCAATCTTCTGACGGAAAATTGCGAAGCTGTCGCCCAAAAATCACATGTCGTTTTAACAACACTATAAGTGAGGGCGCTGTGGGGGCTTAGCATCAAGCCTCACTGACTTCTGCTCTGCATAGGAGCTCAGTACAGCATGATACAGTATGTCCGGGCTCGTTGCGGTTCGACGCTGACCTTCACCCGTGTCTTTGCTTTGAGTTGCTCAACTGCCTGTGAAAGGTCACAAACGCGCGCAAGTATACTGATAGGAGAGCACGCAAGTTCGACTTATCGCAACACCTCGTGGCGTCATGCGTGACTTTGAACAACGGTTCACAACATTATTGGCTATCTATACTGTTCCACTTCCCCCCGACCATTCACTACATCAGACAGCAAAGCCCAGCAAAAGTTCGATCATTTCATGACGCCTATTGGCCTCTAAAAGGCTCTCAGTGGGAAGGCAGTATGCATCGTTGCAAAGACATGTGGGGAAATCAGGTCAAACAACCAGGCTTCTACGGAGTTTTTGGCGAAAACGGCCACTCCGTGCGGAACATAATTCCCGTCCTCCTCCCCTTCCAGCATCCTCTCGGCTTTCCTCCCTTGTGTCTCCCTGCTATTTTATCTTACCCGCCTCACCTATCCGTCTACAGATCATCACTATTATTCTCTTTCAAGTATGCTCTATACGATTCCCATCTCCACTGTAGTCGTATCTACACGGCTTACACTCTTCCGTTTTCTCTCTCCCTCCTCTTTCATTCCACACTTTTCCTTACTCTGTTCTTTGTTCCTGATGATCTGACTCACCCCGTTCCTCCGAGGCAATTCTCAGCACTCTGGTACACACCCTTGCTCTTCGCAGAGTAGTAGCTTAGTTTAGAGGTAGCATAGTAAGCATTTCCCTCTTGACACAGACATAACAAGTGTGATGCGAGAAGATCCCAGGTTCAAATTCTGCACGCGGCTCCTGATTAGCGCGTAGGCATACATACAGTAACAAGCTCAGAGTTCTCACATACAGATATAAAAATTATACGAACGGTGTTGGGTTTAACCTCTGTCTATATTCACCGAAAAAATTTAAAAAGAATACAGTGTGTTAAGTAAATGAGACCTCTTAACTTAAGCTTTCAGATAACATTTAATTGAATATAAAGGTTGTGAACATGTGTGTGAAGATGTGGCCGTCGCCCCCCCCTTGATCGGAGAGAAAGAGACATTATTTTAGCTGAGCGTTATTACATCAATTGTTCTCAGATTTTATTTTTGTCCCAGGATTGGCGTATGCTTGGGTGTCCTCCCATTAGCCCACTTCTGGGGTCCTCATTGTAAACATTGTTCATACTTGAGCCCGTCGGGTAAATTACTGTTTTGTACGGCGTGTCGGGCCGCCGGGAGCTTTCGCCAATTATTGTCCCGTGGTTGGAATTGGTTCACCAAAACGGCCGTCGTTTGTAGTATCTACTCGGAGAATAGACTTGAGGCAGTCCAGAAAGTGACCGTCTCGTTTAAGTTTATCCAAGAGAAGGCCGGGAGACGCTTTCACTTATTATTCTGTAATAGGGTGTTTTCTCTTTCTATGGTCGTATCAAAGTCATGGTCAAACCAATGGATGTTCAGCTTGCCTTCTTCTGGATTATGGGGTTTTATGGCCTTGAGAAGTTCTTGATTGAAACGTTACCTATTAGCACAATGATCAGTCCAACACCTCGGAAAACATTCTATTTCGACACGCGAGAACGCACGCGGTAGTAATAACGTTTTTATCGTAAAAGATCGTTTAGCGCGGGGGATGTTTCCCGCGTATTCGTTACAACACGAACATGCTTAGGCTCACATTGGCCCGTAAAGCAGGCATTTCGGGGCAGCGACGGGAGAGAAAGTGTATGGTAAGGGGGCGAGCGGAGAACGAAAAGACGTTTCTGGTGAGCATTATCAATTGTCACTTCGAGTAGGGGAATACTCTCCTGGTTCCTCATGTAACATTGTTGCACTACGTGGAATCCCATAAATTACGTCATTTTTACGGCCTTCGTGCGCCAGGGGAGCTTCGCTCTGTATTGTCCCTGGGCTGGAATTATGGGTCTCACCAACTGCCGCCTTCAGTTTCTTGATCAGAGAAATAGACGCGAGGCAGTCCAGAGGATACATCTCGTTAGTTCACCACTACGCCTAGAACCAACGTTTTCCTGACTGATATTATCGACATTTCCCTAGCACATCGTTCTAGCTTAGCCTTTACACCAGCAATCAGGGGGTCTTTTAGTGAGAGAATCAGTCCAACTATATAATATTGATCTTTCTTTTCCGTTTGTTGGTCTTTGTTTCTATTATGGAACAGGCCTTGGGGCTCATAGGGTATGTGGGTAGCATAGCCATTTGTCCCCGCGACCCTAGGCTAATATTTCATCCGTTATATTTTGAACCAGGAGGAATTTGATGAAGAGTAAAATGGAATGAAATGTCCCCCGTGTGCCAACAATCAGCCAATGTTCTTCGTGTGAGCTCTGAAATTTTCAGTGATTTGCTATTCACCACGGTGACCAGTGTGTTAAACCTCATACTAATTATGACGCAAGGATGTGTTAGTAAAACTCATGGGAGATTTGTAATCGAATGGGTGGTACTTTCTCAAGGTAATTTCGACACTATGTGTTAATGACGACAATTTCCGTTCCCTGTGTAACGGCCCCATCAGAGGTCACCACTATCTATATAGACTCAATTATGGGGCGTTGATCGGCCTGCAGGAGAACCATCGTGACCAGAAGAAAAATCTTAACCAAGCGATCGCGGACACACGGTTAATCGCAATCTCCAGCCTTAGGGTATCAACTCTACGGTACCTGTCAGCCTGTCTGGCGGTTACGAAAAGTTCGCTGCATTAATTTTCGGCTAGATATTAGCACCCGGTAAGTTATTAATATTATTATTAATATTTCTCGACGACAGCTTCTTGCAATAAAACTTAGGATACTTGAACCTGAACGTAAGCCGGGACAAATTTGAAGAGGCAGTAGGGCGCCACGTACAATAACTCCTGTATTCCTGGATGGGCAAATCACATTCTATAGTTGAATTGTACCGTACAACAGCCACTAGGCAGAACTCAGCCGGAATTTCAATAGCAGCAGGTCTCATCCCTCCGGTCATAAACTCTTGTGGAAACATTGGATGGAGCAGATAAGAGGACAAATAAGCGAAAAGTTCTCGGGCCCCGCGAATGACCCGCGAATGAAAACGGTTCTGAATAATACCTCTGGATCGCGACTCGGAAAGACAGGGACTGGATAGGCACGGGTGTATGGGTGCTTGCAAGTTTGCGAGTTAACATCCATCGAGAGAGACAAGAAGAGCACTTGGGGCAAAGGCTGAAAGTGCATAAGGAAGACTGCGACATCGTCCCGCGAGAAAAAAAAAAGGATTCGGGCCTACTGCAGCCAAAGGGAGCACGGCAGGCTGAAACATCATGTACAAGTAGGGAACCACGCAATCATTACACGTGGACAAACCACCGTATAGATTGAAGCGGAAACAGAAGTTGTAGATCGGAATGAGACAGAAAGAAGAAGCAAGGCCTGGCTAGGGAGGCGATCTGGATAAGGCGGGGAGATCGGTTACTGTTACACTAGAGAGATTACGGTTCTTACAATTTGTACATATACTAGGATAGAATTAGAACGCGCCAGCACGTGGAGAAGAGGGTGTTCATTTCTGTAGGAGGAGCGTCGTGAATTGAAGACGTCGAAACAAAATATAGTAAGTTGGTTTGGTAGGGTATGAGAATTTAGTCTAATATGAGTTACTGCCGCTGTTCGAGTCCAACTTGAATAGGTCCTATATAATTATGTTGAAGAGAAACTAGTGGATAACTGAATATGTCCATGCCATTTACTGAAAGACTGATTCAAGATATCAATGTGCGCGGGTTTCACACGGAAGCATGGAGAATGACATAGGCCTAATATGTTATATTGAAATGATATTATATGAAATATGTTATATATATGTGAAAGGAAATTAAGTTGGACAAAACCTGAATATGCCCATGCCGCATTTTTACTTCAGATGATTCAAGATATTCCAATGCGCTTGGTTTTCCACCGGGGTGGAGAGGGTGACATGAGATATTATAGTGAAATAAAACATAATATGGACACTGTTCCATATATGTTGAAGAAAAAATTAAGTGGGATAAACCTGAATATGTCCATGCGCGCATTGTACTTCAGAAGATTCAAGTAGCCTATTTCAATGCGCCTGGGTTGGGAGTGGGGCAGTGGCGATGAGATACCGATGGGACACGCGTTCTCATTGCATGAGTTCTGAGATATCGGTGGGATAGCGACATATTTTATTGATAGTTAAAAACGTAAATGACTGAATGGGGCATGTCGTTAGGTTTGTTCATGTATAAAACTGCCGTTTCCCTTCTGTTGCAAGAGTTTCAGCTACACATTAACCCTACCCCTATACTGAAATTGACCCCTTAGATGACCATCGACCAATTATTCTACCAGGCCAGCATACTATTTGTTAATTATTAAACTGACCTGACTTTAATCATCATGATTCGGGTGGTGAAAAGTAGGAGCCGTGAGCGGTCGAGCAAATGGGTGGGAGTCGACCATTTCACGCTCGACATCGAAGACCTGCAAAACCACTTACCTACAATGTTTCGAGTGATAATACTAAATGGGAGCGTTCGTGTGTGTGTTCTGTAAATTTCTCTGTTAGGACTGCTGTGTGCAACTCTCCAAAGGCGTATCCGCCGAAGAACAACTTAATGGTCAATTCTGTATTCATCAATCTGTAGCTCTTGTAAGGGCGTTCCGGCGAGCGTTGCCCCTACACCAGTACTGAATCACCAATTCGATGTATGGTCCGCATTCATCGTAGCACGACCAGTCGACTCTGTCCGTCCTGTCGATCTGTCACCTACGTTTCACAGGTCGTGTGATACCTACGTACAGGGTGAATAACCATCGAGCCCAACAGGGGTCAACTGTGAGTGGAAAGAACAATTATTACAATAATACGGAACAAACTTTTATTTAAATCCGGGGCTTATTTGCACCAAAATGCCGAAATTGACCCCTAGGATGAGAATATTGACCTCCTAGTTTCAACCCCCAAATGTCCCTTCACTCGGTCATCAAAACGGTGATGATTAGATAGATGAAGGATGGTGTAGGGTAAATAGACAGACAGACAGATATAGGATAGGGACATTACAAGGACGATTGCAGTAACCACCCATACTATGGCATGACCGGATGAGATTATTTCCGAGATCAATATTATGCCCTCCCGTTCCAGGGGACATCCAGACGGCGGTGTTGAATTCTGAGGTGTAGTATAGGGAGGAGATCTAGACGTGAAGATTTGATGCATTTCAAACCAAGTGTTGAATATGGAAAAAACGGAATGCAATGTAAATAGAAGGTGGGGAATTTGTTGTGGAAATAGATTGAATACGATACATGCACGCATACTGGCCCTTTTCACCACCCATGTTGCTCGTCCGAGATTTGTAGAATTTCGTCCGCAGCTTGCATACAAATTTAGGAGTCAGAGTTACACAGTGTTGCTGTTACCAATGTACGACTATACCGATGCATTACTTGTGTCGGTTCCGAGTGTAGCCCGCACGGGGACTTACCAAGAACGGGGTGGGTGATTTTAAATTTCTGGAGGTTGCTGTACTAAAGGGAGGAGATCCTACAGTGAATATTTGATGCATTCAATCCAAGTGTTGAATATGGAAACGGATCAATTACATTGAAGTGATGGAATAGATTGAACAGACGATTCTCATGAGGAGAACTTCCCGACGGCCTGCATTTGTTTGTCAAAATGTCCTTATACTAGTGTTACAGCCCGCGCAAAACCCAACAAAACAGCGCTAATGAATGACGCTTGGTGTTTAGAAACAATGACTATTGTAACGAAGCTAATACTTTTTCGGCATCAGCATCCTACTATTAGCTAGGCTAGAATATGTCACCCACACCCGGCTGGTAGGCGAATTTGGCCACATATACATGCACGGCATACTGGCCCCTTGTCACATCCATGTTGCTCTAACTATGGAATTGTCACCGCAGCTGGGCACCTTTAACAATTCGAGGTCGTGTTACACAAACTTTATATTACCATTAAAATGTTACACATACATGCAATTTCTTGTCGCTCGGGGTGGCTCGCACAGGGACACATTTCCATCTTCACGCAGTAGAGTCAGGTAAAAATGATCTTGCCTATTTCATTGCCTCTCCGATTAGTGAATATGGTTGATGCCGGCGGCACTTCTCTGAAAAAGCCTGCAATCCTATCGTAATTTTCTGGTGAGTCTGACCGTTTCTTTTCAAGCCCAGTGTATCAATGTGAAATAGGACACAGTATGCTGGTCTTTGAACAACCTCTCACCTCATCACTTTTGACCCAGTCGCAATTGGGTGATTTTCTTCGACCATATTATAAAACAGATGAATTCCGCACAGATTGTGGGTAGAAAGACCCGATTTATTGGATTTGATGAGAGGAAGAAATCATGATAAAAGAACCATACCAGAACGAATTACAAACCGACTCAATTCATCAGATAGATATCTGGAGAGCTTCCGTGGTACAAAGAGGACTGAAATCGGTCAATATTTCTCTTGTCGACTTGTGAAAGAAAAAAATAGTCGGGTCTTGATGGCGTAATAGAATTTTAATGAAAATCAAACCGCCGGCAATTATGTGGTGTTCACATTGGGCTGTTCAAATCCGATCAAATGTACGTAACATCGCCTCGCTAATACATTTAGACGGTATCCATGTTGTGGAAATATCGGCCTACTCCAAAATCAGGCATGCCCGTATTCTATGGCTGACGATCCAAGCTGGATAAATCCTCGGTAAGTCAAAAACACCATTACATTAGTCTTCGAATATCAGCTGTAGTTACGACAATTGTAACATTTCCACAACGATAATCATAAGTTTTCTAATCGCATTTTTTCCAGAACTACAACCATTCAGGTCATGAACTTTCACACTTGGATCATTACGCGCCACATCTGATTTGTTCATTAGAATGATTAACGTGAACGACCTTCCCGCCATAATAGTAGTACTTCATGAACTATGGCATGATAAATGACGCAATTAAATGTAAGAAACACATGGGGTTAATTGGCAGTTTTTTATGCACTCCGTTAGTCCCGGGTCAACAATTTCGAAATGACGTAGGCGCCTGTCGCGTGCCTGATAGTCATACAACGCAACCTGCAATTAAAAATATCCTTCACCTGGGAAGACGAGAACCGGTGTCAACCAGCCGCATCTTGTTCAGTAAGGCAAACCTCGCTAGAGGCCGAAACTTCAAATGAACGAGGTTGGCGCAGGGACATCGTTATTAGGTTACCAATTACCATGGGAACAAAGTCGCTCGTAGTGTGAGGCGCTATTTCGGTATACGAGACTAGTCATAAAGCGCGTTTCCAATGCACGCGGGCGGGCGAGCATGCGGGCGGGTAAAATCGATACCGTTATTTCCATGGAGCCGTTTTCAATGCACGCGGGCGGGCGGCCGTCGGGGGCGGGGGCTTTTTCTTCTCATCGATCATGTAGCCGATATTTTCCCGCCCGCTTTCCGGGAATTTCCCTGCCATTCCACTGGCTTGTAGCCCGATAGTGGAGAGTACGACAAGTTAATGTTCAATATTTTCCAAAACACATTCATACTGTTTCGACACTAGGATGAGATCTTATACATGTTGTCCTCTATTTTTTTAAAACCGGCCAGACACCTAATTGAACACATATTTGCATGTTTAAAAAACCATTGACAGTCAAGTATTTGCTACATCAAATCTCCAACACCTGTCATTGTGAAGTTTTAAATAGTGGGCCGTGATCGTTGACATTAGAACAATGGTTTTCAGAAATTAACACCGGTGTTTAGATTTAAACACTCGTATAATCACGTCCGTGTTCGTAAATAATATTAAACATGATAATAATCATATAGAATACCGGTTCTTAATATTAATATAGCGCATATACACACTAAAAGTGGAAAGAGGTGCATGCATGATTGTGTTAAACGCGGCACCCGCATGCCCGCCCCGCCCGCGTGCATGGAAAACACGGGCTTAAACAAAAACCCGGAAACCCGGATCTTGTAGAAAATAGGGTGTTTTTGTAACTGGATCTTATCAATCTCGCAAGACTCGCAAAGAAGCATTGGCGGTCATGCGGTGGAGCAGATTAGTGGTTTGTTTGATGCCCGATTTTCCCACGGATTCCTTCCTGCGTTTGTTTGAACGTTATCGTCTATCTCCAACCAACGCTTAGGTCCAATAGACACTAACGATTAACAGGTTTTTGTATCCCATTTCCGCACAATCCGCGCGATATATAGGCTGCGTATGAGTCGATCTAGGTGATAATCCATGGCACATTAGGTTCATGGCAAAGAAGAGGCTGCTACAGGGGAATGCCAGGAATGACAGGATAGAACGATTATGCCATGAGATGGAGGGGTTCGGCCATTTTGGAAATAAATTATAATAATAGGGAAATTACATTCCTCTATTCGAAACGATATACGACAGGCATGGGTAGCCATATTCAGTCCAGGGCTACATGTGCATTTCACGACCTTCGCGTGGACCAACATGAAGTCTACATAGGCTACATAATCAAATATTCGTGGAGGCAATTGACAAGCTAGGGAGTTCGGATTTTTGGAAACAAAAAATTCCCCCCACCAAAAACACGAAATGATGCTTGTCGGGAGTTCCTAACGAATCTTCAATGCTCAACCTGATCATTTCTGTGGGTCGAAGAGTGCGGCCGGAGTTTCCAGCCTCCGACAGGATACTCGCTCGCCGGACCCAATTTCTTCTACCCCAACGCAGCTGAAGGGCGTAGCTTGAGTAACCCCGTACTAGCCGTACTAACGACGTAGGACAATCCCCTGCTTGTTCTCTGGAACCGAGAAAATCGTTCATGTGGGCCGTTGCTAATTAATAACAGCCTGGCTAGGTCAATTAGATAGATAGAACACTGTGTCATATCTATCCACACAGCAAATGGACAAACCCACGATTGAGACCTAGGGTTGTGTGTGATGGGGGGGGGGGGGTTGGGGGGGGGGAAGGTGGTTATTACGACTAAAGGCGGAGTGGGTCACTGAAATTCCTTGTGATGGTTTTGATCTCGATGAGCTGAGAAGGCGGGTGGATTGTGGTGGTTGTCTCTTGCTTTCTGGTTTGCGACTCTGACAATAAACGCTACCGTAATGAGCACCACGTACCACAGCCTGTAGGTCTTCGAGGAATGTCCATGAGAATGCAGGCTCCACGTGCCTCGTCTCCACCAGCTAGGTTAGGGCAATTGTCATTTGTTGTTGTTTGTTGTCTTTTCCGGAGATGTATTCAACATCCTTACCCTCTCATTGGTTTTGATCCATAGACGAAGGGCGTGACAATGTTCCATGTGTCCTCTGTTTTATGCCCACAGCTCACCGGTTCCAGCCGCCTCCCCAGCTTCAGCAGTATTTTTCTTTGGCGTCCCCTGTTTCATTTCTACTACCCAAAAGGAATCAAGGATGATCTTTCGAGCTCCAACGACTGTCCGTCCTGCTTTCGGCCAATGTGGCCAGCCCATCCCGTTTCTTCTCCATTTCGCCTAATCAAACTGACGAAGGATGTCTTATACTCAGTGCTCACTGCACGTTTTCCTATCTTCGTAGGTGATATTTAGGATTCTTCTCTTTCCACATTATGTTGAGTCCTGCTAATTTTCTCTCATTCAAAGCTTAAGGGCGCATTCTTCAGTTGTTCCTACTCATCTCAAGTCCCTCTGTTCCTACGCTATATGACTAACTAGGGGCATCCCAGCCCACGTTTCCGAGCAGTAGCTGTGAATTGTTTCAGATTGATCACGCGGGCTACTGCGAATCAGTCCTTATATACCGTTTCTTGGAGGTAACGCCAGACTCTTCCAAACTCTGGGACATGATGCAGTATGATGACGGCTGCTCACTCACACTGCGGTTTCGTTTCTCGCTGCCGAATTCGCAACCCTTGCCGGACCTCGCCTAGGTAAAGCTCTCTTGCGCAATCAGAAGTCTACTCTAATTATTAGGAGCAGCTCCGGTGCAGGACCGTTGGTAATGAGCCTGCATGAATTATCCGTCTGCCCCCTTCCGTGTCGCATCCAGAGTTGGGAGGACCCCCATTCGACGATTTTTGATTGCCTTCCGTGTGTTAGAATGTCAGGGGACAATTGATGCTCATAAAAGTGGTGGACAAGATTGACAGCCGATCTCCAGGCGACTGATTTTTTTCACCAACCTCCACCCTTTAGCTCCACAGATGAACGGAGAACGGGAGGCTATTGTAGTTTTCAAC
The DNA here is from genome assembly GCA_026419785.1 of Sclerodactyla briareus. Lineage (NCBI taxonomy): Eukaryota > Metazoa > Echinodermata > Holothuroidea > Dendrochirotida > Sclerodactylidae > Sclerodactyla > Sclerodactyla briareus. The sequence goes on from JAODTK010002654.1 coordinate 227,919, forward strand.
ATGGTCCAGCAGATTTTTTACAGAGCTGTAGCCGATGCGAAAACTAGTATACCAAAGTATAATGAAGCATGGAGGGAATACATAGACCAAGTGACCAATCAATATATGGGTAACCAGCGTATCCGTTGTACCCGCGACAACCCTAGCTCGATAATACACATGATGAATCGCATTTTTTCCGACCCATTTCAAACTAGATCCAGTGTGTCGACATCCGTGTTGTATCACGAGGCATTAGTAATCACAAGCCATGCACTCTAGTTCGAAACCCAATAGAGCGAATAGAGTTTCTGGCGTGCCAATCGAGTAAGGCCTTCGTCTCCATTGCCTTCCACCCGTGCAGGTAATTAGGGACCTGTAAAGAAGTTCACACGACTTCTGCCTGTAAGACAAAGCTCACTCTCTTGGGTTTTGTCGCGACCATTTTTCCTATAATCAGGATAACTCTGTAAAGTGTTTCGAGCAATGTCTATCCATGTGGCGAAGTACGTATAACCACAGTATTCCCTCGTGTGAACAACACACACGTCGACGGAGAATCATTTGGCATTTCGCTTCCGCTCCATCATATGCCGCCTCGGCACTAAAAACTATGAGAAACAATCTACAAACACACAATGGGCATCCAACGCCCAATAAAAAGTTTTCAGGATAACCTAGTCAGCTATGGTCCTTTATGACTACTAATGAAGATCACAAAATAATATAATTGCTTGTGCTGGCACAATAAATAACTGAAATGAGTTTGATAGAAATCTGACCCTAACCATTTAGTTTGATCGAAAATTATCCTACGGATGTTGAGATATTCGTTTTCTCACGGTGTTGCTTCGACAGCCCCGTCCTATCCTGATTGCTATTTCGAATTGCAACCAAAAGACAGCAGATCCAGTATGGTGCAATTCATCTTGTCCGTCTTTTATTTACAGTGTTCATAGTGAATTAACGTGTTTCCTTCGAAGTCATGCCTCCAGAGATCATCACCAAAACAGTAAGAGATCTCATTCAATATGGGACATCTTTTTTCTATCCGAGTATGGGAGCATAGTTCTTCCCGTGTTCCCACTTACGTATTCCAAGACATTTTGTGGTTTCGGTTTCTAAGCCCCGTCAATCAGCTCATGATAACTAATTAGATCTCCACCCAAGTAATGGAAGCACTTCCTCGTTCACCTTCCACTGTCGTGTTCGCAAGGGTCACATCAGCACACGTAGTTTCTCTTGCCTCTGGCAAGAATAATACTCTACATGACACCAGACTCAGTTACGTGGTTATATATTATCCGCTGAGGGAAGTTTTTAGGAACACTCCTAAAATTGCATTAGGATTGGTATGCGGAACACAATTTTACTACTATACAATAATAAATAATGGGATAATGAACACAGTTTTGGCTCAGATAGGAATTTGGCCTCTTTAAGACTGATTCAGCAGGCTACAATGTCAACAGAAAGCGAACAAGTGGGTTCTCGAATCGCTAGTCTCCGCATTTTTGTATCAGTTGTTTAATTTCTTGGATTTTTTTTTTGGTAATTCTCATCCTGATTCGAGGGGTCGAAGGAGAGAAGATGATTTAGGCAGGATGTAAAGAAAACAGTAAATATGGCATAGTTTTGGCAGATCAAACAATTTAATTCGAATATTCCCAGAAGGACTCAGGAAAATCATCTGCACCGAAACCAACTATGTCAATTCCCTATATTTTCGCAAAGTGGACACATGAAATGTTTTCCATTGACCCCCAACTTCTCGAATTCAAAACCGAAAGCATAGCCCCTGTCCACCAAGTTTTGTAGAAATTCGACAAACTTGGAATAGAGTTTGAATATGCGAATTAGACAACTTGATGACTCCAGTGACTACGATATATGTTCAAAAATCCCAGGACTATCCAAGGTAGACCCAGATCCACCACCTGGTGTCACGTTCGTGGAAATCCAACACACTTTGAAAAAGTACAAAACTTGTGCGCTGGAAAAGTAATCAGTCATTACAACAGCTTCAGCTGTGAATCATAGGACTTCATCAGACAAAATAACCCTTTTCACAATGTTATTGTCCAATATTATCTCAACCTGTGGTACTGACGGTCAGTGTCTTTCGTCGCCACACACAGTATTAATAGAATGAGCTATTGATTCTGTGACTTGGAATACTGGCCTGCCCTAGATACACGGACAGAGGTATGATTGTGATCCGGCAGATAATTCCCAAAGCCATCAACCAGTCCTCAACCAATCACATAGTAATTGAACATCGCTTGTCAATCACACATTTCTGATGATACTGTACGTATAATGACCATTTTGAAATCACGCTGTTTTTTTTAGGGACTATTAAGCCAAATCATTCGTGGAGAATCGTTGGTCGTTACGTTACACGATGAATCAACAATAAGATGATTAACTTAAACGACCTACCGCAAAACCGATATCACATAAAAACTATATATATTGATGATGAAATGTATTGACAACATGATTGGGATGCCTGGTCTTGATATCTGAGTAGTCAGCATTCCCAAATTGACATCTGAGAATTTTGCATGCCTCTCAGCAATGAAACGCACCTGCAATTCAACGTATTTCTTGACGATAAAAGCATACCTCCCGGTCGCAGAGCAACTTCATTGGGGGCATTGACATGACACCAATTAACAAGGGCCAAAACAAATCTTCGGAGACACTTTGGTTAGCTCCATCGTAGCATGAATTCAGGCCCATATGCGTGGGTGTCAGGTTAGCCTACACCGGATCAGCCTACTAACAAACATCAGGCCAATGGGTATATTACATCCTGTTGCTGTTTGCCATGCATAGTTGTTATGGTAGCAATCGGTGGTAATAACTGAGGGGTACCACACCCGTGGGTGCTGGGTGAGTCACCATATGAAAGTGTACCTCGGAAGGTGACCGTTAGTGGTGTGTACGTGTGTGTGGTGTGTGTAGTGTGTGTGGTGTGTGTGGTGTGGTGTATGTGTATACCGCCGGTTTTTACATAGTTCCCCTAAATTTTCCATATTTATTCCTTTTTAACCAACCAGATAGACACGGAACATAATATTTTCTCTCAAAATTAGGGGGGGGTGGTTGGCTTCTGGGGCACATTATTCCTTTTTCATTAGCATCACTATTTCGCAGATATTTATATTTCACGGGTGTAAAATAAATTCAAAATTTGTGACGAGGTCAAAAGGCATACATCACAACTCGGTGGGAAAACTGAATTCGGGGTAAATTCAGATCGGCCTATTGGGAAAAGTCTTGTTAATTTAGCGACGTGAACGGTATCAACTATAGGGGTTTCCTGCGAACGATTAGCCTGAACTAATTCCAATGTTTTTGTTTCGGAAGGGGAGGGGTAGTTTTCCGGTATTTTTCAAAAGTACCCGGGGCTGATTAGGTTCTGTTTCCTGGTATAATTGCTTTTCCCTTCTGTACAAAGAGGTTTCAGGCTACAACATTCCCAATTTTACCCCTATAATTGACCATCGACCATATTCTTCAACAGTCCGCTGTACTATTTGTTATTATAAAACCTCACTCAGCTTTATCATCATCTGGAATTGACCATTTGACCTTCGACATCGAAACTGACAGCACATACTTACCATCGGTCGATAATATACTGCTGAGACGTTCCGTGTTCGTGTTAAATTTCGCTGTTGGACTTCTGTGTTGCGAACTCCTTCCGAAGTTACATCCGTGAAGAGCAACTTTAATGATCATTCATTCAATCTGTAGTCCCCTTGTAGGTGTTCCGGCGAAGCAATTGCCGCTACAAAAACCAGTACCGATCACCAATTGTATGTATTTTCTCATTCGATATTTAACGCCTTCGACTCTGTCCGTTCTTTGACCTGTTAACCCTATACCGCTTTCACGGTCGTGTGATACTTACGTACAAGGGTGAATAACCATAAACTCCGAAAGATCTCAACAGGGTCTATTCATTTGTGGGAAGAAGACCAGTCGTACAATACTACTACAAACTTCAAATGATTCATTCCACGTCTTTTACTAAATACCGAATTGACCCCTAATGACCATTGACCTCATATTGCACCACCCCAAGGGTCCCTTCACACTCGGTCATCAAAACGCTGGATAGCTAGTTGATTGGTAGGTTGACAGACAGCACAACAACATACGTACTCGATTGCCATAGCTCCCCATCGTATAGTGCATGACCGATTGCTTGATTCTGAAGTATATTCTTCTCCCGTCCGTAACTCCAGACGGGGTGTTTAAATTTCTGAAGGTTTAGTATAGGGAGGAGATTTCTAGACGTGAAATTTTAATGCATTCAAATCCTAGTGGTTGAATATGGAACGATCAATGTCCATGGAGCGATGGACTGGATTGACCGCTGACTCATGCGACGAACTTCGGTCGGCTTGGCAATTGTTTTGTCAAATTTCCCTCGCAGTTGTTATCTAGCCCCAGGCCCCCAGGCAATCCACCCATATCGCTCATATTGAATACGCTAGTGTTTATAATACTGTCAGGAGATACCAATAGTAAGTAACAAGGCATGTACTTTCGGCCTCGGCCGCCCTAACCATTAGCCCTAGACTATGAGATATGCTCCCACACCGACCCGGCAGTTAGCCAGTGGCCCTCCTTGTTGATATAACCTGCACGGCATACTGGCCCGTTTTCACATCCTGTTTGCTCTACCTATGGAATTTGTCCCCCAGCTTGCATGAACTTTCGAGTCAGAGTTATCCCGCTTTATGTCTGTTACAATGTTACACAGACAGATGCAATCGCTTGTCGTTCGTTGTAGCTCGCACGGGCACATTTTCCTCTTTATCTAGTAACATGAATTTGTCTATCATTGCCTCTCCAGTTAATATAATATGTTTGATGCCGGCGTGCACTTTCTCGGGAAAAAGCCTGCTATCCTATTGTAATATATGGTGAGTCTTAGCATCTCTTTTCAAGCCATCGTATCACTATGGACAACCAGTATGCTGGGCTTTGGAGCAGGGCCACGCGTTTCTACTCTTCTACAACCCATCAATAGCGTTCGTCTGTCTGTACTGAATGAATCTGTTTATGACATGTTTCAACATGTTTGAAGAATCACCCATATGGTGGTGGAGCGTGGTGGCCTAATTGGCTAAGTCGTCGAGCTTGTCACCCGAGGTTGTGGGTTCGTGCCTGCCACGTTGTACCCTTGAGCAAGGTACTTTATCCTGCTTGTTTTTCTTCCCCAGTGTAACAAATGGGACCGTGAGGTATCAGAACACAATTGGCGCTGATTGTAGCTGCCGCGGTATACTCTCCGGGATTTTCGGAGTGCGAGACTGGTTCCTATGATAGGGGTAATGTCTGTAAAGCGCTTTGAGCACTTCGGTGGTAAAGCGCTATATCAGAAATTGACATTATCATTATTAATAACTTGCACCCAAATCAAAATAGGTGATTCTTCAACCATGTTATAAACAGATTCATACAGTACAGACAGACGGACTTGTGGTAGAGTAGACCCGATTTATTGAATTGATGAGAGAGAAATCAAGATAAGAAGAACAATAATGGAAAGAATACGAACCAACATCAAATTCGTCAGATTAGATATCTGGAGAAGCTTCGTTGAAAAGACTGAAAAGGTCAATTATTTTTCGTCGACTTCTTGAAAAATATCGAATTTAAATGACGTAACTGAATTTAAATGAAAATTAAACCGCCCGCAGAATATCTTAGTCTCAACATTGCCGTATCAAATCCGATCAAATGTACCTCGCATCGCTGATACATTTGGAAGATATCCAGGTTGTGAAATATCGGCCCATCTCTAAATATATCATTCCCGTTTATATCAGGCTGAACGATCCAAGCTGACAAATCCTCACAGTCAACACCAATTACTTATTCATTCGAACTATCGCTGATCAGTCTGGCAATTAGTAACATTTTCGAACAACGATACAGTCATAAGTTTCTAACCACATTATTCCGCCTTAACTATACAAGCCAATACAGTCAGAACCTTCCTGGATCATTATGCGACATGCTGATTGGTCGTTAAAATGGTGAACGTGAACGACCTACCGCGATAAATAGTAGTACTACATGAATACTGTAGCATGATAAATGACGCAATGAATTTAGAAGAAAAAAAAACAATATGAAGTAGTTGGCGGCAGTTTTTCATTTCATGACTCCCTGTGTTCACATGTTCGAATGCGTAGGCGAATTGTCGCGTGCCTGATGGTAATAAAACGCAACTGCATTAAAATATCCTTCACCTGGGAAGACGAGAACCGGTGTCAACCAGCCGCATCTTGTCAGTAGGGCAAACCTCGTAGAGGCCGAAACTGTTTTCGAAACGAACGAGGTGGCGCAGGAACATTCTTTATAGGTTGCCATGACCAGGGGACGTCGCTAGTCGTTGTGAGGCGCTACTTCGGTAATACAAGACAGTATACAACCCGGAACCCGGGGGGGGGGGGGGGGGGGGAGATCTAATTGTAGGAAATAGGCGGGGCGTTGTAGCTAGGAATCTTGTCAATCTACGAGACTTCGCAATAGACGCATGTTACCGTCATGGGGTAGGTGCAGAATTTTTCCAATCCGGTCGGTGCGCAGATTTTCCCAAGATTTTCCTGCGTAGTTCATTTTCGGCCTATCTCCAACCCACACTTAGCTCAATATACACTAAACGATCACAGGAATTGGTATCCCACAATTTCCGCCCCATCCGGGCTGTATAATAGCTGCGCTGTGCGATCTAAAGTGATAAACTGGCGCATAAGGTTCATGGCAAAAATCGAATCGTCGAAGAGGCTGCTACGGTTAATTCACTATGAATACAGGAAGAACGATTTAGGAGCCCGTGGAGATGGAGGGGCTCAGGCATTTTGAAATAAATTATAAAAATAGGGAAATATATTCGCATCTAATTCGACGATATACGACAGGCATGGTAGCCATATCCAGTCCAGGCTACCTGTGCATTTCACGACCTCGCTTGACAACATGAGTCTACATAGCACTTAATACAAATAATTCGGGGAGCAGGCGACAAGTTAGGAAGCTAGGCTTCGGAAAGAGTTTTTTTTTCCGAAGTGATGCTTGCGGGAGTTCCTAACGAGTCCGTCAACTGCTCAACCTGATCATCCTGTGGGTCGAAGAATGTTGCCGGAGAGATAGCCCCCCCCACTACTCGTTTTGACGGACCCAAATTTCTCCTACTTCAACGTAGCCGAAAGGGCGTAGCTTAATTAACTCAAATCGGCTCCTTGACAACAAAACGCGAAACCGTCAGGGGGTGGGGGGAGGGGGGTGCTGGAGGGGGGTTTTTTTACAAACGAAAAAATGCGGGAGTGGGTCACGAAATTCTTGTGACTGGCTTGATCTCAACTGAGCTTGGGTAGGCGGGCGGCTGTCAGTCTGTCACCGAACTCTGACAATGAACGCTAATCAGCACCACGCACAAACACGGTAGGTCTTTAAAAAAGGCCAGAACGAGTGCAGGCTCCAAGTGTCTCGTGCTTCCAGCCTTAGGTTAGGGACATTATACTTATTTTGTGTTGTTGTTCTGGAAATGTAATTCACGTTTTTACTCTCTCGCTATTGTTGATTCCACAGACAAAGGACGTACCATGATTCTATGTTATTTGTTTTATGCCCCTTGGACACATGCTGTGAAATTGTATACAGAATTGATCATTTGGGTCAACTGCGAATAAAGTCAGTATATCTCTGGACGAAGAGGCCTGAACTCTTTCAACTCTGGACAATGAAGCCATATGATGACGGCTACATTGCACGGCGGGTTTCGTTCTCAGTTCTGACGAAATCCGCACCCTTGCTGGACCTCGCCTAGGTCAAGAAGCTCTCTTGCGCCTCCCAGAATGCTATTCTGTTCATTAGAAGCTCCGGTGCATGCGTCAGTAACGAGCCTGCGAATAAGCTGTCTGCCCAATTTCCGTGTCGCATACAGAGGAAATAATGAACCGGTTGGGGATGTGTGGAGCTCAATTACGGATTTTTGATGCATTCCGTGTGTTTAAATTCAGGACCAATGATCACATCATCACAAATGTGGTGGACAGTTGACGCCGTTCCAGGCGACGATTTTTTTCAACCACCTCCACCAACCTGCACGGAGAACGGGAGGGCTATTGTAGTCTTCAAGACAAAGGCCCATCGTATTTATTAACAGAGTTGTAGTCCGATGCGGAAACCAGTATAACCATTAATAATGAAGCAGGAGGGAAGATATAGACAAAGTTGCGCATTATTATATTGGTAACCACCTATCCGTGTTGTACCCCCGCGACAAACCCATAGCTCGATTATTGACAACATGATGAATTGCAATTTTCTCAACACCTGTTTAACTATGATAACCAGTTGTGGTTCGACAGCCGTGTTGTATTACGAGGCAGTAACATTACAAGCCATGAACTGAATTCGAGCCCATATAATCCGATACTTTCCTAAAAATGAGGTCTTGATGCACAAAGGAGGATCCCCATTAGATTTTGATGCATTTCCGTGTGTTAAATGTCAGGACCAATTGATGCACATAAAAGTGTTGGACAAGATTGACTCCGATCTCCATGCGACAGATTTTTTCACCAACCTCCACCCTTTACCTCCACAGATAAACGGAGACGGAAGGCTTATTGTATCTCAAGACAAGGTCCATCAGTATTTATTTAAAACATTAGCTGTACCGATTGCGAAAACCAGTATACCAATTATAATTAAGCATGGAAGGGATATTAGACAAAGTGGCGCAATTATTTATTTGGTAACCAGCCTATCCGTTGTAACCCGCGACACCCATAAGCTCGTTAAATTTGACTAACATGATGAAATTGCCAATTTTTTCTTCTCTTCCTCAACACATGTTAAACTATGATTACCCAGTTTGTGGTTCGACAGCGCGTGTTTTGTAATTACGAGGCAATTACAATTACAAACAAAAAGCCCATGAACTGATGCCCGAAAGCCCAATAGATGGATTAGCTTTCCTACACAATGAGTTCTGATCTGATGCACAAAGGAGGATCCCCATTTAGGATTTTGATGCATTTTCCGTGTTGTAAAATTGTCAGGACCAATTGAAATGCCACATAAGTTGTGGACAAGATTGACAGTCCGATCCTCCAGGCGACGAGATTTTTCACCACCTCCACCCTTTAAACCCTCCCACAAGAATACACGAGAACGGAAGGCTATTGTAGTCTTCCAAGACAAAGTCCATCAGTATTTTAGTTTAAACATAGCTGTAGCGCGCGATGGCGAAAACAACCAGTATCCCATTATAACGAGCTGGAGGGAATATATAGACCAAGTGACGCAATTAATATATTCGGTAAAAACAGCCTATCCGTTTTGTAAAAACCGCCGCCAAACAAAAAACACCCATAGCTCGATCAATAACAACATGATTAATTTGTCAATTTTTTTCAACACATGTTAAACTATGGATAACCGTTGTGGTTCGAAGCCGTTGTGTATTAAGAGGCATTATAATTACAAGCCATGACTCCTCTGAATTCGAAGCCCATTGACGATTAGCTTTTCCTTTTTTCTGGCGTGCAATCGAGCAAGAAACACTTCGATCCTCCATTGCCTCCACCGTGCAGGTAATTGTGGACCTGTAAGAGTTAACCATGACTTGCGCCCTGGTAATGAACAACTCACTTTTTGGGGTGTATCAGGACCTATAAATCGGGATATATCTGGAAAGTGTTTCGAGCATGTCTATGACGACCATGTGGCCACGTGCGGATACGCACTCGTATATTATTATCGATATCCTTTTAATTTCAGCCCTGCCCTTCATGGATATTGCAGATGACCGACTGAAAATATAATGCCATAGTGATCATTGTCAGTAGTCCCTCGTGTGAAACAACACACACGTTTGACGAAATCATCGGCATTTCGCTTCCGACTCCACCATATTTCAGATCGGCGCTAAAAATGATAAGACACAAATCTTCACACAATGGGCATCCAACGCCTAACTACGGGAGGTTACCTCTTTCCGTCTTCCACACTTCTTCCACACTGTGTTAACAAAAAGTTTTCAGAATAACTACATTAGGCTATGTCCTTCATGAATACTATATGAAGATCCAACAAAACAATATCATTGCATTTGCTGACACAATAACCTTACTGAAAGGAGTTTGACAGGAATCTGACGCACCGTTATAGTTTTGATTTCTATATATATATATATAATATATATATATATATATATTATATATATATAATATATATATATATATATATATTATTATATATATATATATATAGATATATATATATATATTTATTATCTACAGATGTTGATGTGTACTCTACGGTGTTGCTTCGAAGGCCCGTCCTATCATGAGTGTTATTTAGATTGGCACTGAAAACAATAGGATCCATATACTCACACGGCACAGTATGGACGCAATTCCTCTTCCCGTATGTTATTCATAGTGTTCATAAGGAATTAACGTGGTTTTCGTTTGAAGTCATGTCTACAGAGATCATCACTAAAAAGCAGTAAGTAAACGGATCAAATCAATATGGGCATCTATATATTATCCGAGTATGTGAGCCAAATAGTTCTTCCCGTGTTCCACTTATCGTATTCACGAGAACATTTGTGGTTTCGGTTCTAAGCCCCGTCAGCTCATGAATAATAATTAGATCTATCAATCACCGAAGTATGGAAGCACTACCTCGATCCGTCTTCCCCTAGTCGTGTTTGCGAAGGGCCACATACGGGCACACGTAGGTTTCTTCTGCCTCTGGCAGAGATAAAAACGCTAAGAAGACACCAGACAATCAGTCCACGAATCGTGGCAAATGGGATCATCTGATGGATCGAAACAATCCAAGTAATTGCATAGATTTGGGATGGGAAACACCAACTTTACTACTTTACAATATTGAAAACTAAAATAAATTAATGAACACTGTATGCTTGCTCAGAATAGGAATCAGGTCTTCTTTAACCTGGACTGATTCAGTAGACTACAATGTCAACAGACGGTCAAACAAGTGGGTTCTCGAATCGCTAGTCTCGCCTGTTTTGTAATCAGTTGTTATTTCTGTGTTTACTTTTTGATTCCTTGGCGAAGCCATAAGGAATCTATGCAGTCACGCATGTGCGGTGTGTGTGTATGTGTGTGTGTGTGTGTGTGTGTGTGTGTGTGTGTGTGTGTGTGTGTGTGTGTGTGACACTTCGTTTCCACGCGATATCTAACACACGCAAGCATGTATTATGTTTCATATCAGGTAGGTAGGTGTCACCCATGGAAGGGATGACCCCTATTGTTTTTGGTACCAATCGATGGTCTTTCAAGGTCACCACTAAGAGAGATCAAACTTTGAAAAGTGTTTCCGCACGATATCTAATGATCGCAAGCATGTATGAAATTCAATTTGGTAGTTAGGTGTAACCCAATGGCGGGGAGGACCCCTATTGGTTTTGTTGGTGTAGGTCCAAGGTCCTTTAGGGTCCTCATAATGGGGCAATCTTATATATCTGGCAACGACCATTTTAGATTGATTCGTAATATGGAAAGTTTTGTTCGTCTGGTTGAAATAAATCTGGTGACCGACTTTGACCTCATTTGACCTTCTGACCTTCTGACCTCATTTGACCTCTGACCTAGTGATTTTGCCTGCTTTTTTTGTATTGGCGGGGAAGCGTCCTGTTAAGACAAACAAAAAGTCAATGACACTACCATACTACGATACTCTATCACAAGCTATCTCAATGAATGTGGAAGGTCAAGACAGCTAAAATCGTCATATATCTCGGCAACGAAACATTTTGGAGGACTGTCATAATGGAAGTTTTCGTTCGTCTGGGTGAAATACATCTGGTGACCACTTTGACCTATTTGACCTGATTGACCTTTGACCTCATGTGACCTTCTGACCTGGTGATTTTGCATGCTTTTATGTGTTTGGGGCCGGGAGGTCTTGTTAAGACAAACAAAAAGTCAATGACACTACCATACTACGATACTCTTATCACAACTATCTCACTGAATGTGGAAGTTCAGACACGCTCAACACGGAATGTGGTAAACTTTTGTCATTTGACATTTGCTCCTCAGCATGATATCTAATGAATGCAATTATCTATCCAGTTCCAAATTAAGTGTGTGGATTGTACACATGGTTATGAAGAATAAACCCATTGTTCTGGATCTATGTCATGGTATTCCCAGGTCACCATAGGACAATCCTTATTCTCGCAGACGATTGCATTGTCAGAGTGAGAAACAAGCATATAGCCACCAAACAAATATTTCCCCAGTGAAGACAGTACAAATTCTTGAATTTGTCATTTTATTGTTATTCCTGATATGTTGAGTAATTGGACTAGCACCAGTTATTTCCCCTAGACAAGACAGAACGAATTCTTGACTTGTCATTTTTAGTATTAGCCAGGCAGCCCATTGACCATCCTATATTACGTCCTGACCAGTAGTGGTGTTGCTACGGGTGGGGGTGGCAATTTTTGGGTCTTGCACGCACCCCCCCCCCCCCCAGGTTTCAATAGGCAGCTTATGAATTTAAAAATGTCGCCCTGTTTGAAGCCTACATCACTGCATTATTGATTGGCAAATTCCTAATTGCAAGCAAGAACCCTCTTCTTGCGTATACCGCCTCTCATTTAGTGTTACATTTTCGACCACCAAAGTGTTTGGTGTTGCCCTCTTCATAAAATCTGAGTTGCTTCCATTCTTCCCCCCTCCCCTCTCACCCTTCCCCAATACAAGTATCCCCAGGGAAGACGTACACTTCCTTCAATTGTCATTGATTATTATTCCTGATATGTCGAATATTGGACTAGCACAGTGACCAGCCTATGTATTATGTATGTACCTTCCTGATCAGTAGTGGTCAAGTGTTTTGCTGTGGGTGGCGTGGGAATTGCACGGCAGATACGCCTCTTTTTACATGCAAGCACCACCCCCCCCCCCCTCCCCCCCGTTGCATAGGCAGCCCTATGACATTGCAAAGGTAGCCCTTCTTTAAGCCTGCATCACTGCATTCTTGACAATTTCCTATCGCAAGGCAGATACGTTTTTCTTCTGCGTATACTTCTATCATCTATGGATATCGATGGTAGGGGTAGACAAACCTGGGGGGGGGGGGCAATTTCTCCATAGGCGTCAGATTATATTACTCGAGGGGAGAATGCCCAGTTTGTTGGCTTTACATTAATTGCAAACGGTGATATGATCTTCCAATTTCCCATTTAATTTAACCGTTCTTACGCAGAAATTGCACACCAGGAAATGTCCTGCTGAATTCATTTTGACACCGATGTAGCCCAGCCTTATCCTCTCAACAACCACTGTCGCATTGTGTGTGATACTATAAAGGCCTTCAGTTTGACTGTCAACATTCCAAGCCTCAAAAGGATTTAATCTCTCAAGCTGGGTGTGTGAGCTGCAAGAAGTTCGAATACCAAACACATGATAAACTTTAGACTGCTGTGACATTCAGTGGTGGAAATGGTACCTGGCACTGGCAATGCTCAGAGGATTGAGAGGGTCATCCAATATTCTCTGTGTGCACTCAGTCTACTGATTATCGATTGTTTACACTTCCTCCCCTACGGAATGCGAAAAGCACACTTCCAGTTGTCTATGACTTGACAGGCAGGAGTGACCATTGGGTATTATTAACGGTGATTCATAGACAAGCCCAATGAGGGGATTCACTGTGGTGGGTGTAGAAGCAGTGCGTTGGGAGGAATAAGACCAAGGGTCCAAGGAACTTCTGAAAGTAAGGAAGCGCACAACATTTGTGGCCTTTTTTGCTATTGAGCAAAAAAGTGATGCATTACCTGTTACCCATGAGCAAAAGTAGGGCATTACCCTGTACCCAGGCAGAAATGGCAGGGGTTTTTAAGTCTATAAAGTATCTCTCTCTCTTCTTCCCCAGTGCCTCCTTTCTCTATCTGGTGTTTGACTGTCACATAATGTGACTATGTGGGAAAAGTGATTGGCAGGATAAAAAAATTTGAAAACCCCCTAAATGTTAAACAATTGGGCCAGAAGTCATACTGGATCACATAACTGAGGCCCACATAATTCAAAATGCTCAACCATGGGCTATATATACTAGAAATACAACGATCTTGTCTGTTCTATTAAATCTATTTTGTATTTTATCGTGGCAGCCAGATATATTTGTTAGGGAGGGTGCTGCATGGGGTGGACATATAGAGAGGATATTCCTCACCCCCCAACCAATTTAGGAGAGAATATATGTGATTTGAAAGCCTTGTGAAAGGTTTGACCCTAAAAATAGCAATAGACATTTGATGGACTTGTAAAATTCGGCTATGATACAGTTTCTGAACAGTTATGGCCCTGTCCATTGCATGAATCCCACCCCTTTAATATCCGCGTACCCCAGACAAGGTGAGTCAATTGCATTCATTCAACAAAATGATGCACACCCCTCATCACTTTTGTGCCTGAAAATAATGAAAATTGATACACCCACAGGTCACTTTGAAAGACGCACAGACTACTCTGCTGTCAAATTGAAACGCATTGACTGGCAATGACTTACCTACCCTCAGTCCAATTCTTGATTAACGACTATGGTATCAATGACCAACTGTGGACCCCATGCATTGGACACTGACTGTACCTACATACTCGCCTTGTCCAGGGTAGTGGAGGGACTGCAATTGAAGATATATGGTCCTGTATGCACCTTCCTCTTTCCCCACACATAACCCCTAAAAAGATATTTTTTTTCACATTTGTTATATTTTGGTCGTCCGTTCAGAACTGCCACTTCATCATCTATCTGCTTGACCACACCAGTCACTTATGAGTAAGGAATGTTGCTAAAGTGATCCTCATCATTTAGCCTTGCCTGCAGTCTGCTGACTTAGTGTTACTGTCGCTGGGCCTTTCCCACACTGAATGTGGAAAGCATGGGACTCCTTCGCTGGTTATGACTCGTGACTTTACCTTCACTCTTCAAGACATACTTACTTACCAGGGTTATTTTTCATATTTCTTTCAAGTGCCCTCAGATGACTTCTTAATTGACCTTGGTCAAAAGCAACAGTATCTCATCTCATGCGCTGAGTAATATTGCAGGTGATCGTCTTGTGTCCAGTTGTGGTTTGAGTTTGGCCACACACATCTTGCAGGGTTTGATATAGCTGATAATGGGAAACATGGCAGGAAAAAAAGGCAAGGAATCACGACGCAGAGGTGCGTCTGTTTTTTTCTTGGTCACCCATCCGGATTTCGAGGGGTCAAAGGAGCGAATATGATTACAGCATGAATGTGAAGGAAACAGTAATATGGATAGTTGGCCGATCAAAACACTTTATTTGAATATCCCTCCTCAGAAATCAATCTGCTGCTATTTGATATGAAATTCGCACAAACTATTAAAATTCCATATTTTATTACGGACACATGAAATTTCATCACATTGCACAGTATTTCACATCTACCACGCAGCTTTTCAAATTCCAGAACCGAAAGCAGACCTGTCCCCAAGTTTCGTAAGGAATTCGAACGTACTCTGAAGGGGGTTCGATATGACGATGAATTTAGACCCTCCCCTTGATATATGTTAAACAATTCCCGGGACTATGCAAAGGTAGACATAGCCATCAAACCTGTGTACGTTTCGTGAAATCCAACGGACGTGGAAAAAGTACATAACTTGTGCGAATTAGACTATTTGATTATTATATTTTACGGCTAGAAAAGTAATCAAGTCATTGAAACAATTCACCTGGACTGTAAGGAATACATCAAAACTTACCACCTACGCGGTATGATATTATTTCGACTTTGTGGTACTGACGGGGTCATTGTCTTTTCGTCGCCAGCACAATTTAGAATGATTCTAATGACTGGAACACTGGCCCTGCCCTAGATACAGACAGAGGTACGAGATTATGTGCTCCAGCAGAATAAAAAGAAGCCCATCAACCAATCATCAACAATCAGATTGTGATTCAACTCAACCTTCAGCACAACATGTCCTATGATCACTGTTAGTGTAATGATACATTTTGTAACGAGCCGCTGTCGTTTCTAGGGGACTATAAGACGATCCATCTGGAGGATTCGTTTTGGTCGTTCTTTGACACGATAATGACAATAAGATGAGTAACTTAAACAACGCTGACCGCAAAACCGGTATAAACATAAAAACTATATTGATGATGAATGTTATGACCACAAAATTGGCTTGCTTGGTCTTGGTTATCTGCAGTAGTCAGATCAACATTCCAAAAATACATCTGTAAATTATTGTATGCCTTTCAGCAATAAAACGCACCTGCAATTCAGTAATTCACTTGAGGATAAAAGCATGGCTCCCGGTCGCAGAAAAAAATATTGGGGGCAATGGACATGACAACACATTATCACCAGAGCAAAACAATCTTCTGAGACCTTGGGGTATCACCACTACGCATGAATTAGGAGGTCCATTGCGCTGCGTGTATCAAGATAGCCTACATATCACGCCTAGTCAATACTTTGGGCCAGTATAGGTTTCGCATAGAGGTAGTGCTACGTACTGTTGTAGTGCCCAGTAATTCTTTTGCGTTTCAATGTTTGGTAACCTTAGTTCGGCTCGATAATATATTTTACAATGTATAATAATTTTTATCGCCTCTCGTCTCCAGCTGGAATTTCGGATTCTCATTGGATTCAACCTCCCTGGTCGAGAAGGTTTTAGCAACTATTGACACAGCATCGAAAAGGATCCCTAGAGTTGCTATATTTTGCCACCCTATAAGTGTTGACATGTATCGGCACTCTGACCCAGTTTTTCCTCCCCTCAATCCTATCATAGACTCTTATTGACCTGCAGTGATCCCTTCTAACTTGAAACATCTCATGACCAAAGGCGGACCCACAGATCCGTCAAGGTTTCATTCGAATTCAACATTACAATCACGGTGGCTTGAGATTCCCAAACACTGACCGCCGATCGGCCGCCCGTGCTCTTTAAAATAAGCTGAGATCTGGTCAGTATTGGTTCCACGGCCCCAACTGATCATTGCCGACCGACTGGAAGGTTGAAATTTTTACTTCACTATCACATGAACCCGTTTTTTCACCAGCTGAGTACATGTATGCATCATAAGAAAGAATAGAGCTAAATCGATGTAACATTTTTGTCTAAGTGTGTTTTTAAAAGAAGGAAATAAACTAGTTTCATCTGTAAACTGCAAACGGTTCCAAACGAAAAACTTACTCCCTCCTTTCATTTCGGACTTCCAAGTAGCCTAATACCGGGTTTTTTAAGCAAACCAACCTGATGCTGACCCGGCTAGCCAGGCGTACCGAGAGACTTGTCTTGGGGGGGAGGGGGGGGGAGGGGGGGCGGGTTGAGCGAACCCAGGGAATTTGCGCCCCATAATGGCCTCATCCTCCCTAGTGGCAACTAATTATAACAAATTTATCTGGTCCTCTAGACACACGCTGCTGCAACATTTGATAAATACAGCTGCAAAACCTTACTGAACGCAAAAAAAAAAAAAAATCATTTTTGTGTTAAATTTTATTTTGGTCTGGGAGGGGTGTTCTGCCCCCCTTAAGCCACGAGCATTTCATTACGTTATAATTTGATTTGCCTCTGATATAGTCTTGGAATATGGTGAATGTCCGTTGTGTTGCAAAAAAATAATTGTGTTGTTTTTACATTTACATAAAATATTGACAGGCAACAGAAGGATGGTGCTTGCAAAGGCGAAGGTTTCTACCAACCAGCGTCGTGACCACTGCTTTTTTTATACACAGGTTGGGCCAAATTTATTCCTACTTGTGTAAAACACCAAAAAACACGAAACTAATAATGAGCATGAACATAAAAGTTGTTGAAATCAAATAATGCCCGTTCGAGCATTTTTCTTTCTGGCGCGCTAAAATGTTTGTAGGATTTGTTTAAAAAATCTCTTGATCCTCTCTTATTCATAGGTGATAAAAAGTTACGCTCACGTTGGCAGAGACAAAGAAAAAATGCCTTGCAATTGTGGCGCGCGAATTTTTGGCGAGACGTTCGATACGAATTATAACTCTTGGCGCGCCGCCGTGCATACGTACTAGGTAGGCTTCTAGTACGAGACCGAGTACAAGTCGTTCTTTATCATACCTTATTCCTACAGGCACAGGCCGTGTGCAACTAGTGTTCGACTCGTAGTCCGCGCGACTGTCAGCACACGTTCAGGGTCTGGCACGGCTAGCCGAAACTAAGGATATGGAACAAGTCAAGTTGCTGCAACACTGACAGCAGTTAGCACTCCCCATTTTGGGCCGAGACTGACCGTTCATTGGGGGATAATTTTATAACGGAAACTAAACCTAAAATCGCCGTTGAAAGGTTCTATTCCATGTACTACGCCACAAAAACCTTTTTCATGGTAAAATATGAACGATGATTGGATTGTACGTCTCATGTGCCATAAAATGGGGTCCCAGTATGTTGAACAAACCGCACGGAGTCAATTTCATCGCGTCCGAGAAGTCGTAAAAACTGTCCCCTCCGGTTAATAAAGAAGCCGGGCAAACTGTAGTGACAAATACCAAAACCAATTTTCTTAAAAATCCAGCAGTCTTTCACAGACGGTTAAAGTGAGGGCTATTCTCTTCCTGAACAGATTTATGCAAGCCAAAATGACACATAGCCATAAAACCAGTGGATGCTTGAACTTCCAGTCTCGTATTCCGTGGTTGTTTCTGTGAGGCTTCATTTTTGTTCCAACCATCCTGGACCGCAAGAGAGGCTCCAATTTTGCAAATAATCATTGAGAAAACTAAAGCCTCGTGACGTGGTTAAAGCTTGCCAGCTTCGAAGTTAATAACCGGTTGGACAGCTGCACTTAACTAGTGAAGAAAGTCCCACCTTGAAATGTTGACCTCGCTAGGTTTTTTTAAACATGTGACTCCTGCGATGAAAATTAGAATTAGACACATATTTGACTACTAGTGACCCCGCTCCAACTTTGAAAAGTTTCAGGACCAAGGTGGACTACCAAGTTCCATACAATCGACGAACTCCTAAAATTGTGTTGGCTAAATTCTTCAATTAGAAATGTTGATTGATCTTGATTGCACCAAATTTTTTTTACTTCCACGAGATCCAAGTGAGACCATATTCACACCAATTTTTGTGCAAAGCCCACCAACTTCTCTGCAATGGCTTATCCGAATTGAACCACCTTAAGAATATCAATCAGTGAGGATAACATAATATCCGCATAAACACAGTAGGAACGATTTACTTAACATGAGCAATCAAAGTATAAGAACAACAGAGCAATTACAAAAAAGCACTAATTAACCAGCACAAACGATCTCCATGTATGTTTATTTCCGTCGCTGTAAAATCATACCATTGAGAAGTATTTTAAGGAACTCAATTTTAATACTATTCTTCTCAGTATTAGCAATATAAAATCATGTGAATGCCCATAAAAATTAACCTCTGAAGTGTTCATTTTGTACAGAAAATGCAGAGTATAATTTAATATGACAATCGGAATATATATTTGTGGTGGCTGAATTACATTATATTACAACTCTGGGTGGGAAACCGTTCATTCATAGACGTATACTATTCATATACGGACAACATGCAATGTACATATTTCAATTATATCCGTTATGCATGCAGTAAAAACAGTGCCACCACTAACATAATGGCCAAGATACTGTACATATATCAGCTTTCTCACAAACCTGTAAATCTCACCTGTTGAGTATGATTTAGAGAATAACAGGACACAACATAGGTGTCAGGAGTTAGAACTGACACACCCATGCACTTCAGAGGAAACAAACTACCATCACTTTCGCTATAAGGATTAGTATAAATATGACATTGCTCGATAACGAACAACCTACGTTGAAGCCGGGTAGCCAATTTGTCGCCTATATACCAGGACAGTGGTGTGAACAATTGGGTATCCCATTAGTCAATACCTACATCCATTGGACACTCCAGTCATTACGTGACACTTCAACGCTGGTTAATTTTTAATACGTGCTCGCCCATGTAACTTGCATTTCAATTTGATCACGGTGACGAATAAGACAATAAATCAATGAAGTGAAAATAGGCATTTTTAAGTATTCTATAGGCCCGAGTGGACAAGTTGCAAATAATTTTCGTGCCGATGAGAACCTAGGCAAAATTGAATGAGCACTTCGCGACCAAGAAACGTCACATGTTTTAAACATGTACACAGTTTGTGATAAGCGAGATCAATTACCTGATGAATCTGTCCAGGACTATATTACTGTAGGCAGAGAAAAAACTGGCGTCCCATCGTGAGTTCGGAGCAATCGAAAAGTCGAGATCTGCATCCGGAATATCACAATGGCGTGCTTTTTTTTTCATCAGTCACCACTTATACAGTCAATCAATGATGCTGCTTCCAGATTTTGGTAGTGCATTTAACAGAAACAGTTTACTAATCAGTGAACAATTTCAAATTCATAAGCTTCATAATCATTGACCATGTCTTCCGAAGGAGGATTGTGAATGTGACTACAATGCCTGATTATGCAAATTAGACACAGTACTCAACTGTCATTGAATAATAAATAAAAGATCTCATTACCAATGGTGGACTGACGCTCAATAGGTTTCATGGGAATTCAACGAACTTGAACATTTGCATGATCAAGACAAATTTTACTCATGAATATATACCCCAAGTGACTCAAGTCAATGTTTGGGGGACTAAAGGTAGCCCATACGGCTTCAAGGCATGGAAATTGAACATATTTGAAATTTTGAATGAAACTGTGCAAAATAGACCCACTGAATGACCTCCAGGGATATCCAGTCAATGTTTAAAAAAGTGCGAGAGTAAAGGTAACTATAATCCAAGTTTTCATGAAAAACAGGTAAACTTTAAAATTACGAAAAAATGCAATAGACCGTTGATGACTCCAGTGCCCGAATCTATGAATCTGAAGGGTAAACCATACACCCCCCCCCCCCCCCCCAGGTTTCATGAATCCAACCAACTTCAATATTTCACAAATTATGCAAAAATAGACACATTGAATGACCTCATTGGCCCCGAATCTCGTAAAAAGGTTCGAGGCCGAAGGTAGACGTATTCACCAAGTTTCGTGGAATCTGACAAACTTGAAAATCCGTAAGTTATGCGAATGCACGAATAAATTCGCATATTCTCGCTGGAAATATAATCAGTTCATCTACCTGAATCCTGCCCACCTATGCCAAACCAAGTCACCTACCGTGCATCCATAATCTTGCTAACGAGCAAACAATAAATGACATAAAAATAGGGTAATAAGGAATACGTTATAGTGACTTCAACAATTGACGCTCACAACCTTTACACTCCAAGAATCTCCGTGTTCCCTCAACCTCGATACTACATACAAAATCCCATCAAAAATGGTTCTACGGTTTCAGAGAACAGAGAAATCGTGCTAACAAAACACGACCAAAGTGATCCATAGTCTTTACCTGAACGTGTTCATGCAGAAAAAAGCTGAGAGAAGAGCTATGATGGATAGATTATTCGGCCAAATGCATTTTTCGCGCCAAAAGAAGGGGATATGAAGATTCGTACAGGGGAGAAGACAAGCTGTTGTTAATCATAACCAGCAGAGGCTTGGTCGCTTCCGAAGTCGAGGCAACAGAGAGAGATCTTCCATGAAGATATGGAGGGACGGGGTTGCGGTTGTATGAGGTATAGGCCACATAGAAATATAAGAGAGCAGAGCACGGGAGATCAGCTCTGTAGTTTGCAGCCGATTGAACGCGCGGTGAATGCCGGCGAAATGCACCAAAAAAGATTGGGCCTATGTAGCAAATTACTATGACCGTGTACGTTAGGACAACGACAATTTATGTCAAATTTCCGGGAAAACTCGCCAGCAAATAGAAATTATTCTGCATGAAAAATATGGAAAAACACCAGAAGAAGAATACGATGTTAGGCTTGGTACGGCAAAAATTCAGAGTAAAATTATTGAAATGCCAAAAACCAGTTGCGCGAGGTGGGCACTACATACCAGTACGGCAATGATTCTGTATTTAAATAGGCCCCACTAGCACTAGGCGCAGTGCAACCGTGCTGACTGTGCTAGGAACGCGTACGACGGAACTCGGGTGGGGACAGATCACGGCACCGGTGAGGCGGTGGAAGAGGGAAACTTTTTGCAGGGGTTGTATTCGAAACCAGCAAGATGCCTCCTAAGCGTGCGCAGCCAAACTGCCCAGAAACAAATGGCACCTTGGTTCAAGAAAATGGTTGATTTTCATAAAGGTTAGTGACAAAGCCTGTCTGTTGACTTGCCCATGATAGCGGCCTGTTACAAAAAATAATACAGTACGTATCGGCCTAATTAGGCTAATTAAGAATGAGGGTGGAATATTAAACTTCAAATTGAGGTGTGTTCAGTATATATGTATTGCAACATGAGAAATGTGTTCGAAGAATGCTTGCTCCACACAGGGGGAAACCTCCTCATACCGTCTCCAGGGGCGGTACTTGCATCTGCCATTTCACATGACCTCTATGAACACATTTTTGACTGTGATGAATGACTTACTCATATTTGTGTTTTGATCAAGACCTGTCATCATGTTACATTACAATCAGAATGCATCACACCTGGCTCTAAAATATAACAGAACAAATCACAGGCTCAAAAGTGAGAAAACTCTAAGCACAGTTAACATATGGGCGATGATCTTTCGTCTACGTATAAATGTCTGGTTATAGGTAACTACCAGGAAGAGGTCCTCATCAACCCTTGGAAGAGGTATAGAGGTAACGCCGTCAGGACGAGGCAGGGAAAGGAAAGGAATGCAGACATACCAAAATGTATGGTGGGGTTGGAACTGTTGAAAGCCACACATTACGAAAGACAACGGCAAGCGTACGGCAAGCGATGCTACAATGTGGAAAATATAATCATTTCAGCAGGATGTGTAGGGCTGCATCACAAATTGTTAGATACATACAGGTAGACAGAGATGACTATACAGTGCTTACAAATGTAGACCAAGTTATCATGAGTCATGAAAGGAAATATAGTCCAAGGATGATGTATTGTGGAAGGTATGAATAACCAAATGGATGCATTAGACATAACACTATTGAGTGCTGTCAATGCAAGACAAACATAAAAGACTATAAATCTCAACAGTGGAGAAAAACAGAACAGCATTTTTACTATTGACACAGCTGCTCAGGCTGGCATACTGGATAGGAAAGGTGATGTATGGCCTTGAGCAGAACACAGAATCCTCCTGCCTCTGGGCAAAGAATCAAGAACATGATGGGAAAAATTATCAGGTGTTTTCACGAGACCTGGACTGGCCTGGGTCTGGGTCGTCAAGCCCTTCTTAAGAGGTGGAATGCAGAACAGACTGCCCCTTGGGTCAGTGGGGCCAGGGGCCACAGAAGCTGAAGAATTCCTTGAAGTAGAGGATGGAGACAACCCAGATGTGGGAGTGAGCATGCCTCACCTTTGTTGGTACATTTGCTACAGTGCAATAGGATGTAGAGGTTTGCTACAAGCCGGGCAAGTTAGTGTACCTAGGCAAGCAGATACTTACTGTATCCAAAATGTACTTGGACAGTCATGAGTAGTCAGTCTTTGAGAAGAAGATTGAAATCACATGGTGACAATGCCATCCGACTTCAATGAAACACTGATAATATTTATATTGATAAAAAGAATAATACAAGCCTTCGTATATTGCTCAATGTGGAGCCTCTGAGGGCTAAGATCAAGCAGGTTAGCCAATCAAGTAAGCCGCTGATTGTAAGCTTCAGAAACTACTTTGAGCAGGATGGCCATGACGACCATATCATGGACTCGACCCTCTGTTGCTCCAACGTGACCTCATCTTTGAAGGACAACAGGTTAAGAAGTCATAGCGTTAACCGGGATTCGATCGTAAATCGTCGTGAGTCCGTACATTACCTGCTTCAGAGATTCGAAATGCGTGGCAAAAACAGTAATTCTTATATTTGTTCAATACTTCGAAGAAAACATTTTAGTGTTCCATATTTTTGTAGTGAATGTGATAAAACAAATTGCTATTTCAGCCAACTCTGGAAGAAAGCTCCACGAGAAGAATGTTTTGAGTGATGCATTATGAGTTCCAAAGCATACCAAAGACTGATACAGTGTCCCTTAATGGACCCCTCCTCTATTGCCAAACCTGGAGGTGGCGGTTGGGAGGTTCAGACCCCAGTCTGCAGCAAAATTCTCTCAACGTATTCGTAATACTGTAAGAAGAAGAGTTTCCACCCGGAAAGCACGGAAATAACAACATCCTTACACGTGTGTCACGTCAAAAAAGTGGGGAGAATAAAGTTTTGGTCATCGCGGGGGGACGGAACCCGACTCTGAGACAACAGGAGGAACAGAAACTCGTTGAACCATTTGACTCACAGAGGCGCAATATGGCGACCGTGTACACATAAGGCTGTCAGGGACAAAATCGCCCAGCAAATTTTAGTGCCCGACCGTCAGGAAAATCCACCGAACAGGCTGAAAGAAGAATTCTTAGCAATGGAGGTTTTCTATACATTTAGGGGGCCAGCTTTTGAAGACAAGAAAACTGAACATCATTCGAACGAAGCTACTCTAAGCAACTGTGAATCAATATTGTCGAAGACTTGCTACCATTCCCAGAGAAATACAACTTGAAATAGCGACTGGACCACATCATTAACCTCGATGAGACTGGACCCACGCCTCCAAGATAGTGACGCGAAAGAACCACACCTTTGAACTCTCTCAGTTCTCACGAGGCACAACAACAACGTTTTTATTCACCCCGTGAGATAGGGAACACATTGCCACGCCTACTATGTCTTCAATGGGAAGCAGAGGAATGAGGACCGGATGCCTTGACGGGCTCATCGTTTGTCATTCAGACTCCCAGGCCAACAAATGTGTGTTCCTTTGACATCTGAAGAACCTTTTTTTATACAGTTCCCCGCAGGCCGAACGGGCCACAAAAGGTGCTTCTTCTTTTCGCTCTATGATGGCAACACTAGGCATGTTTCAGTTCCACTGAATGAGTTTGGAAACCTGAGATCAAGGGTGATTCTCTTCGTATTGCCAGCCCACAACCAGCCACATTCTTCAGGCCGCTAGATGTCGGGTTTCCTTGAGCTTACAAGAAAATATAGTGACCATGAATCCATCAATTCATGTGGGCAACATCCAGTGCAATGGTCAGTGATCCTGACACTGTGGATCCTTGTCCAGGCAAGATTTCGAAAAGATTCGGATGCTGTGCTGTGACAAGCAAACACCTCTTCATGACTGCCTGTCATTCATTTAAAAACCCCTTCCATCCTAGCGCTCTCTGACAAATTTTTCTGTCACTGTAGGCTGTCAAAATGGGCAAGATAACACCGAATGAAAATTATGAACGGTCTTAAGGATCAGAACGATCAAATGCAAGAGGATTAAAAACGGAAATAAAATTGAACATGTCGCTATTGAGTCATTCAAAATCGACGAGCTCGGGACTCCGCAATTCAAGATACACCCCCATCTATCAGGAGCTGGTCTACAACAACGACTACAAATGGAACAAAGTTTCATTTTTTGCTTCTACGGCGAACAAAGAAGATCGTACTGGATCAGAGAGTTGGTATAAATGGTAAGAGATGATCAACAGCTGATTCCAAGCGAGGTACAGACCCAACACTGACACATTTTAACCTAAACTGGATCTAACCCGACTGGAAAACAGGCAAGCAAAACCAGCAAAGAACGAAGCAGAAGGCAGAAGTCCCCTCAGTACCACCCCTCCACACCCTACCCCCCCATGCCCCCGCAACACGATCACCCAAATCTCTATCTCCCCAAACTGAAAGATTCCAATTAGAGAGGCCTCAGTCGCGAAAGATCCGCATCATTATGAGGCTGTTCAGGCTTGGGTGCAGTGGGTTAGCCAAAGTTGTTTCCTGTTGATGAACGACTTGTCATAAATTCCCAAGAAGATGAGAACTGCAGTGTTTGTGGCCAATGGCCAAGTTAGTCCTCCTTCCCTGAAAAAACATCAGAGTTTCATCTGCCAACTGGGTCATGCGATGTGGTGCCCTCGCTGGACGCATCTAACATTTTGCATGACAGGTACAACCGAATTAAAGAAGGAACACTCGTTTCTATGCCCTCACTTTAATGAAGAATAGTGATGTTTTTTTGTGACATTTAATGGGAGTTGTTTCGAGGATTTTATAACTGTATTTTTTCAGGATTTTGTTCCTCAACATCCCTTTGCGAACCTTTCACACCCAGGCCATGAATAGCACCAGCTTGAGGATATCGACTCCCGATATTTTGGCTGTGCTACCTACGAGTTTCAACTAGCTTCATCAAAAGATTACCACTGGATACTGCTTGATTCGATTTCTAACCACACTTGTTGAAAGTTTACCTGGACATCATTGAATAGTGAGGGAGCGGTCATCCATTTTCTTCCTGTTTTTCTTCCCTTAAGTGAATCGCCCTCCCTGATCACCGCCATAAAACCAACATCCCAGCTCAAGAGAACGTACGCACAAAGCTACAACGCTCATAACTGGGAATACCAGCACTCTTTGGTTGGAGAGAAAGGATACATCGACATCATGAATGTCTGAAAACTACAACTAACATATCACAACAGTGTACCCTCGCTGAAGGTTTTGTACACACACGCAGAATGAACCACTTATGTACCATTAACTCAAAATCAACCCATGGAAGGAAGCTAACCTTGACATTAAAGACATCTAGTCCCACGACATCCTCTGACTGATGTCGTTCGGAGGTTTACACCTTGCAGCAGAAGCCATACTGAAATGTAAATCATAATTCAGATGTTTTGAAGTAACACGCATCAAATTTTTTCAGAAATCAGTATCACTCCCATAGCACAACTTCCATGAATCTTTTTGAAAGTGTTCGGCAACGTCCTTTTCAGATGATTGTGAAAACAATATGAAAATAAAGATGCAATGCAGTTTTCTTGCCTCTGGTAATGGGTTCAGCTTCACAACAGGCTGGTTGTACCTAATAAACGAGTTCATAACTGTCTAAATGCCTGTTTTTTTGTGAACACGGTGATCATTTTGTTTTGTTTACGAATCGAACCCATATCAAGGCTCAACAAGGTGTGCAGACCTTGATTCCCACCAGGTTTATGGAATTAGGCATGTCCCTCTTTGGCATTACCTTATTTGGGAGTGGGGGTAATAACACGCAGTCGGCAACTTACAATTGCCTACTCCTCTTCTTTCCCCTGCTCTGCAACCAGGAGAAGGCAAAAGGTATCCAAGTGTTTTTGTTGTAACCTGACTGGGATGAACCGCCCAGTCTTCCCGGGGGAAGGCCGCCACTCTACCAATTGTGCAAACTATTCAGTTTTGAAATCCCAGGATTGAGCTACAACCCTGTTGCTCAGTCAGCAATTAGACAGAGCCACAACTGGTTGAGTTGAGAATTAGAAGCAGTAAAAGACCCTTTTAGTGTGGTTGAAAGACATTGTATATTTAGGCTTTGAAAAAAGAGTGGTTTTCTTCTCTTGCCAGAGACATTGCACATCACTGACTTCCATTAACATACTGCTGATTGATAGAGTTGATGGCACAGTGATGAGAATGAAATAGCTCTATCAAATAAAAGAATACAACATTAAAATCTGATCACTTGCTCTATCTGAGACACCCCAAGGCCAGGAGATGGTGTCTTCATGTCACCCCAATTCTCTGGTCCCACAGACTAGGGTCTAAACAAGGAAGTGAACATCAGTGATCTCGGCTTCAATGACCTCCTTTGCTGATTTTTCTCAATAGTGAACACTCTCCATACGAATGATTTCGTCATTTCGCTGTGAAGATAACAATAACGTTATGACAATAACGCTAAAACAAGGGAGCCTGATGGCAACGTGATTGCGTTGGCCATTGAAAAAAAATATTTTTTAATAGTAACAATAATATGCTGGAAGGGTGAGGAAAGAACCAAAGCCAAAGGCTTAGTGTATTCCTGCTCATTCTGGCACCTACAGCTAGACAAAGAACATA
Source organism: Sclerodactyla briareus (assembly GCA_026419785.1). Lineage (NCBI taxonomy): Eukaryota > Metazoa > Echinodermata > Holothuroidea > Dendrochirotida > Sclerodactylidae > Sclerodactyla > Sclerodactyla briareus. The sequence continues at coordinate 256,000 of JAODTK010002654.1, forward strand.
GGAGATTGCATTGCCATGCACCGCGATAATGCGCTACATAACACTGACATTTTCCCAACCCCCATAGGGTTCCTATACTCTGATAAGCTCTAGCCTGAAGTTCAAGATTTTCAGCCTCTCTTGATCTCAGATGACCTTTGATCTGAACCCCACAACAAAAGGGATCAATGTCTCTTATTGGAACCCATATCTCAAGTATGACTTGATCCAACCAAGTGGGTCGAGTACTCGTTGTTAACGCGCTATATTGGCCAAATTCTCATTTTTCACAATTTCACAATGTTTTTCCCGAATCTTACCCCCAGTTACACCATAAAACAATATGTATTTCTATACGTCTCATAACTATTTTCAACCTGATCAGACCAGGCGTTCTGAACTTACCATGTTAACAAAATTTTCAGACTCTTACCTTCTTGACCTCAGATGACCTTGGCCTGACCCCAAAAACAATACGGATCAGTACTCATTATGGAAACCCAATATCAAGGAATGAACTTTTGATCATCCAAAGTGGGGTCAAGGTATCGTTGTTTAACGAGCTGAAATTTGCCACATTATCAATTCTTCACAATTTCCCAATTTTCCCCAAATCGACTCGATTTACACCAAAAAAACAATAGGGTTCCTGTACTCCTCATAAGAAAGCGTCATACCGATTCACCTGATCGGACAAGCATTCTGGACTTATCGTTTTGTAAAGATGTTTCAGACGTTGACCTCGCTTGACTCAATGAACCTTTGACCTGACCCCAAACCAATAGGGACATGTACTCATTCTGGATCCCATATACCAATATGAACTCGTCCATCCAATTGCGTCGATTATCTGTGTTACGAGCTAAAAAAGCCAAATTTCAATTTTCACAATTTCCATTTTCTCCTCCCCCGAATCTGACCCCCAAGTACAACCATAAACAATAGTGTCCGACTCTCACAAGAACTGCACATTCGCTTTTCTACCCGTGGGACCCAGGCAGTCTGGACTTATCATGTTAACAATTTCAGACTTGACCTCGCTTGACCTCAGATGACCCTTTGACCTTGACCCCCAAAACATAGGGATCATGTACTCTTATGGGGATCCCATACACCAAGTATGAACTCGATCCATCCAAGTGGCGTCGAGTTATAGTGTTAACGAGCTAAAAACAGCCCCCAAAATCAATTTTTCACAATTTCCAATTTTCCCCAGAAATATGGCACCCCCAATTACACCATAAACATAGGGTACTGTACTCCGCACAAGAAAGCTGCACATCGATTTTCTACACGATGGGACCAGGCATTAGGGACTTATCTGTCACAAGATTTTCAGACTTTGACCTCTCTTGACCTCAGATGACCTTGACCTGATCCCCAAAAAACAATAGGGAATAATGGTATGTACTATTAATGGGGATCACATACACCAAGTATGAAATCAATCCAGTCCAAGTGGGGTCGAGTTATCGTGTCAACGAGCTAAAATCATCCAAAATATCAATTTTTCACAATTCCCAATTTTTCCCCGAATCTGACCCCCAAATTACACCATAAACAAGAGGGTTATTGTACTCTTCATAAGAAAGCTGCACATCGATTTTCTACCTGTGGGACCAGGCATTCTGGACTTACCATGTTAACAAGATTTTCAGACTTTGAACTCTCTTGACCTCAGATGACCTTCGTACTTACCCCAAAACAATAGGGATCATGTACCATTATGGGGATCCCATATACCAAGTATGAACTCGCTCCATCCACGTGGGGTTTGAGTTCTCGTTGTTAAATTGGCTAAGAATCAGCCAATTATCAATTTTCCACATTTCCCAATTTTTTGCCCCTCCTCCCCAAATCTGGCCCCAAATCACCATAATAAATAGGGTTCTGTACTCCCCATACGAGAGTTCGCACCGATTTTCACCCTATTTAACCAGCCTTCGACTTATCATTTAACAAGATTTCCAGACTTGTGAAGCTCTCTTTGACCTCAAATGACCTTTGACCAAACCCCAAAACAATAGGGGATCATGATACTCATTTGGGGAACCCATATACAAAGTGTGGAAATGATCTTCCACGCGGAGTTGAGTTATTGTGTTAACAGGCTAGGCGTCACCACACCACCATGTCATTACTGCATGAGTCCTCCGAATCAACCAGGCATCCGCACCCCAGTCTCGCTGTAATCGCAATCAGTGTTTCCATCTAATACTCACCATGCAAACATACAGGCATTTAATGAGTTGCTTTATAACATTTTTGGTATTAGCATTTAACCCCTACTACTTAATGAGCCAATTTCGAAATTCGTAAGGACTGATTATTGACAATGTCTACTAAACAGACTAAGTTTTTTGTGGAAATGTACTTGGATGCCTCAATAAGCAAATTAGACAATATTCACCTTTCTGTGACCCATTTTCTTCTCACTTCACTTATCTTAGGACCAATTGTGAACCACACTTAATACATTCCATCGAATTCAACAAACTTGAACAGTTTGCTGATGGCGGTCCACTTATACACACGGTCATAACCCCTATGACAACAGTCAATGTAACATTTGGCTAAGAATAAGGTAGACCACAGCGACATAGTGATACTGGTCCTAAACTCTAATAAGTTTGTCTGTATATCGCTCAGTGTCACCCATAAGATTTCATTCCTACTCTAGTACTTCTAAGAAGTTCCAGCCTGTTTAGCCTAACTCCATAATACCTGCACTCTCAGGATTACTTCCAGCTGTCTCTACACTACCATAAGCTCCATTTTTTTACTGCAGTGTACCTGACCCTGTAGGGTTATCTTAACACTGCTCAAGAGAGGTCCAGTTAATAAAATTCGCGACAGTTTTCTCTGGTGTTTACCCTTTATTGTCAGTTAGGGGGGCCCGAGAGAGGTTAGACAGGGATGTGGACCTCAAGGTAAAAAGGCAGGTTTGACAATAGATAAAATCTCTTTCTTTTAGAAGAAGACTATTTAAATAACCAAATAACCTACAACCTGAAGTAGTAAACTTCCAACAAAAACAATTGTTGGCCAGTTTATTCTTTGCCCTGTAACTCTAAAATCAACACATCATTTGACCTATTGCCCTCATTATCAGGGTAGTTTGACCTGCTGACTCTAAAAATCCCATGACAACATCACTATGAACATCCTAACTATACTTAATTTCAAATGGAAAACTTTGACCTATGATAGCTTCACGCACAAGGTCACATGGGGTCAAATTCTGGTCCATTTCGATCAGAGGTAACTTTGAGATCGAAATGGCCATGAAAAGTTTGTTCGGCCAAAAACATGGTAGAGGTCCAGCTTGAGGTCAAAGGTAACACAGATGGAGGTCAACGAGTGAGATCACAATGGTGCACCTCCCAACCATTGGCGAATTTGGTTCTCTAAGTTATGGCCAAAAAACGAGTTTTTGACCTCAAAATTGACCTTTAATGGAATTGGACAAATTGACCTTAATGACCTTGGATGACAGGACCGTTTTTATAAAAAACGTAACCCTAAGGGTTAACCCTGACCTGAAAGTATTAAACCAATCAGGAAAAGGTCACTGGAAGTGTTGCAGGAACACATACTAGTGGCAGTTATATGCCCATAAGCGACTTTGAACACATTTGATGACATGATGGTTTTAGAAAAAGTCGCCACCATGACGTACACCCGTCCGAAATTTCAACATGATAACGCAAGGTCACTGTAAGTTGATCTCAGAAATATTGTTTGTCATCCATAAGGACCTTGATGACTTGATGAATGATTTCATTACCTAGAAAAATTTACTTAGATGAGATGCACGCAGCCTACAAGCATTATTCCAAAGTTATACGCTGATGCTATTGCAAAAAGGTATCAAAACCAACCTTTGACCCCTTGTAACTTGAGAAGCGAGTGCCCGATTGAAGCCGGAGTTGTTTGTCATCAGCACACGGAGCGCACATATCCAACCAGAAAGCCAAAAGGCTTAGTGATCCGGGACTCGTTCTGACAACTCATAGCAGACACAAGGACAAATGGGAGAGGAGTTATCATGGGAAACATATAGTCTGACAAATTTACCTTTTTCCCAACCAACCAATAGGGGTCATATACGTCTTGATAAGATGCTACACACTAAATCAGGATTCAGCCTGGCCTCTGGGCCCCAAAACAATGGGATATGGTGACCTTCATGACCTTGACCTGACCCCAAAACAATTAGGTTCATGTACTCTCATGGGGAACACAAATACCAAGTATGAGCTTCATCCATCCAGGCGGGTTCAAGTTATCGTGATCACAAGTGAATGATGGGTCAAAATATTGACGGGTCACAAATTTTATATCTCACAAAAATCACCCTCCGAGCCTATACAGAAAACAATAGGATGACTGTACTCCCCATAAGAAGCTACACACCAAATTTGAACCTGATCATGGAGGTTGTCGACCATTTGACTTACTGGTCACGAGGTTTCAGACTTTCACCTCTGTGACCTCAGATGACCTTGACCTGACCCAAATACAATAGGGGTCATGTAATAATCATGGGGCACACACATACCAAGTATGAGCTTCAGCCATCCCAGGTGGGGAAAGTATCGGTTCACGAGCCAAACTGGGAAATTATTAACGTTTCACAAATTTCCTATTTTTGAACAAAATTCACCGACCCTTACCAGAAACAATAGGGTTCCTGTATTCCCATAAGAAGTTACACAAGCAAATTTGACCTGTCAGACCAACCATTAGGACGTATCATGTTCACAAGGTTTTCAGACTTTGCCCTCTGTGACCTCAGATGGAACGCTGACCTGACCCCAAAACAATAGGGTTCATGGACTCATCATGGGGAACACACATACCAAGTATGGCTTCATCCATCCAGGTGGGGTCGAGTTATCGTGTTCACAAGACAGCGTTACATACACACATACATACATACACACATACACACAGCACACACACACACACTGGTCATGACCTGCTAGATCCTCTACTTTCGCAAGGAATAAAAATTGACAGTTTTATTTTTCCTCTTTGCCCTGTAGACTCTACAAAATAGGCACATTTATTCGACATTTGACCTTTGAGACCTTTGACCTCATTATCGGGGTAGTTTGAAACCCTGCTTGAATTCTAAAACTCCATGACAAATCAAATCACTATGAACATCCTACTGCACTTAATTTCAAATGAAAACTTTGAACCTCTTATATCTTCACGCACAAAGGTCCTTGGTCACAGTTTACTGGTTCTCATTCGATCAGAAGGTACCTATTAGATCCTAAAATGGCCACGAAAATTTGATTCGGCCCAAACTGTAAAGGGTCAATTGAGGTCAAAGTTCACAAAGATGGAGGTCAACGATTAAAATCACAGGTGCACCTCCCAACCCATCGGCAGACATTTGGTTCCCATATTATGGCCAAACCAGAAAAGCCCAAAAGGCTTGGTGATTCCTTGAATTTTTCTGACAACCCATAGCCCGACACAGGACAAATGGGAGAGGACTCCATCATGATGGGAACATATCGTCTGACAAATTTCACCTTTTTCCCAACAACCAATAGGGTTCCCATAATCTTGATAAGATAGCTAACAAAAAGCTACACACTAATTTCAGATTTCAGACTTGGCTCTGGGAACCCCACACAATAGGGTTCATGTACTTCATCATGACCTCTGACCTGACCCCAAAACATAGGGTTCCTTTACTTCAATCTGGGGAACACACATACCAAGTTGCGCTTCAACATCATCCAGGTGTGTCGAGTTATCGCATTCATTCCCAAGCCGCAATGGGCCCAAAATATTGACTTTTTCCAAATTTTCTATTCTCCACAGAAAATTCACACAACCCCCGACCTATACCAGCAACAATAGGTTCCTGTACTATGACTTCACTTCATCCATCCAGGTGGGGTCAAGTTATAGTGTTTCACGAGCCAAAATTGGCCAAATTAATTATTAACCTTTTTCAAACAAATTTCCTACTTTTTGACCAGAAATTCACGCCGACCCTTACCAGAAACTATAGGGTTCCTGTACTCCCCATAAGAAAGCTACACACCACCTTTGACCTGATCAGACCAACCGTTCTGGACTATCGTGTTTCACAAGGTTTTCCGCTTTGAACCTCTGGTGACCCCTCAACTGACCTCGACCTGACCCCCCAAAACAATAGGGTTCATGTACTCACATTGGAACACCCATACCAATTATGAGCTTCATATCCATCCAGGTGGGGTCGAGTTATCATGTTCCCAAGCCAAAAATTTAGCCAATTATTAACTTTAAAAATCACAAATTTCCTTTCCTATTTTGACCAAACTTCACACCCCCGACCTAGACCAGAAAGCAATAGGGTTCCTGACTCCCCATAAGAAAGCTACACACAAATTTGAACCTGATCAGACCAACCGTTCGGACTTATCGTGTTCACAAGGTTTTCAGACTTTGAACCTCTGGTGACCTCAGATGACCTCTGACCTGAACCAACCCCAACATAAAGGGTTTCATGTACTCATCATGAGGAACACCCAATACAAGTATGAGCTTCATCCTCCAGGTGGGGTCAAGTTATCTGTTCACGAGCCAAAATTGGCCAAATTATTAACTTTTCACAATTTTCCCCTCATTTTGTGAAACCAAAATTCACCCTGACCCTACCAGAAACCATGGGTTCCTGTACTCCCCGTAGAAAGCTAACACATCCAAATTTGAACCTGATCAAGACCAACCGTTCTGGACTTATCTTGTTCACAGGTTTTCAGACTTTGACCTCTGGTGACGCTCATTGACCGCTGACCTGACCCCAAAACAATAGGGTTCATGTACTACATCATGGGGAACACCCATACCAAGTATGAGCTTCATCCATCCAGGTGGGTTCGATTATCATGTTTCACAAGCCGAAATTGGCCAAATTAATTAACTTTTCACCAATTTCCATTTTTGAACCAATTCACACTCCCCTGAACTAGACCAGAAACAATAGGGTTCCTTACTCCCATAAGAAGCTACACACCAATTTGACCTGATCGAACCAACCGTTCTGGATTTATCGTGTTCACAGGTTTTCAGACTTTGACCTCTGGTGACCTCAATTGAACCTCTGACCTGGACCCCCAAAACAATAGGGTTCATGTACTCATCATGGGGACCAACCATAACCAATTATTAGCTTCATTCATCCATCCGGTGGGGTCCGATTATCGGTGTTCACAAGCGCAGCATTACCTACACACATACAACACACACCCACACACACACACTGTCATGACTTGCAGAGATTTCTCTGACTTAGTCAAGGAATCAAAACTGGTTTTTGACGATTGACCTTTGATGACCATATTTTAGTCTGAACATCTAATCATTTCATCTACCTCACATCCCCCCGCATCATGTGCCAAAACATGTCACCATAGCACCTCCGGGTCATCCTAATCTTTGCTCACCGAGCCTAAAACAAATGAATTACATAAAATAGGCTATTACCTCTTAATCAGTGACTTGTGCGCCTAAAATCTAATCAGTCGTGTACACCCACCCCCGATGCTACCCTGAAATTTTGTCGCAATTGCAACTTGCCGTTAGAAAGATATCCTGCTCACAGAAAGTGTGACAACACACCCACATACACAACACACAAAAACCATCCATAGTGACCACTAAGTCTCCTCCCTTAATTCATTAGGCGAGACAAAAAGGGGGGGGCGCTGATTAGAGATGATCAGTAGGTACATGTGCGCATATCCTCACCAAAGTGCGCCTCAATTTTAATTCAGGTTGCACCTTGTTGGAGAGAAGCTATCGGGCTCAAGGTAATATGAGCTGGAGTGACAACCACTGGGTTATACAGTTAGGCGCAGGAACCTTAACTGATTAGGCCACAACCATGCTCCATGTCTGATGATGTACTAATCCCCGACAACCTTTTAAGCCTGTCGTTTACAATGTATTGTCTAAGCTGCATAACTTGGACAGCAGTAACCTCACTACTGGTGTGAATAGAAGTCTCCTCTAACTCTCTCCTTGAATAGTGTCCAGAGTTTCTTGAGGCCAAGAGTGAATAGTTCCTAGTCCCAGGACTGCCATTCTGTGTCCCCACACAGCAGACCAAATAACCACTCTACCACCAGACCACTTCTCCACTCATCCTCATGAATGGTTCCTACTAGGTCCCCAACTACCTCCTGTTGTGGAGGATTTGGGATGGATTGAGTGTCTCCCTCAGGGCAAATCTTTTGGTGATTTCAAGAACGTTCAGTCACGATTCAAACTGTCAACTCAGCTCTTAGATGAGGCATGAATCCTTGATTGCCTCGAGCTACATATAGGTAAATGTGGGTACCTTGAGAAATAAAAGGTAGAAGGTGCCGCACATGGTTGCCCCTCCTGAGAAGTTCCCCGAGGGATAATATGAAGCACTGGTATGGGCGTCGACCGAGAGCACCAAATGAAGGGCGGGCAGTAAAGTGTGGATTTGTGGCTAGTTAAGGATTGGGTATTATTAATTTTATTATTATCATTATTGATCTAATCCAATCAGTATAAAAAATACTACCGGTACTCAACATGACAAGAACAGAGTTTGGAACAGTGGGGGAACGAATGGTTTCAGGAAGGCTGGAGGATTTGACAACTCGAGGGGTATGCCTCATATCACAGGACAATGTTACCCAAAGATGATCCAGATGCACCAGGGCTTAGCCAGGAATTCGAAATGAGTGTCTCACTTGTGAACGATGAAATCACTATAGCACAAACGCACTTGCAGATCGCGGGCACCAGTGCGGAGCGCGGATCGAGACCCACCCCCTGAAAGACGCCAGTTTTTGGTGGAGTCAAGAAAGCAACTTGGCATGTCAGATTATGCCCACTGCACTTCAAAATGCACTATGTCATTGCTGACTGAGAAGGAAATGGTTGACCACCACCCAAAAAAAAAACTATAAAAAAAACAACTAGTGGCCGTCTCAAGGCCCCTCTCACAGAAAATCGGCCATCCCCATCAGTGTCCGGGCCGTCTCAATGATGGTGAGACGCCCCTCTGGCTAAGGCCCCTGGATGCCACTGAAATCTATTCATATTTGGCCTCAAATAATACTGTACATGTTTGAAGTTGTAGAAAAAACAATCAGGCACTGCACTGAACAATCTTCAGCCTGATTAGCTGCTAACAGTACCATTGATGGAAGTTGTAGTGGTGCCGACGGGGGGGGGGGGGCAACATTTAGTCTTATGGGCAGGCCTCATCTATGTTTGTATCATCCGTTATCATCCCCAACTTACGTCGCTCAGGAAGTATCGGACACTGAAGTTCCAGTAGGAGGCGAGTTCGTTCAATTCCCGCCTGAGGAGAGTCTCGTCTCGAGTTCTTGTAGCATAGAGAAGCTTCACCATCGTCTCCTCGTGTCATCTCCGATGATGCGATGGATGATCTGGTACATCGGGGTGATCCCGGTGCCAGCCGCAATGAGGTAGATGTGTGAGTACTGCAGGGAGAGGAAATCAGAATCAGAGTACCGAAGATCAACATAAGTTAATGCACTTTTTAAACCACTGGTTTAATCAAAGTACAGTATAACCAGTTTTCTAAAAGAATATGCATCCTGCACTTTTTCATTCAATAGCTCAAAATCATTGGAGTTCAAGCTTGGCCCGGTGTTACTTTTTGTTCGGGGACTTTCTTCTTTCACTCGAATAGTTATAACAAAATCTAGATTACTTTTGACCTGGAATTTTTTAACCTCCCATAAGTGGCACTATTCGATCATAGCACTTACAAGGTATCATGAAAATCCAACCTAATTTGTGGAGAAAGATGTCTCATGCAATTTCCAATGTAATAGCTCAATTTGCTAATCCAAGTGTGGTGTTCAATGTGAAATCTCTTGTGACCTCACCAAGGGTGATGGGGAGGGGTTTTTGTGATTAAAAGTGTAACAAACAAACTATATGGGTAGATGTCATTGCAATGAAACTGTAATCACGGGATATCGAAGAATATTCTAATTCATTCCTAAATGTGAATACCAGTTTCTATCTATCTGCTATAAAGACCCAAACATGTGAACTTTTCACCTGTGCTACCTTAAAGGATATCTGTCACATATTCAATGGACTTTGAATTCCTGAACACTTATGATATCGCCCATTCAATCAGTATAAGCTATACATTCCTACAATTTTGTTCACCATGTTATCTTTATAAACCTTTGACTCCAAATTCCTGCAACACTCTGTAGGCAGCACTAGTTAATGATAACATCATGATAATGCCATTTAATCTGTAGAAGAAGATTTTGCAATTTTTGGCAAAATAGGTCACTATGCCCCTTAATAACTTTTGATACCTGTACATCTCGATAAGTACCACCCATGGCATGAGACCAATATCCAGTATCAAGTTAATCCAACCTAATTTATAAGAAGAAATGCATTTTGCAACTTTTTTTTATTTTCATGTAATAGCACATTGTGCCCTTGAATAACCTAAAGTTTCTTCTCCCCAAAGCATTAATGTTACGGCCTTTATTAACGTCCTCTTTAAACAAATCCATTCCGTCTCATTTGCGATCTTTTTTGTTGTTGTTCTCAATATTTGCAAAGATGGCTGTCATTAGAATAGGTAATTGTTCAGTACACTGTTTTAGCTTGTGTCACATGACCACTGACCTCCTATTTTTTTCACTACGAACTGGCTCATACTTGACCAGCACAGTGATTTGAGCTGAGAATTCTGATTCCTTTTGATTTTAAAAGCCTGTCAAGAGTCAATATCCGAGCGCCATCTGGTGCCCAGATTTTCACATTGGTCAAAGTTAGGGTAACACACACTGTGCGGACAAGCCGCTTTCTTTATCTATGTGATATATGTATGTATCTGTACTACATGGCGAATCAACTTCTTCAACGCCTTCACTGTTTGAAAAACCTTGTGTTTTTGAGATTAGTGATATTCAGTTGTTGGAGAATTCTGGTTGCTATGTTTTGTTTGAATCTCGAAATAAGGAGCCAGAATGGTAAACCATAAATAGACAATATTATTTTCCATTCTGTTCAAACTGCCCCTTCAACCCCAAAAAAAACAGTTCAACTGCTTCTTCCTCCAAATTTCATTAATAATGTTAGGAATAGCTGATATGACAATCGCATTCCTTTGCCTCAGATAGTTCATCATTATGTACATGAAGGGTGAACAGTTTTTTACAGTCACTTTCACATAACCAACATCTTCATCGGTGCTCATTTTTTCAACAGCTGATCAACAATCGGTCTCCTTGAGGCAATTTGTGCTGGCTAATTCATGCCAATGTTCTTGTTTTCTTTCCCTCCCTTTTTCTTTAATTCGGGAAATAATAAAAACTGAAAACTGGGAGACTTTTACTGGCAATAAACAGTCAAGACTCCGAATTTGGGTAAATAACGGATGAGGTGCAGCCGAGTTCGTTATTAAGCTAAATTAAAACAGTTGAGGCTGTTTATGAACCAGTAAAAGTCGACCCACCCTGCTGTAGTTTATCCTATTCACGACCCGCCAAATTAAAGAACTACTCAAACAATTAGAGATATCTATATCTCAAGATCTATATCTTTGTGTCTCTAAACAGTAAATAACCAGCTAGGGTAACTTTTGGGTTAGTTCAATCGAAATAAATCGCATTGCTTACCATACACAAAAGATTAGCAGTGCGTACTGTGCTTATTTCCACTAAGATGCAATACATACCACGCGTGCCGAACCGGAGGGTTCTGCCCGTGTGAACACGACCTGCACGAATGCAACAAGCAACGCGCCGTTGGCCCGTTTGTATCCGTGGCCAGTTGCCCTCTGAGCACGCATATACCGAAGCCGGATCTGCGTGTGTAAACTTGAACTTCCCAAGGCTCACACGCAACCTTACATTTGCGTTTAGAAAGTATTGCGTTTACTTAAGACGCAGCAACTCGAGCAAGTATTCTATTGGTGTGTTATCTCCTGACCAGCTGATTGTTATTGCAAAAACACTGACTGTTATTGCAAAAATACAGATGGTCACGTAATTGGAGTAGCAATCAGAATCCTGTATTCGCAGTAAGTAAACGGATAGTGGGGGTTGTGGAATTTGGTATACTCAGCAGAGGACAAGCCATTAATCAAAGCCTGGCGAAGGTTGATGGTGCAGGACTGAATACTTTCAGCAGCAGATCCTTCACCAGGAACACTCTGTCATGCCTCTTTGGCGGTACTCCAATGTGGGGGTGGGAGTAATCCTACGCAGATGGCAACATGTAATTGCCTACTGCGTGAGGTTGGTTTTCCTTTCATGTGCCAAGCTCAACGAGAAGGCCGCAGGTACCATTTTCAAACTCATTGGTATGACCGATTGGATTTGAATGCCAGACCTTCCTGAGCGGTAAGCCAATGCTCTACAAACTGATTCAAACCACCTTGGCTCTGGACAAACATCAAGACATATCCACGCTGCCACTGGAGTTGAAAATTTAAATTGACTCACTATGAATCAGTTGTGATGGTGCTGTGGATGCAGGTGGATGGCTACGCTCTGTGAATAGACATGTGCTGCAGATATGTGAATAGCTAGTTTCAGTGGTGTGATACGTATCCACTGCCCCCTAAATCCCATGTTCTCAATCTTTTCTCTATCCACAGACATGTTTGAGAGGGGGGGCAGGAGATATTTCATGGTGCCTGGATGTCAAAAAGGAGTATTCTCAGTACATCCATTGATTTATCAGTCATAAACCCCACTTGCTCTGGGCTAGTCAATGTTTTTTCACAGGGTTCGATGTTCCAGAGGCTCGGACCTCGGGAACATCCTACCCCAAGGTAATCACACCTCACAAATTCGGGTGTCATTAAAACTTATACAACAAGAGCACCAATGGTGCTGTAGCTCAAACTGCACAAATGTACCAAGACAAATGTACTATTATGTGTTAAATGTTCACGATCATGAGGCCAAGAAGGCAGTTTCAAGCAATGGCTATTGTGCCCCTGTAATAACCTTCCACCTTGATCTTCATATGGCCAAAAATGTCTTACTGTAGCAGTCAACATCCATTGTTACTCACTTCAATCAACATCCACGAATGCCCATTGAGAGAAAGAGGCACTTTCACACAGTGGCCCTTTGTGCCCCTTCAAGGACCTCTGAACTTTACCTCCACAAGTCCCCAAAGAACATGAACCTTGGGTCCAGTTTGGTCCACCATCCATCAAAGAATGACTGTTTGCTTCTTTCCATCCGATGTTACGGTTTTCGATTCTATATTACAACTATTGGTATGTGCATCTAAAATCTGCAAACCACAAACTAAATAGACACCATCCATGGAACAAGGAACATTCATGATACAGATTCAAGAAAACTAATGTATATTGCAGGAGGAATACATTTTGATTTTATGGTCATCATGGCTTTTTATTGCCCCTTGATCTTTGACCCTGACCTTCACAAGGAAGCATGTCCCATGGTCAATTAACATTGTCCAAGTCGGTCGACCCCTTCCCAGAACGACTGTTTTGGGGGCCAGAACAAAAAAAAGCACTTGTTGACACACTGGATAGAGTAGATAGGCTGTATGGCCCAGTGGGCCGGGAACTAAAACATCTTGAAAAGCCCATAGGCATGGCTATTCCATCATATTAATCAAGCATCAGCACTGTAGGAGAGAAGCATGTTGCATGATTGTACATGATGAACCCTCTGGCCAAAACTGGGCCTCAAGTTACATTTCCTGAGAACCCTGAAGGTCGGCTATTAGACCGTCATTATGACCGAATATCACACTGACCTGTGCATTGAGATTTGTAGAAGCATTTTGTATGATTTAACATGATGGGCCCTAGGGCCCACTGGGCCTTCAGCCAAAAGTTCGCCAACACCTCCCCGAAGCCCTAACCGGGACATTACATGTACCGTAAGGAAATCAATTGAAACTTGTGAAGGAGATCAAGTACCATGTGTGAAATTTCATAAAATGGGCCATTGTGCCCAAGTGGGACTTTGGTTAAAAAAATCCTGAACACCCTGAAGGTACGACTGTTTTAGACATTATTATGACCGAAGGTCAGTATCTGTGCACCGAAATTTAAAAGGAGAAGAATTTTGCTTAATTCCACTTGATGGGCCCTAGGGCCAACACTGGGCTTTTGGTCTGAAATCCCTGGGCACCGTGAAGGTATAGCTATTTGACCATTGTTATGACTGAACATCAGCATGGAGCAACTAGATTTGTAGGAGATACAGATTATGCAGTATTTAGAATAATGGGCCCTAGGGCCTAAACTGAGCCCTGGAACAAGATTCCTGAACAACCCGCATGACCCTCTACCAGGGACCATTAATGTAACTTTGAAGAAAATCAATTGAAGCTTGTGAGGGAGGAGATGCATTTCAAGCACCATTGTGTGAAATATCATGAAATGGGCCCTTGGGCCCAAGTCGGACCTTGGAACAAAAATCCTGACCACCCCAAAGGTACGTTTATTGGACCATCATCATGACCGAACAACAGCACTGTGCAACTCAATTTGTAGGAGATAAAATATTTTGGCGTATTTCACATAACAGGCTCTTTGGTCCAAACTGGCCCCTGGGCCCAAACTTCCTGAGACCCCCAGTAGACCTCTACCCAAGGAATAAAAATGTAACTTTGAAGAAAATTAATTGAAGTTTGTGGGAGGAGATGCATTTCAAGTCACCAGTGTGAATTTTATAAAATTGGCCCTCGGGGCCAAGTGGGACCTTGGACCACAAATCCTGAACACCCCGAATGTACGGCTGATAGACCATTCATTGACTTCCGAACATCAGCACTGTGCACTAAAATTTGTAGGAGGAGTAGCATTTTGAAGTTCTCCACTTTTTGGCCCATTGTGCCCCTCAATGCAATTGACCCTTGACCTTTTGGTGGTCAACAATGACCTATCAGTCAATAAACATTGTGACCAAGCAGCCTGGTCAAGATTCATCAAAGCATGAACATTTTGTTCTCGAACTCCAAAAACAATTTCACAGGACTGGATGGATGGATGGATGATGGATGGATGGATGATGGATGGTGGATAGATAGACAGAACAGAGATAGATAGATAGATAGATAGATAGATAGCTAGATAGATAGATAGATAGAGAGATAGATAGATAGATGATAGATAGATAGATAGATAGATGATAGATAGATAGATAGATAGATAGATAGATAGATATATAGATAGATGCTAGCTAGCATGACTGGCACACAATAGCTCAACCAGCATAGCTGGTTTGAGCTAATAACGGGGCACATCAAACCTGGAACATCAAACCTCAGGAACATCGGACCCTGGAATTATCGAACCCTGGGAACATCATCGGGTAGACCCCCTTTTGGATCTCATTGACCCCTCAGCATGTTTTTCACAGGCTACAGGCCTACCATGTGCTGCCCCTCCCAGAAAAACATGAATAATGGCACTCACCTGATTGGTGGAATAGTTGAAAGAGCCGAGAGGACCCCTCCATTCAGCAATGGTCTGCTGTGCCTGCCAGCCTCTGATAATCTCTGACATCTTTCCAGCCTTCGTACAACTGGATGCACAGCATCGAAAGAATTCTTTTAAGACTTTCACTCAACTTTTACAAACAACCCTTGGAGAGCAGATATTTAGAGGAATCTTTATGTGATTGCTTGGCTGGGCAAACATTTTAGAGTCTCTTTCCATCTATGGAGTGATTGGATGCACAATCACCATATACAGAGTACAGCGGACGACTAACTGCGTTTGTCAGCGGCCTCTGTTAGTGAAGTGGGATAACCTACTTCGATGATATACGGTTTGTTTAGGAGGCTCAGATTTTTGTTCATTCTGTCCTATCGTTTCGATTCAATTACTTGGCAAAGCGAAAAATTTCCTCTCATCCTTTGGTGTCTGTTCCCAAACAATGCTATCTGTTATATCTCATGTTCATGATAATCATACTTTTCTTGTAGAAAAGAGCATAGGGTTTAGCTTCTTTTTTCGCACTTATCACCCATTCAATAGACTATTTGGATCAGCCGCACCTGTCCAATTTCATGATATATCAGTTCGTTCATCTCCTAAGTTCTCAAGTGATTGTATTTCTTTGGTGCCTGTTTAGGGTCAGCCTATGTCCTTTACTGCTTTACAACAACCATTTTCATAGGTTCTCATACATAAATTACACTTCTAGACACATTTTATTTTCTTCAGGGGCGTAATTTCCGATCATTCTCAATCATTTATATATATATATATTTTTTACATCGCATTCTTTTCATCTTTTGCTTTCATATACGATTTCATTTTCTTCCAAGCCATTCTACTTTTTGGATTTTGTAAGCGCCTAGAGCCTCACATTCTGGTTAAGCCAGCTGAGTACCATAGTCCTTATTTCTGTTGTGAGGCACCTTATATTCAAACCTGTCTGTGCCAGGCAGAACAATAGTGCACATACTCAAATTCTTTGAATCCAACTCCTTTGACTATGTCTAAAAAAAATTGATAGTTGTAAAGCGTTATGGCAGAGTTATGTTTTTTCTAAGGTTTTGTAAGATAACTGATTTTTTTTCAACTGATTTTTTAACTCCTGAAAAAGGTTTCCACTATTAACTGAGCTAATCAACCCTCTGTTAACATTTGTTGCCCTGGAAGGCATTTTTTGTGATATAGGCAGTCAGCAGATACCCTTTGAATGACTTTGGTAGCATAACAAAAAGTGACTCGCTTTGATACGTCGCATAGACGCGTGACCGAACCCATCTACTACATGTTGGGAAAGTTGGTGTGGCATCATCATGATTAATCACTGTTATCGCATATCCATGATGACATGTGTGGGGAGGATCAAGTGATCTTTCTTCCAATCACATCTGGTTCTATCCAATATGGCCACTCATACTAATCTCTATTAAACGACCATTCCCGCATCCAATATTTTCTCATACCTACCACACTACGCACAGGCCCATAGTACTCAGCAACTTTAAATACCTGCACTTACTAACCTAGTTGTCACATCCTCCATGTGGCTCTAGGCTAGAATTATTCCGGCTGGACAATCTGAGGCTGAGGCCATTCTTGAATACTGATCCTCTACAACGTATATATAGGAGGCCTTCAAGGCGGCTAATTGAAAGGGGGGGGGGGGGCCCCCTTTGAAGGCCTGGGCAATTTGGAAGCCCAGGACACCTCGACTACAACACTGGCTCTGGCTGGCCCAACTACAGCTGATCCTAAAACTATACTAATCGTAAATAGCTTGAGCCTAATTCCATCCATCTTACATAGACTGGACCATCTTGACCATCAGTTCCTCAACACTGAGCTTCCTCATAGCTCGCCAAACCACTTTACGAGGTAGCTCGCACATGAGCAAAATACAGATCTTCCCCCTTTGTAGCAAGTATCAATGGTAAGTTTGAGGATTCTGACTCTTGTCCAAGGTTTTTCAATTATTTTAATCACACGCACAACATGGTTATTCATCGCTTCGTTTTTGGTCTTATAAGGGATAGGACCTGTCAGCATTTTATTCGGCTTTGAGGTGGGTAGGGGTGGGTGACGGCGATGACAAGACTGAGGATTTTGGCATTCGCGAGGCTTTCAAATTCGATAGAGATGGTTTATGGAGGCTTAGCGAGAGTCACCACCTTTTATTTATTTAGAATATTATTGTCGCATAATTATTCAAATTTCTATTTTTGTGTTATTTGTTACCTGCAGGGGGCAATATATTAGGGAAATTTTCTCCCTGGGTCATAGACCGATGGTTCACCCACCTTTTATGACCTAATTTATTCTTATAAATTATTCTTATAAATAATCTTTCTCTTGTTTCTTCTTCCAAATGAGTTTGAGTTTTTCTAGTATCATATTGTTAAGTGCATTGAAGATTTGAGTGAATAACCCTTTACAGTTTTATAGTCTGATTCTCCTTTATCTGGTGAATCGAAATGTAAACACAAACTTCTGTAAATATGGTTTTGAGTTTCTGTTAACAAATTTCTCACGCACGTGAGGCCGATCATGACGAACTTTTGTGTGTAGCACCGGTGATGGGTGTACACGATCTGATCAGATTTTGGCAGGGGCAAAGTCACTTAATTAAGTTGGTAATTAGCTTATTTTATGTAATCTATTGTTTGAAGCTCGTTAGCAAGTTTAATGGCAAGACCTGTATGTGGCTACATTTATGTAGTTTGGTCTATGTAGGACCTGGGTGATCAGGTAGTATGAACCGAGTAGATTTTTTCAGCCTAAAATATGTTCTAATTAGTGTTCTAATTTGCCTAATTTATGCTAATTTTTCAAGTTGTCATTTTCACACACTTAGTGATGTGGTGCAACCATGGTTCCGCAAGAAATTTAAAAGTGAGTCGAGGGTCATCTATTGTCTTTACTGTGACTAATCTTTGCATGATTTATGGAATTTTTGAAAGTTTGTTGGATTTCCACAAAACTTGGTAGATTTGATCACCTTTGATCCTGATCATTTTAAAGGTACAGGCTGGGGTTCATTGTATGTGCCTAATTTGCATATTTTATTCCAATTTCCACTTGGTAAGATTCATCAACCAAACTGAAGTATGTATGGTTTGTTAACATTTTTGGATCTGATGTGTTTATGTTCATGAATTTGATTGAATTCCATCATATAATAGCTCTGTTTGAATAAGCACTGAGGAACGAGTAAACCATAGCTCCTGTGACAATTTCACTGCTGTTATAAGCTGCCCACAAGCAAACCCTCTCTTACCCAACCCATTTGATAGGTTGATTAGACCTACAAATTAATACTGTAACATTCATTTCCCTCTCTTCTTACCTGGTGTCTACCTGGCCCCCCCCCCCCCCCCCCCACCCCCCCCCCCCCCCCCCCCCCCCTCCCCGATATGTGCGGGATTGCACCATTTTCACTGACCTTGTCAAAAAAAACATTAAGGGACTTTTGCGTCCGTTAAGAGTAATATAAAATTTTGGTCAGTTATGTTAGGAATGTTACTGTGTTATATGTGACAATATGTGATGTTTGTTTGACATGACATGGTCTGCATGAACTAGATGGTTGTTTGTGTAGTGTAAATAAAAAAACCCACTGATCGTGCAACCAGGCGAGACAATTTTTGGCAGGTCGATTGTTTAGAGTAATTAACAGTCCTACGCATCAAAGTGTTGCTTCCTAGAACAACTGTTGCATGTTTGTAATGGAGATTGTGGGGGGAGGCAAATAAAGAGGGGGGGAGGCAAATAAAGAGGGGGGGGGGTCATTGAATTGTAGAGTGGTATCAGTGACATTGGAAAGTAAAGTAAGTTACTAGTAAGATTTCGGTTTGGAGTAGTTGCGATGGGCAAAGTCATGGTCTTGGTAATGCAGTGAACTCCCTGGGGTTACTGGGTTGTTATGGGATATGTTCTTGGTCAGCTGTGAGCAGACATGTTGAACTTGAACTTCCGCATCTCCAGGTTCGAGAAGAGAACGTGGGTAGGGTTGCCGGAGTCATGATCATTATTCGCATGAGGACCTGGTGGCGGTCCAGGAGCAGGTTGGATTCGGTTACACCCTTGCACTCGATATCAGGATGAGCATAGCTTGAGAAGATAAGTGGTTTATCGCTGGCGTGCATCTAGGATCAATATGGCCAGGTTGATGGAGCCTCATTGGCTTCCCGAACCTGTAGAATTCAAATACTGTTGCATGCATTCAATGTGGAACTCACTAGCCACAACTCATACATACATATCATGTGATAGGAATTATACCTTGATGAGGACAGTGAAGTCTCTTCTGGCCCCAGGAGGGGCTTTGGATCGGTTATCTGTCTAGTTATCATCCGTCCGAGCCGTGCTTGCATGTTGATGAAAAAGAACCGGAAAGAACTCATCTCTGGACGTGCTGTCTTGGATTTAATTTTTTTAGTAACAATGAAGGCTATAAAGGATGTGGGCGATGGACTCCAATAAACATGTGACCCTCGATTTTTACAGAGGAAATCCTCTGCCAAAGGACTCGATAACCACTCTTTGCCTGACAAAATGAGAAGAGTGATGGGGTGGCCGACCTGGATTTGTCTTCATCACTGCAGTTGAAAATTTGAAATTACCTCCATGATACATTGTGACTAATATATGTACTCAGGGTTGTTGCTAGAGATTTGCAGTCTGGCAATCTGCATCCGGTTTCTGTAAGTTTTTTTTTTTTAGTGATGGATATTACGATGTGGTGGTGCGCAGCAGGTCACTGCGGGGGTCCTGGGCTAAACTGAGGAGCTTTTTTTTTCATTTTTGTGATGAAATAATGGGCTTTCACATTTTGGACCAATATTCTTGAGCATTATACAATATTTCCATCACGACAAAAATCACAGATGAACAAGTACCCTCTGATGACTGATGATAAATCAATGCAAAACGTTATTCCAGTGGTCAATAGATTTGATTCAAAACTAGCACGTTAAAGAAGACATACAGAAACCCGCGACCTGATTCAAAGGGTTTCTAGCATGTTGCCTCATGAATTACCCCAATATACAACCCTTGCAACAGCAATACTGCCACCTAGGGGCAGAATGTCCAGTGACTGCTGGAATTATAGAATCCGAATGTCTGCTTGCAAAGTGGCATCCACTGATACTAGTTTGTGACCCCTGTACATCTTGTACATCGGAACGATGCACGTAAATCAACCCTTGGTCACTTCTTTACAAAAG
Organism: Sclerodactyla briareus; assembly: GCA_026419785.1. Classification (NCBI taxonomy): domain Eukaryota; kingdom Metazoa; phylum Echinodermata; class Holothuroidea; order Dendrochirotida; family Sclerodactylidae; genus Sclerodactyla; species Sclerodactyla briareus. The sequence continues at coordinate 276,700 of JAODTK010002654.1, forward strand.
GCAATTTATTACCGCAGGCCAATAGATGACCCGAGACAGAGTAGATCTACAAGTGCCCCCGCCCCCCTGCCCCCTCTCCACTGGGACTCCTTAGTATAAGGTTGTCCCGATAGAGAGATCGAGATGGCAGTCTCAGGGAGTGTTAACGTGTATCTGTAGCAGTTTTCTGAGTGACAGGCTCTACTGAGGTAGACGGCAGGCTGTGTACTCATCACAGCTTATCTGACGATCCATGTGCAGCTGGATAAAGAATTAATGAACATTTATTTTATGAGTCCACCTTGTGTGAAGCTTTGATCAATCTCCACAAGAGCTAGTTCTCCACTATCTGCCCTCTGCCCGGTGATGCACCTGGACAAACATGTGGGTAACTACCTCTGCTACCTTGACAAGAAAGGTAATCACCAAGATGAAAAAATAAGCTTTGAGGGCAAAAATAACAAATTGCTGCCTTCTGATTACTCCAAGAAATAACATCCTGTCAAGGCCAGTGTTTCCTATTGTCCAAGGGCCCAATCTTCTATGAGAGCCCCCATACAAACTAACATATTTTTTTTGCAACAAAAAATTGCTCATTACTAACTACCATTACCACCAACCCCACCCCCTCCTTCAAGTTGCTCTGGACTTGCCAACTTCACCATGAGGATGCACTCTTGCTACGGTTTTCACAACCTTTCAAGTGATCACCCATCCTTAAAAATGACCAATGGATCAGAACACTGAAGAGGTCACATAGTCACAAGGAGGAGGCAGATTACATGTAGCTCAGTCAGTAGAGTTCTGGACTTGAAATCAAGTGAAGTGTTTGAATTCCCTGGAGCTTGCGTGGCTTTTTTCTTCTGCATGTGCTGATGACCTGTGTGTCAGTGGGATTGTCACAAACGTTACCGACGTGTTGATTGAGGTATCTTTCAACGTAACAGAAACAAGTGCTGCTTGCTGCTTTGGCTGCCTCATGTTTCAGACGGACGTAGGCAACTACGCACCCGGGTGGTGCGGGGATGGTCTCCATCAGGGTGCGGGGATGGTCTCCATCAGATTACAAACGTCTGGGGGATCAGTTTGCTAGTTGTGTGAGAAAGTGCTGTCAGGATTAAAAGACCAAAATCATTTGGCTGAACTTCCACAGGTATGGTATAAGTCAGAAACATGTCCACCTGGGTTCTCCAGCACCATGGTCCCCCCCCCCCCCCTTATGCCTTTAATCTTCCTGACAGGTTAGACATTTCTTCACGTGACAACTCTGAAGAATCTCCCAAGCATGAACACTCCCAGACCCTCTTACGTCTGTTTGGCATCGGCCACTAATACTCATTTAGTATATACAACGCCCATGTAGACTGCATGTTCATCAGAGGGTACATTGGAGAACCAATTTTATGTAAGTGTTTTGACTAAAATCATAGTTTTGAAATAATCATACAACGCCCATAGCAAGGGCTTGCTTATCACACTCCCGGATTTTACCAACTTCAACCACTCGTGCAGCAGCTTTTTTTCCATGTCTGGACATTAGTCATTGTGGTTTTTCCTTTCCTGAACATAGCACTTCGAGAACTGTGGACGAGCTCAAGGGTCCCCTTGTCCGTGGTTCAGAACAAATCTCTCCACTTTTCTCTCCTCCAGAATCACTCTTGATGATGTGAAAATTCACTTTCTGATTCCAGAGCACTAGAGATGTGGAAGGTACTGATACTGACAAATTTAGGAGAGGATTGGGTGGCCAGGTAGGTTCTGTTAATTTGGCCAGGGTTGCTAGATTGTGATGAACCAGAGTGCAAAGTTACAATATAGGTTAAGTGAAGATTAAGATTATATGGTATGTGGGTAGGCCTAGAGATTTATCACGAACACAGTAGAAAATGTTCAGATCTTGAGTGAGAGTGCAATTTGTTCGAGGGCAGTATTGGGGAATGTTTGGAGCGTGTAGGAGACATGGTTACAGTACCTGTGGTGTCCCCGCGGTGCTCTTTTACTACAGCACGTGTCTCTTAAGAGAAGGTAGACTCTTGGTGTATGTCCAGCACACAAGGAAGGCAGCCCTGTCCACAGCAGTCTGATGGCTCAGGCCCACATGCATCTGAGGCACACAGGCCTCACGACTCCATAGTCCTCCACGAGGTTAGTGACTGACAAAAATTGGAAAGTGTTAAAAACATGTGAAAAAAATTGAAAGAAACACTTAATAATAATAGATTCAGGGAGAACTCCATGTATGAACTTGGCTATGTATTATAATCCACAGTGATAATGTGGAGTGTTCCTTTACGTAGGAGGCCATGTTCTGCATTCAAGGCATTTGGATTAAATAATTTTGTAAACATGACCAAACTAATGAGAAAATGGTAGGAAAAAGTGTAGGAAAGATATATGTAAAATATTGTCACACAATAACAAAGAATTCACGACCGTAGGTAGGTCATTTTTCTCAAGAACCGATACTATAGATGTCATATTACCATGCTTCAGAAATAATGTCCCAGCCATGAATGAGTTTTAGTTGCGAAAAAAAAAAAATGCCACAGACATTACTTTGAAATGATATACTGAAAGTAGTTTATACTGCAATGCAAGAAGTATATACTGGAACAAACATGCCCTTTAGCCTCCAGACTATTTTACATTCTAGTTCCCCCCATCCAGTGACTGAGGTACTAGTACAGTACTGGAGTTCTACGGTCGAGCTGAAAAACGTTGGAGGCCCTGTTCTAACCAGGCCCAGGATTTGGCAGTGTACTTCCACATCAGAGACACTGGTCACAACATAAAGGGATGAGGATATTGTGATACTTGATCGAGAGGAGCAGTGGCATCTGCGGGGAATGAAGGAAGCCATCTGGAAGAGGGCGGGAACTCAACTCTGTCACTAAACAGAGCAGCTTCAAACTTCACACATCTCAAGGCTTGAGCAGATTTAGAGCCATCTGCATACACCACAATCCAGTCCAACTAGGTCAGTTTTCCCTGTTGAAGTCCTGTGGCATGTCAGAGACAAGTCATGGAGGGTTGCGAAAAACCGTTACTCCAGAATTCGACTTATTTTTCACTACATATCAATTGATAGGATGACTGCGGACATCCACTCAGAATTTTCTTCACAGCTCTGGTGCTCATCTGCTTCAATAATCAGAAGTAAATCCTGATTACAACTTGTGAATTGTTTCTCTTATGGCCTAAATATCAAGCATTCAATATCACTACGGAGTGTAAAATTTGTTATGAGATGAAACAAAATCTGTAATAATAACACGAGACGGGGTTAGAAGCAATTATACTCACCGAGTTGAGTGTTCTATCTTGCAGATTTCTCATGGAGGATAATTATCGCTCTGGTGGACAGGAAACTCAGATTGCCATATATCATATCAGTCTGTATCATCAAAACATAGATGCTCTGGTACAGTATCTGGTAAGTCAAATCACCACATCCTCGGTCAAAAACAGGAAAATCCCAATAACCAGACAAATTGGCTTACATCTGTAACTAAAAGGTAGTCAGTTATTCAGGTGAAGACCGTGAAGTACTAATCCAGTTGTGAACAACCATAATCAGTGAATCACTGTGATAGAATATAAAATTGGAAAAGTTTGCATAAAAAGTATAACAAAATTCCAATGCACCCATATATACAGGTATGCACCAATCCAGTGCATTCTGGAATAATTCAGTGTATTTAGAAGTGCTTTCACACAAAACCTGATCATGTCCTCCCTGTAACTATGATTTCCCATAAAACCAACAAGAAAACAATCCATGCGGACACAAAAAAATCTGTGAAGCTACTGGACTACAGTTTACGTCAGCTCTGTTTCCCAGGGTCGCCTTGTCCCTGGTTCTGCGGATTGTTTGGGACCCTGACCCCGTGTGGCTGGCTTTAATCCTGTGACACGTCAGCATCAGGTGCAGGTCACCATGACATCCCTCCTGTACTCCTGTTTTGCTGCCGGCTTGTTGTGGTTTTCTCGGACTCCTCGCTGTCACGCTTCCTCTTCACCCCAGAATCTGAAAAGATATAAAACACAGTGTTTGTCATAACTGAACTCAACAACCCCCAGCTATCCATTATTGCAAATACATGATTCTGATTGGCTATTCACTGAACTTGGATTCTTGTAGAAAACAGACAGATTTGAAACTTCAGGCATGTTTTTTATTACTTGTTGTGATTATTACACTGTTCCTGGTAACAAAATATTACGGGGAGAGTAGAAAATGGACTTCACTTCTGGAGTGTGGGAGACCCAGAGTTATGATTTCTAACTGGGCTTTCATACACTGCCAGTACACTTCGCTTGTGATTCCATACGGAATTATATATAAAATGTAGACTACACTGTAGTCACAATTTTAACATCCAAGGGTATTGGCACAGTATAGATACATGTACAAGTAAAAAGAAATATCGGCTGCATTCGTAATAGCTGGCGTCGCATTGCAAAATGAGGAGGATTGCTGCATAGTACACATTCCTGGGAGGTGTAGCAATCAGTTTTTTACACAAAACTATATAGACAGCCTATTACATTATTGTGTGACGATCAGGATTATGTTGGGTGTGTTGGGACTTATGATTCTGTGGACATGCACTATAAGCCACACACAGAATAATTTCTGCAGTGCGGCTGCAGGGTTTGATACTTCAAAATCAAATGTCCATGTTGTTCAATTTTACCTCAACTTGTTGAGAAAGATGACCTGACTTAACTGTATTGGTTTCACGAAACGTGTTACAGTGTATTTTTTTTGGGGGGGGGGGGGCAAATAGCCCCTGGGGTCTTCACTTGGTCACATTAGGTAGACCTAACTAATGGATGCAGCAAGCCCTATTTCAATGTTTTGTTGGCGGACTGACATTTCAGTGTATTTAACAATGCATGTGAGCTAGGTTTATAGCCTCTGAGGTTGCTTTTCTCATTTGAAGCCATGGTCCTCCTCAATGCAGAGGTCATGGAATTGATCAGAGCCCCTGGTCCAACCAGAATAATCCCTGGTCCCATGCCAGATCCCACGAACCGAGGCTCTTCCTTTGGAAAGTATCCCTGGACTCTGATCCCTTATTTTGATCCCTGAACCTGTTAGCAAACAACAGATAGAGATGTTGCCATCAACCAACCAGAGGGGGCCCCCTGAAGCCAGCTCACATTGTGCAACATGAATGACCTCACGGCAGGTTGTACTGTGCACACTTTGTTGTAGTGAGTGACTTCAACCTGATGAATGTCATGAAAATATGAGATGGAGCTGTAAGCTGAACAACCTAAATTTACATTTCCCCCTTTTGAATATTTAAGAGGTAGGGGCAGCGGAGAATTATTCTAAACAAATTAACATTGCATACAGTACATTGTAGGAATGTGAAGGCCGCTCATAGGTGGCTGAAAAAAGTCACTCCATGGCCGAAGATCCAGTATTTATACTCTTCAGTGACAAGTTCAAATAGTTCTCTTTCGCTCCACTTGAGGTAGGCCTAATAACCATTAGCTTGTACTCCTCTATCCAGTTATCAATGGCATGGTGGCAGTTCCAAATGAACTGAGACTTTGTAGGCATGGTTGCTACAGCAAATCCCTAAATATCAAGCTTCCAGTACATTCTATCCTCAAACTACTAGAGACCGGAATTAATTACCATCCCCCGTTAAGGAAAGCCCAGGTTCTGAAGTGTTTGAGGCCAGCTTGCCCACACACAGTTACTAGTGCTGCTGATGCTACTGAACACCAACATCTACGTTGTGAATACCCGAAAGGGGTTTTAACGAGTTACCGAGCAGAGGCGAAGTTAGTTCAGTCAGTTTCTATAGGATCAGAGCAGTGCTCGAAAAAAATATTTTGAAATTTAGTATCCCTTCGGGCTCCCTAGTGGCTGAATCTGGTAGCCCAAAAAGGCCGACTGGGTGTTCATAATTTTACCGGTGTTTAAAATGTTACTTCTTCTGCAAAGAAAAAAACCCTGGTCTGAACTCTCGATCATTCCCTTGAGCCCCACTCTCTTATTGCACTTGCGATTTGCTGGGCCCTGCCTCTGCTGGTGCCACCAATTCTATCTCCTCGGATACCTCCCCCATCATCTCATCGCCACGTTTCCGGCTCCACGAGAAGAACTTGGGGCTAGGGTTGCGGGTGCAGTACCTAATGTATTTTTGGATCCTGTTTTAACGATGTGCCGGGCACCAGTAATCAGTATTCGACTTGCCTAAATAAATGCTAACGATCATTATCTTAACACTGCATACTTGCAGCTCACTGTATGGGACTTCTATTTTCACAATGCCCTTCTTTTATACATCCTCTTTTTGAGTCAAAAGATTGCCCCCAAAAATATATTTTGTATATTAAATGGTTGTATTTCTCGTTTGGTATCGATAGTTGAAAAGAACTTTATGACCACGTACGTATGGCAAACAGCACATGCATGCGATCACATGTCATGCTGTTACGAGTCTGAGGCAGGATTACATGTACTATATACATTCTTCCATACGTAAATATGTACGCCCAGCCGGCCCCGTACAAACAGCGCTCGTGCAATTGCCAGTAGGCCCTAACGTAATTGTCAGAATGCTAGTGAACAGTAAGTAGGTGATGACCACGTGTTCCAACAGGGCTATTCCTTAGAAAATCTATTGCAACAGCATTTGGCGGGAGCACGCAACATATAGCTTTGCATGCAGTTGTATTATATTTTACCATAAAGCTTGCGATGGGTCCGTGGCCGGCTGGATATTCGGCAAATAGCAAGTACACAGCTCGCCACACACGTGGGGCAGTTTTATTATCATTTTCAACAGGTTGCGGATGAAGCTGGAGTAAGCCCGGCCGGCAGCGGCAGGAGCGAGCGAACAAATACCATAAGTACATTATGTGTTGGGCTGTTTGCTATATATCGGGCTCCGTGATACTGTACTTTTGACTTATACAGACTACAGATTGCGGTAGCCCGACAAGCATTTCGCAACTGAAATCAGTAGCCGAGGGCACGAAGGGGAAGCCCCGGGCTAAAGCGTCACATAGGATTTTTTTCGAGCACTGATTCGGAGTGGGCATCTCTGGGTTTTATTAGAAAGGGATGACCAGTCTACGTCTTTTGAATTGAAACCACAGAGGTACATAGAGCTATCAACGCCATATTTTCAACGAACAGAATCAATACTCTGTCTAAGGTTGTCAATGTCGTGGGTGGAAGAACCTGGTTGCCTTCATTCAGGTTTTCCCGCATTTATGAACATATGGCATAGGCTAGGTCCAGACTGAAAGAGCTGGCGCCAGGGTAATTTGTCTAAAATCCCCACCAATTGAGCCGGAAAATCCGGGCGCTTTGGTTGGGCGGGCTCAATACTCTAAAAACCGAGGATGATCGATTCGGTGTTTGGCTCAATAGGCCCCACCACTCATCACAGAACACTGATGTAGTGCAACTAGTATGAACGTTACATTATATTCGAATACAGATGAAATTCATGAAGATCATCTGGCACTTTAGGCCTATCAATATAGCATTATTTCAGGCGTTGGTTTCATAACGAATAAACCAATTCCTTCGGATCAAGTTCTGTAATTCTCAGAAAGTAGTGTAAATTACTCAGCAGTATTTCGGGCCTCACAGCATGGTCAATATAATTTATTATTTTCACGAAACTTTCACACACACACAGCAAATGCGATATATTTTTTTTTAGATATACATAGGTAGCAGGTACGGTCATGGAGCTAGGGTACGGTTACATAATACTAGGTACGGCGCGAGAGGTCATGTGACATGTGGTAAGTATTGCCTGTGGACGTGACGTTCAGTATGGCAAGACAAATGCCCAATAATTCGATAAACCTGGTTTATCAACCGAAAAACCTGGTTTATCAATTGATAAACCTGGTTTATCAATCGGGAAACCTGGTTTATCAAAGCCAAAGGGCCCCAAATGCTCAATAAGTTTGAAAAACCAGGTTCATCAGTCGATAAACCAGGTTTATGAAAATTACGTTGAAAACCTGGTTTCTCGAATCGATAAACCTGGTTTATCAATTGATAAACCTGGTTTATCAAGTGAGAAAATGGATTTCAAAGAACTTGGTATATCCGGTTGATGACCATGTTTTTCGGTTGTAAACCTGGTTTATCACTCGATTAACCTGGATTATCAAATTATTGGGCATATGGCGATGAAAAACCTGGTTTATCGACAGATAAACCTGGTTTATCGAATGCGTTGAACTATTTTCGACGATAACCAGGTTTATCAACGATAAACCTGGTTTACGTCCTTGCAAAGTCGTTAAAGCCTGTTTATCCGCTGGATAAACAGGTATCAACGCATTAGCCCATAATCCGATAATCCGGTTTTCAAGTGATAACCTGGTTTATCAACTGAGAAACCTGGGTTTTATCAACCGATGAACCAGATTTCTCGAATTATTGAGCAGTTGGCTACTGACCGATGAATCTGTTTTTGACTATACACTATACGTGCGTGTACACAGTACCCCCCTGAAGTTATGAGACGGCCTAAAGTGTTCCGACTCCTTTGATAAACCTGGATTATCAATTATTGAGGACATTTGGCTTTGATAAACCAGGTTTATCGATTGACAAACCAGGTTTTCAACTGTCATCCAGGTTTATCGGTTTGATAAACCATGTTTATCGAATTTTGAGCATTTGGCTTGCATGATAGTGATCAACCAGGGTTATCGATTAATAAAACCTGGTTTATCGAATCGAAATACCGGGTTTTCTCAAAATTAGTTGATAAACCATTTTTATCGACTGATAAACCCAGTTTTTATCGAACCTATGAGCAATTTGGGCTTGATCAATCCAGGTTTTCTCGGTTGATAAACAGGGGTTTTTTGGGGGGGGGGGCGGGGGTTGGGGTTTTTGTTTTTTTTTTATCAACCGATAATCCAGGTTTATTAAAAGGAAATTCGAGAAACCCCCCCAGGTTTATCAGTGAGAACTTCGGTTTATCAATGCTAAGGCCGAGTTTAATTCGATTAAACCAGGTTTTTCAATTTGATAAACCTGGTTTATTCGTTTGATAAACCAGGTTTTCAAAAACTCGTATATCGGCTGAAAACCAAGTTTTATCGGTTGATAACCCCTGGTTTATCACTTGCTAACCTGGATTCTCGATTATTGGGCAAAAGGCTGCGATAAATCTGGTTTATCGCTTGATAACAGGTTTATCAAATTTTTGAGTGATAAACTGGGTTATCAACCTAAAACCTGGTTTATGCATTGATAACCTGGTTTATCTTCGAAAACGGTTATCGCATTATTGGGTCATTTGGCTTGCCATAGACCTTCACCCCAGCAGTGAACTTACCAAACAAGACTGACTAAATCATCATTTTTCCTCGCGGGGTTGGCCCGGTGATCAAACTTCCGGGGGAGCGCAGTAGCGTCGCCAAATTTCGTCAAGTTTTTGCCGCACGGGGGGGGGGGGGGGGGCGGAGTCAGAAAATTTAAGGAGCACGGCATGACCTTACTTTGTGATCACGTCCTGCGCCGGAGGGTGTAAGTTATTCCACAGATAATTGTAAATAATCAAGGGCCCTATCATGCTAGCTAATTCATCAGCAGCCGCACAATGCTGTCCTCTGTAGTAAAATTAGCCCGAGACTGCGATCAGGAATAGGCTATATTTAACAGCGGCGTACGTGAGGATGAGTCTGGGGCCCTTGTATGGTGGTCTATAAAGGAAGGACCCATATTGCAGCTGCTGTGAATCATCCGATTTGCGCGCAGTGCAATCACTAGTGTGGGGCGCGAAGTCAAAAGCGTGGGTCGAGGGCCCCTGTAGGGCCCTGGCAGCTCTGTGAAATTCCCTGATGCAATCTAAGGCCGTATATAGAACATTTTCGTTGTGATTTCATTGACTGAGGTTTTCGGGAAAATCTCGTGTTCATTATTGCTGCTCTGTGATGCTCCCAATTCGCTGACACGTGCCTATTCTACCTGCCAAAACAAAAATTTCGGGCAAAATATCAGCTCGCACATCACGAGTGAAGAGCGGCGAAGTCCCAGCGATAGCCTGCTGAAGCAACGACATGAAGAGCCGTTCCTAACATTAGGGAGCTATTGCTCTTTAGTTTTCATACCACGGTCGAATATCACCAACATATCAGGAAAACATCTATTGAGCTAATCTTTGGGGGGGGGGGGTTCGGGGTATGCGTCTTTCTCTCCCATCAAACTTTACTACCGCCTATCGAACTTTACTACCCTATCGAACTTACTACCCTATCGAACTTCGCTACCCTACTGAGTCACATACCAAGTCGTCGGGGGTCATTCAAGGTCGAATACGAATCACTAAATCTTAATTTTCCATCCCTAAAATTCGTCTATGATATCCACGCTCATTCAAAATATTGAGATCAACCCGTAGGCTGTAGATTATTATAGGCCTAAAACTAATACGTGAAGGAATTTCAACTGATACTGGCTGGTTGTAGGCCTATTTATCTGGAATTTGAGAACCGGCCGGTACGTCACCCAAGGGTTTCCGCTGGATTATATGCATGAGTTCGGAAATAACAACCCAAAAAACTTGATTCTCTGGAAAATCCAAATGAGCTCAAGTTAAATTGTGTATACTTGGGTTTAAAATGTTAAAGACACCTGAATGTCAGCAGGGTTTTTCAGATAGGTCCACTAAATGAAAAAACAACAACACAATACCCCCTTCCCCGGCCCACTCACTATACCAACCGCATATCTCCTGCGTTTGCATGTTACATTATACTTGGGGGACGCCGACGCAACATGAACCTCCTCTCACTGCACTGATCACGCTTTATTGTATTGGGGAGGGCATCATGGTTCGGACTAAAATATGGTTTCGTAGGCCCCATTCATGGCGTCAAATAGGGCCGAGACGCTCAATCGAAGGTCAAGGTCTTCCCCGGATACGTAACTACACACAAGGTGGTATTGATCAAACCCTGGATTTTATCACCGGCCCCCCCCCCCCTCAAAACCCACTTTCCACGCCAAACTTCCCTAATAGCTGTTGCGAGTTCATCCTCTTTGCAGAATTGCGCAAAGTTTATCACTGCCATTGCGCAATTTTATCGCATCGATAAATTTATCGTACGATAAATGTTAAAGTATTTCTACTTGACGTCCGAGAACCTCATCGTTATGTATCGTATCGCATCGTATCGCACACCTGTGAACACTCCTATTACCACGTTTTAACTCGACGTCCGATAAAAAAAATGTATCGTATCGTGTCGCACAAGTGTGGAAAAGCCCCCCTCCGTGGGCGCGGGCAAATAAGCCTTTTTTACAGTTTACATTCAATAAGATGATAATGCTATTGCTGCCAGGGTCACAGCGTACATGGCTGTTCCGACTTGCACGAACAGTGTGAAAAACCAATCTTTTCGGGAATCATACTGATGGAAAACTACACATCCTACCAGCGCAATACTCAACCCCCCATAATTATCAAATATAATATTCGAAAGATGAGATTAATTGGTGGTGTTCTCGATTGGAATTGTGTATAGTAGTAGTCACCAGTACAAAACCTATACTGAAATGATAGATAGAGTTATGAGGAGAATCCCGTCTATCGCCCGAGCTGTTCAATGGTACATGCGTCATACACCCCCGTCCTGCGGTTAATCTACTCAGGGGCGGGGAGGTACGCAATTTGTCATGAGAGAATTAACTTTCTGAACGACAGTATGCTCTGGACCGAGTTTTTGTTAGGAGCCGCTGGGAGCTTCAGTTCGGTTCGTCTCGATTCGAACCTATTTGAAATTTGAATAATGTGGTGACTATAATCGTAGAGATTAACTGTTGAATTCTGAAACTTACCACCATTGCCATTAGTACGTTTGTGTTTGTTCGAGACCGTTTGCTTGACGTCACAATTTTTTAAAACCTTTCAGTCAGTCCCAGTCGAGGTATCTCGATTTTGAGCGCGGTAAGCAGCTCTACAAGTCATCATGGCTCCCGTCCGTTCGTTCGTCGTTCGTTGTCGGTTCGTTCGTTCGTCCGTTCGTTAGTTAGTTCGTCCATCTGTAGTCACGTTCAGTCGTAACTTCTCTCTGACCTACCTGCGATTCAGGTTGAAAATTGGGTGGAGTGGATGAAGGCATGCCACTGGCTAGGACGAGTAACAGTTTTGTTCGCACAGTGGATGAGATTAAATATTCCATTAAGACCCCGATTTGTCTACCCCACAGCCCGTCCCATTGATATCTCTGTGAGAGTGGTTTGTTACATTATTAATCCCTCGAAGCTGCAAACAGACAGCTGAATGGGGGAGACCGGTAGGGAGGACGGAGACTGTTTAATGTGTCTGTCAGCACTGAGGTGATGTTGGAAATACAGGGGCAGGTCTACTGTCAATGCCTAGAAGGCCTAGGCGTTGAGCTGTTTCGGTACTCAATATAAAGTTTTGATGGGGATAAATAGCTAATATACAGGCCTAGGAATGAGTTGCGTTACTTTGTGCTGGGCACTGATAGCAATGATTAGGCTAATGTAGTAGATATGTTCCAAGCCATACCAAGGTTATGAAAGATGCCAGTAAAGGTCAAATAAAAGTGAACAAACAATAAGTGTGGATTGGTGGAGAACATATGCAGAGTATTCGCCACAGGGAGTTTGCCGTCCGCGGCTATCAATACGTTCTTCCGACTTGCGCTTGTTTTTTTTGTTTTTACTGAGAATAAAATTGTGACCAATTCTGATTTGCCCAAGTGCCAGGGAAATCCAGGTGTATTTTTATTCACCTATGGGCCACGCTAAAAAAATTGAAATTAATCGGGCGTTTTTGTAATCTCCAAACATCGTGAAAATAGTGAAAAAAGTGACCGACACGAAAATAGAAAAAAAGCACTAAATGGCAAATTTTCCTTCCCTGATTTCCCAAAATCTGAAGAATGTATCCAATTTTGAGAGGAAACATGTGGATCGTGACTATTCAAGCGTGTTTAAGTTTTGACAATGTTTTTAGCCACTCCAAATCGACATTAATATTCGCAAAAGCCATAACAATTCTGCCGGGCACGCAAACGCGCACACACTCCACACGTACACACGCCGCGCCACACACACACAAACTAATGGACACCTTTGCGAGTTCACTTCATCGGCTTTGGTCTTCCTTCATGGTCTGCTGGATCACCCAGACCCATGGGTACCCCGCCATAGGGTACCTCGTAGTGGATAATTCTCAACCAAAATGTACCATAACAACTGTTGTTATGGCAACCAGCAACAGTAATAAATAGAGGGGAAATGAAAAAAAAAAATACTGACTTACAAATATCTTTTTCCTTGGCTCGGGGACTGATTAGATAACCAACAATGATAACGTTTGTGTGCTTTTAGCCGCCGATATGTGCTCAGAACGTTTAGTATTACGTGCCGACGGGCGGTTGTGCCTTCAGTGCGACGCTAGCGCTCCGATGGCTCATTTGATTCTCTCTCTGAACCACTCCCATTAGTCCATAACGAGATGTTGTGTATTGTTGGCACATTGGATCCGAGGCAAAAGACCCAAAAGGCGGCAATCCATGCGCACGAAAGAATGTATTCGGGGAGCCTCACGAATCTCCGAGAGCCCATTTGAACATGAAAGCGAAAAATCAGAATATTTGACAATTCCTTATTGCGATCGATCGGAATTATTAATTTGATGATGAAAAGATCAAGTTGATTTATTCAGATTAGTAACATAATTTATAAGATATCAATTAAACGTGATTATAGTTACCATTTGATTGAATTAACAGGTTGATTACCCGGATCAACTGAGTAGGATTTTCAAAGAAAAAACAAAAAAAAACACAAAAAAAATGTTGATAACTTGATAGATAAATAAATAATCAATAATTAATGTGAAAAATAAACAATATTAACAGTCTGAATGTCGATAATATAATTCTGATCAAAGCAAATTGTGTTTCCAGGTGAATATTTGACATCCAATTGATTATTCTGACTTATTCCAAAAATAATAAACCGGATCAAACCCTAATTATTCAAACTAGCTTGTTTCTGCTACGAACCTATGGCTCTCGTACGGATATATCATCATTCGACTTACAAAGGACTTGGATGCGAAAGAGGCCCCAATGGAGTCACGAAGTAAGTTATATTCTGAAAGAAATTCGAACATGTTTTGTTACCTGTACTCACCTGTTGGTGTTGCGGACTTTTGAGTCGTAACTTCTCAATCACAAGCAGGTGCCTATGGAGTGTGTCTATATGTAAACAATTACAGCATGTAAACAATAATTCATCCTGCCACTCCATACCGACTTATGGTACCCCCTTTAACAGGCAATATCGTCTCACATCACCCGGCGAATAATAAGGACCCGGTGCGCCGTTACAAACATACCGTCAACAAAATTATTCTCATATACTAAATCGGAAGTTGATATCAAATTGACGTAATTATTGTGACGGTATACGTATACTGTATCGATATCAGGAATAAACGTCACGCAACGTGCCGAGCTTTTCGCCCCTAGCCGACAGAGGCCGCCAATGTTGAAACTTTGGGGGTTTTGAGTTCGAAACATTGTTTTGTGAGGGAACGGGAAAAAAAATTACACTGTATGGAGACCCCCCCCCCCCCCCATGGAAGTCGGGGTCTGACTTCTTAAAAGCGTCCCCGAAGTTCGAAGCACGTGGTGGGCGGGGGGATCACTCCACGGTGCTTGACGTGATTTTCCCAGCGTGCTATATTGGCCATGGCCCCCAATTAATCATTTCAAGCTTCTTCTAGGGAAAGAACCAAAACACTTAATTGGCATTATTGCTTAGATTTGTGAGCACCGTGAGATCGCGTGCGGGCACACAATCTAGGTTCTCGGATTCCGGAAGAGTGAAAGCTACTGACATGACCTCGCGAGTTTTCTGAACCTAAACTTCCAACAAATCGTGAAAAATCCGGTCGGTCATCACGATTGTGGAAATAGAAATGAATGGCGATTTGAAATTTATGATGATGACTAGCGACGATTAGAGCGAATAGACTCGCCTCTCTTTCTAATGACGGCCAATATTTTATTGGTCAACTCGAGGATGTCATTGACAGTTATTGTGTAACGCTCAATACATGCTCACATGACTAATGTAATAACAAAGTGAAGGAGAGGAACGCAAAAGGAGAATGCGATAGAAGTCCCCGCGCAAATTTGGCAATTTTGGTAAATGTGTAACGCAATGGTTTTTGTTTTTAATCACGAAGTCAGAAATGATGCAGACTACCCTTAAAGGTCGGCTACTTTTTTTCAAGCAGCAGTCTGTTTCTGGCCACCTAAAACTGCCTCCTTTGGAATCTTTTCAGGCTCGTCCCAAGCGGCAATCGCTCAAACCACCATCAGGATGGTTCACGGGCCGACCCTTGAGGCAATATGCGGTTTGTTAGATCCTTGTACAGCATCCGTGACTGGAACGCTCCCTTATATGATAATGCATCAATTGCGAGAATGAATCTGTTATTACTAAAGGTCCTTCAAGAAGACTGGATCACTCCTCAGGAGTATTGACTAGTTAATTATTCAGGGCTGGTATTCGTCGGTCCCTCGGGGTGAGGGGGGGGCACTATTCAGAGAGACTGGGACTTAGAGTTATCGTATTGGAATCCGATTGGGTTTTTTTTTTGGGGGGGGGGGGAGATCAGGCAGAAGAAATTGGCCATAAGTTATCTCCCCATGTAACTTTGACAAGCCAACCCATCATTATGAATATATATGGGAAACAAGACAATTCGTCCAGGTTTCGTGGAATTAAAGCATCAGTAGACCGCACGTATACCGCAGGTATGCCAATTTCTCTATGCCGAGAAACAAGTGATCTTGATCACGCGTTGCGTTCACATGCCTTTTTGATGACGGGATGATGACGCGAGGTGGATCTTGATGATTCGACGGCCCGTGATCAAGATCATGGAAGCGCATCTTGATGACGCTTCTGTTCACATGCAACTTTTTGATGACGAGTTGATCCACATTGCGTTATCTGATGACGCGTGCGTAATCATATGTGAACGCAGTCAAAGTCGTGGAGTGTCCCTACCTACCGCCAAGGGAACATCTGTAACGTGACACCATGTATTCCCGCCCTCCCGTTCAATAATATTTTTACCAGCGCTGGATCACTGGTGCATTTCACACCCACCCCACTTGTTCCGTCACGCCCGCCAGCCTGTCCGTGCCACCCCGCTCCTTGTCATTTTGGAACCGGATAGTGGCCGTCCCCCTTTCTGACTATCGTACTCTTCGAATTCCGTCTGACCTATTCCGCCGATAACTTCCTTAGATCGGTGTCAAGTTTCATCATGGAATTGTGAACGAGTCCCAAAGTAAGTGCGATAAAGTTTCAATGCCCCGCGCGTGTTGGTATTTCAAATTAGTACCGGTATCCCCCTCCGTGAATTGACGCAATCTAAAGCTAGCACAGAATTCGTAGATCATGCAAACTGAGGCTCAGCACAGGGTTACAGGTTTCGCCTCAGATCTAGCACAGGAGGCGAATCCCTTTCTGAATGTGAGTCGAAATCCTTTGTGAATGTGAGGCAAATCTTGTGCTAACCTTGGGTCGGAGAGGAACCTACGTCATTCGCCTCTGGACCCCGTAGATGGAATCCAGACCGGGGCAAATAGTACATCATGAAGGTTTGATCGCCCTGCCCCGTTTTAAAAACGGACCCTGAATTACTACTTGCACTTTCAAACATACATAGATCAGGTACAACTTAGATACGGGGGAGTACGGCCCTGACCGAAGCGCTGAATTGAGAAATGTAGGCCCACTTTTCGAAGTTTCGACACAGCCTTCCGCTTCGGTATTTCGAGCAGGGGTGTAATACATATACTTGACACATCAATGGGTCAAACTGCAAATATGTGTCAAAAGGGTCTGACCGTTGAAAATAGAGAAAAATTGCTCAAGATATCATTACGAGTGTTGGAACAGGTACGAGTGTTGTTTGGAACATGAGTTCAACATAAGATTGTTCTCTTCCCTGCACTATCGTACTAATCCCCCGGAAATCGAAACGAATACCACGCAGGCACGCAAGCGGGCGAGTAAAATCGCTACATGACCGATTGAAAAGAGAACAAAAACGGCCCGTCCGCCCTCGTCAGGCCATAGTATGGCAAGCCGTTTTACTTTTTATTCGCTATTTGATGATATCACCAATTATTTGATGATATCACCAATTATTTGATGATATCACCAATTATTTGATGATATCACCAATTATTTGATGATATCACCAATTATTTGATGATATCATCAAATATTTGATGATATCATCAAATATTAAGTGATATCATTAAATGAATTACTGATATCATTAATTGAATTGGTGATATCATCAAATATTTGGTGATATCATCAAATATTTGGTGATATCATCAAATATTTGATGATATCACCAATTATTAAGTGATATCATTAAATGAATTACTGATATCATCAAATATTTGATGATATCACCAATTATTTGATGATATCATCAAATATTTGATGATATCACCAATTATTTGATGATATCACCAATTATTTGATGATATCATCAAATATTTGGTGATATCATCAAATATTTGGTGATATCATCAAATATTTGGTGATATCATCAAATATTTGGTGATATCATCAAATATTTGGTGATATCATCAAATATTTGGTGATATCATCAAATATTTGATGATATCACCAATTATTTGATGATATCATCAAATATTTGGTGATATCATCAAATATTTGGTGATATCATCAAATATTTGGTGATATCATCAAATATTTGATGATATCATCAAATATTTGATGATATCACCAATTATTTGATGATATCATCAAATATTTGATGATATCACCAATTATTTGATGATATCATCAAATATTTGATGATATCACCAATTATTTGATGATATCACCAATTATTTGATGATATCATCAAATATTTGATGATATCACCAATTATTTGATGATATCATCAAATATTTGATGATATCACCAATTATTTGATGATATCATCAAATATTTGATGATATCATCAAATATTTGGTGATATCATCAAATATTTGGTGATATCATCAAATATTTGATGATATCACCAATTATTTGATGATATCATCAAATATTTGGTGATATCATCAAATATTTGATGATATCATCAAATATTTGATGATATCATCAAATATTTGATGATATCATCAAATATTTGATGATATCATCAAATATTTGGTGATATCATCAAATATTTGATGATATCATCAAATATTTGATGATATCACCAATTATTTGATGATATCATCAAATATTTGGTGATATCATCAAATATTTGGTGATATCATCAAATATTTGATGATATCACCAATTATTTGATGATATCATCAAATATTTGGTGATATCATCAAATATTTGATGATATCATCAAATATTTGATGATATCACCAATTATTTGATGATATCATCAAATATTTGATGATATCACCAATTATTTGATGATATCATCAAATATTTGATGATATCACCAATTATTTGATGATATCACCAATTATTTGATGATATCACCAATTATTTGATGATATCATCAAATATTTGATGATATCATCAAATATTTGGTGACATGGTGGCGTGAAGTTTTTATCTGACTCCACACGAAAAACGTCGAGCCAAGGCACCAGCAGCACCCGCCCTACCCTTCACTATGCTCATTTTAGAGCTACCTAGAGCGCCAGAAATAGTCGCAGCAACTCTCTTGAGCTTGATCTTGATTCCACACAAGTCGCCCAGTGGCTGTGACGTGTGGTCCTTCTTTGTCCAGGTTAGATGTAATTGTCCAGGAACTGCTTGAAGGAGAGCACACTAGGACTAGGAGCAGATTTGAGCTCCGCTGAAAGATCATTCCACTGGGGGATGGTGCGTGGATAGAGCGAGTACTTATAGCAATCTTTCTGAACTTGGGGAATAATATAATTCAGTTCGTGCGAAGAGCGCGTTTTATGCATACAGGTTGAAAATGGATGGAGCGCATCTGTACGTGGGGTGATACCATGAGATTCCTTGTAAAAACTGACGAGTCGAGCCTTGGTCCTCCGTATCTCTAGCTTGTCCCAATTGAGATCTACTAACATATTGTTGACAATACTGGTCTGCCTGTAGTCATTTTTAACAAACCGTGCTGCTCGCGTTGGATTTTTCATAAGCATCTTTATGTGTGACCACGATAAGGGTCCAATACCGCACTGGCGTATTCCAATTTAGGCCTACGAGGGTCTTATAGGCAATCTCCTTTGCAGACTGAGGACAGTTCCAAGATTCCTTTTTAGGAGTTCAAGTATCTTGTTGGAAACGGTTGCGGTTTGAGTAGTAGGCTTGCCCAGGATAGGTCACCTGAACAGCTCAACTCCAGGTAGGAGATCTTACCTCTTCGATACAACATTTCCCAATGGGAATTTTCTTACTAGTTGCTTCCTTTTATGAGTCATATGCATTATGAACATAATGACTGTTTAAACTTCCATTTTGCCAGATGGACTCCCAAGTACATAAAGCAGAAATATCCTGGAGGGTTTTACAGTCATTTTCGGTAATTATTTGCCGGTAAAGAATCAGATCAACCGCAAACAATCGCACACTGGATGAGACGTGGCCTGGCAGATCATTAATATAGGCCAAAAAAAGTAGTGGTCCAAGAACTGTTCCTTGAGGTACACCAGAAATCACTGGAGAGCTTAGCGATGATTCTTCTCCTTCAATAATTACTTTCTGTGACCTTCCAGACAGGAAATTTTGAATCCAAGTTATATTATTGTCTCTGATGCCAAGGTGTTCCAACTTCACTAACAGCGGCAATGGGCACCATATCGAAAGCCTTGCTGAAGTCCATTATACATAAATCTACTTGTACCCTGCTTTTCCAGAATACATGCAAGGTCATATACCAACCAGCTAGTTGAGTCTCGCAGGATCTACCCCTCCTAAATCCATGTTGATTCTCATTTAGAATGTTTTATTGTCAAAATGCGACATGACATTACTAACAACAATATGTTCCAACTGCTACAGACTATACTGGTTGAGCGAAACTGGACGGTAATTTGATGGGTCTGAGCGATCTCCCTTTTTGAAGACTGGTGTGACATTTGCCAATCGCCAGTCCCTCTGGGATGGCACCAGTAGAGTTGGATTTCTGAAAAATCTCTGGGCCTGATCCTGTGGACCTCAATAGCCTCAGGAGTTTTTCAATACCAGGTGTGTGACAGTGGATGATTGGCATATCAGGAAAACGCCTGCCCTCCGGGGTTGGTAAGTCCTGTTGATTCTCTCTTGTGAGACTGAACAAAACTGGGAATTGAGGAGTTTTCAGCTTTCTGTTTGGCACTAGAAATAAGGCGGTCAGGAGTCTTAAGGGTCCAACTACCGAAGCTTTCACGGCGAATGGATTTAATGTAGCGCAAAAATGGTTTAGTATTGTTAATAACAAGGATGTCACAAATGCTACTGCTGTATGTCCTGCGTAAAATTTTCTGAGTGCAGCTCAATTTCCGTCTCATCTCTGTAAACTTGTCCCATGTTCAAAATCTCTAGATCTACGGGCCTTGTCATATAATTTGCGCTTCTTATCACACTTCTTCCTCAGACTATCGGTCATCCATGGGAGTTTGACGTTACCTCGGGTCATTCTAGATGGAATATGCTTATCCATAGTCTTGCGGATAGTGTCCGTAAAAAGGGACTAGATGGTGTCTATATCTGAAACCGCAGAAATTCATCTGTGAGATGATCGTTTAGTGAATTCAGATCCTGACGGATTTCATCAAAGTTGGCCTTTGAGTATATGAACCACCTTCCGTCTTGGTCTATGAACTAGTTTTGAATCTATAGAGGCTGTGACAGTAATTGAGTCATGGTCGCTAATGCCCGTAGACCCTTTACATTGGTTAAAGATGATGGGTCGTTTGTAAAACATAAGTCAAGTATGTTACTTTCCCTTGTTGGTTTATCCACTATTTGATGAAGGTTATGGCACCTGGGTGCAATGAATACATTTTTCTACTAGGGCCAGGATAACGCCGCCCTGGGGTAAAGCTTGATGTGCCCCAGTTTATATCTGGACGGTTGAAATCACCAAGTAACCATATTGATGCCTGTTTTGGAATTTGTTGCAAAGAGAGATCTAGGGACTGTTCTGTGTCTGTTTTGTTTGTGAACGATAGAATGCCCCAATGTAGATTGGCATGATACCCTTAACATGGATGCTGACCCACTTCATCTCACAATTGGTTGATCAAGAGCTGTTCATCTGGGGCATAACCTGTTTGTTTTCACATCTTATAACACTCCCCCTGGGGAGTCGCTAGCTCCAGAACGATCTTTGCGGAAAACTTGGAGATGGTCAGGGAATATTTCACCGTTCCTTATTCCAGGGTTTAGCCATGATTCTGTTCCTACAAACACATCGGTCCCCTCATCCTCTACGAATTGTTGAAAGTTAGCTAGCTTTGCCCTAACACTTTGGCAGTTCATGTTGACCATCTTAAGGAGCCTTGTCTTAGTTTTTCTTGTGCGGGGAATAATTGGCTGTGAGTCCTGAGTGGCTGAGTTTTCAGTGGATTCCTATCTCTCGCAAACAATCCTGTGTTTTGTGTCATTTCTTCTACTGACAAAAATAATGATAACACGACCCATTCTAACAAAAGACGAGGTTTCAACAAAACAAAGGGGGGGGGGGTGTGACAAGAGGCATGTTTTCACTGCATTGACACCACTATTTCAGCTTGGATCGCTGCCATCTCGTGATTGCCTCGTAACCAAATCGTGCATGTGTCGTAACTTCTTCCCAACTACTTCTTGAACTGTTGCGACATTTCGTGATTGGAAGAGTGTGACGAATTACGAGACCGACATTTAATTATCTCACCGGTCCCGAAGGGCCGGATAAGATATTGCAGTCAGTTTGCCATTTCAACTATACTTCTGTTGCTGTTTGCCATAGCACAGTTTGCGATGGTAACAATGTAGTGGTTGGAAACATCACTGAGGGGTACCCCATGGGTGGCGGGTACCCATGGGTGCGGGGTTGCTCAGCATGAGTGTTGATGTTTGGTGTGGGTGCTGTGTGTGTGCGTTTTCGAATATTTTTAGGCTGCTCGTCAAATATCTCCGGTTTGAAATGGCCGGACATCGTGAAAAATTTCACGTGCCTCTGAATATCAAAAAACATAAATTTTTCTCAAACCCCACATAGGCAAAAGTTACCACTTGGAAATTCAGCCAGATAGTACATTTTTGGGAAAGCTTTCATGTACCGATTTTCCACTATCTCTTCAAAATTTTGTTTATTCCAAGGCTGAATGATTTCAAATTATGTAACCAAGAGAAAAGGCACAAATTACAACTTTTGCCATGCAATCCACTAACAATTATCAGAATGTGGATTTTAGGAGGTAATCTGATTTTTGGCTAATTTCTTTTCTCAGAAAATGTTCTTTCTTCAGCATGTAGACATTGGGAAGACTGAATGGTTTCACATTTTGAACAAGGCAAAGTATCACACAAAGGTGTTCTGAAGCATTCATGCTAGGAATTGCCTGGAATATCTACAATAATATTAGTTTCCGGACGTATTTT
Organism: Sclerodactyla briareus; assembly: GCA_026419785.1. Classification (NCBI taxonomy): domain Eukaryota; kingdom Metazoa; phylum Echinodermata; class Holothuroidea; order Dendrochirotida; family Sclerodactylidae; genus Sclerodactyla; species Sclerodactyla briareus. The sequence goes on from JAODTK010002654.1 coordinate 299,321, forward strand.
GATAATTTTTTTCACATTTGCAACTTGCAAGATATTTGGAACAATTGTATAGTTTTCACATTTTTGCGATGTTTTGCGTGGGCTATCGCGAAGCGTAAAGAACACTAAAAGAAAAAGCGTTAGAGTGAAATAAAATGATTAATCATGATCATATTAGCATATTAATTCATAATGATAATAATAAATAATAATCCAATGTTTTTTCGTAATATAGGGAATTGCTCGCAAGGTCACTTATGGACTTATAGACTTATAATACTATACAATCACGATCACTCCAAATGCGGCCTGTTAACGTTCTCATTCAATGAAATGGTAATGATATGGTATCCACACGGTACATTAAGCATTTTTGCGTTGCACGAACTGTGAGCTGAATAATCTTTTGAAACTCACTTGATGGAATCACTCAAAACCATTTTCCCCTCTAAATATCAAAGAAACAAAACATAATGAAACATGATATTGAATCGTTTCCGTTTCCCAAGGAGTTGTGGCAATACAGAAAAAATAGCCGTCATGAAAACAGTAAGGGCAGAGGATCTCGTCGATCCCCCCGACTGTAGAGTTGTTGAGCATGCGTACCCAAACCTTGAACAGGCTTATATGGGACCGGTATGTACCGAAACGCGCCACTCGCTCGTTGTACATTTACCCCCCCCCGCCAAAAAAAAAAAAAATCATTTTCAACATTCCATCTACGCCGGTGTATAACCACTGTGATACAATTCGAGGTTCAAAGAGTGCTGATAGTGTGAAATGTCACTTGTGATGTTTCCTTGTCCTTTCCGATTTTCTTTGATATGGCGAGGAATCACTACACAGGGATGCGCTCCTTTCCATAGTTGGCATCGATACCTAACTTCTCATTTCGAGCATTAATAGCCGAGTTGTTTACCGCGACGTGACGTGCCATAACATGCCCCCCGTTCCAAACAAACCAAACAGTGCGGAACCGTTTAACACCGATGAACTTATTATTGCGACTTCAGAGGAGCACAAAATCTAGCTGCGAGTTAAAACGCATGAAGATGTTTCCTTGGAGTCTTCCAGCCTCATGGTTCCTCTCAGTTTTCTTAAGACTCTACTTATTCAGTGCAGCTGTACGCGAGAAGCAAGAATTGAAAAACTCCATCCTGTGGAAGTTCCTTCCAACCTACTTCCACACGTGTGTATATCATGAATGCGGTCAGCATCATGAGTCGGTCATTGCCATAATTGCCTTGACGGCTTTTTCCCTTTTTTTGTTCCTCTGGCAGTAGGTTGTGTAATTGAGATGGACCATTACCAACCTCGTCTGCCGAAGATCCCTGAGAAGCATTTCCACATTGTTGGTAGGCAGGTAATCGGCGGGAAGTTAGCCCGGAGTTTCTCTTGGTGGGGTCTTTAAAAGCGCTGTTCATCACACACTTGCGCGATACTTATGATACGATTACTATAAATCTATTAATTCCTCGGATGGCGTGTTCACCTGTGGCAAAAATTGTCGTACGATAATTTTATCGGACGTTGTCGCGCTCAACATAATACGAAAGTGGTTGGAGTTGAGTAGATATATCTTGGTCGGATGAGTTTTGGAATATCAAATTGAGCAATTCCAACATTGGGGAGCCTTGTCTTTTTCAGGACTTTGTGGGGGTGCGTCGAAAGGTATTATTGCCCCCCATTTTGACGGAATCACAAACACTTAGGTTACCATTTTTTTCAATCGTGGAGCCTTGTGTTCCCCTCCTATGAGCTGCTAATATTTCAAGAGAGCATGAAATGCAGCCTGGCACCCCAAAATTATCGTATCGTACCGCATCGCACAAGTGTGAACATCCCTCAAGGAGGATGGATGGGGGGGGGGTGTTGTGGCATGTTTTGCGAGCGCGGCAAGTAAAGAACGGTGGAATTTCTTACAGGGGAGGTGTTACAGAGTTTCCCGGTGCTGGGGAGGTGTCGAATCCACAGCCTACGTCTTGACGGTAACTTCACTCTAACCCTCATGTAAGAAAAGAGGCTGTGAAAATAAAACAAAATACAACGGTAAGACAACGGTAACCCTAGTTTGTTATAAGACTGTAGGTCAGTGAGGACATTAGCAGGTACACAGTTGGAGCTGTATGCATTATTTTAACACTTGTTTCCGAAGCAGAGTTCAACCGGTTCCGTGTTTTTTAGCTCAATTGTGCCTTCCCAGTCTTCTTAATACTCTACTGAGGCGGAAGTATTCACTGTTGGACGCGGCGGATACTGAATGCTCTCTTACCCCTCACGCCGCCGTTCATTGGATACCGCTACAAGGACTGAGTGTCTAAACGACAGGTAAACCTGGGAGGCGGGGGTTTGAGGTCTGCTGCCTAATTCGTGCGTCCCTTTTTTTGTGCATTTGGCCGCGCCTTCCGGTGGGAGACTGTGTCTGTTTTTTCCACGGGACCCCTTTGGGTGAGGGCGTCCGCCAGGGGGTCACTTAGCTCATGTATTGGCGCAGCTGCGAATTTACCTCGGGGAGGTAGGTGGAAGGACAGGCTCAGCCTTGTCACTTGCTCAGAGAAGACTAGTTAGTGGGAGCGGTGGGTGAATGCGGCTGATTACCTTCCAGTCATGCCTCCCATGAGTGATGTGTTTTGGCCAGATGATCAGAGAATGGAATGAGGTGATGTCCAGAAAACAGATGAATCGGGTCCACTAGTTGCGCGTGATGTTCACCGACTACTAGAGGAGCTGTACAGCTTGTTGCTTGCTTCAAAATTGGTCGAAAAACACTTTTTCAACAGCCTCCCCAAGTTCGAGAAAGACACAGATTATTCTTGTATTCAAAAATAGTCTCCGACGAAGCTAATTCCACACCGATTCGGGTGACAAAAGGGGTAAACCTATACTTTTCTCAAAACTAAAACTCCCACCACTTTCTACGTTTATGCTTGGCGCCGACACCAAATCCAATGAAATGAATCGTACGACATTCATATCGCCCTAGTGTGAACCCTCCAATTCGACGAAATTTCGTAATCGTATCGTATCGCACTAGTGGGAACACGCTGGTCAGGGATGAGATGTTTTTGCTTTTTGGTAACATTCTGGATGCTCGAGGGGTCATCGATGGAAGGCCTTGTCTTGTTCGGCCATCCTATTATTATTATATTATTATTATTACATCATTCTCTACCACAACTCTCATTCAGTGGGACTTCCTCCATTTGCCTGACCTCGGAACCCTACCCGGATTCTGGGAGATCAAGTACCCTTCTTAGTATGTGGGCGCTTCCGCAAATCGCTTGCTTGATTAGTTGGTTGGTGTCATGAATTCCTGGTATCTTTATTATTATTATTATTATTATTATTATTATTATTATTATTATTATTATTATTATTATTATTATTATATTATTATTGATTTCACTCAGCTGGGAACTAGTGGGCAACACTGTCCGAAACCTCGTTCTATATAAAGACCGAACATTATTCTCGATGTGAGAGTACACCGTTTTATATATTCGCTAAAGATGTCGTACATGTTATCAGAATGGCCTTTTCTCTCCCAGTTGCGTTCTCCTTTAAAGCATTGTTTTCCTCAACGAGTCGCACCGCGTCATTGTTCTTTCGTTTCGCGATTGCCATTGTTATCTTGGGATATAGGCACGTTCATGATACTCGGAGCACGCAGTTTTTTTATTTGGGGGAGCTTGAGGCACAAAGATAAACACCCAGTGTTTGTTTAGGTGGTTTGTGTGACAAATCTGAGAGCTGTGCGTCCAGAGCTGCGTTCTCCGCTTTTTCCGCCGTGGAGTAGGGAAGACAGAAAAAATAGCAACTTGACCCATTTGGAAAGTCGACCTTGTGTTTAAAATCGTAAATGCCCTCGTAAACATGAGGTTTTTTTTATATATAAAAACCAACCAACATATATAGCCACACTGTCAAATATGTTGGTATGTATTACACGTGTCTAACCTTCGTAACCCACTGGGGTACAATTGTTATTTAATATTTTTAAAAAAATGTCGCAGTGGAATCAGTGTTGAATCTCGCCTGTATTGAATTCCCGGGCGTGCAAAACCTAATATCGCTCTCCAGAGATAATCCTAATGAATAAAACTGGGAACAAGCTACTTCGCGAATTGTCCGGAGTAGTAGCTAGAATGGGAGTACGCGTGTATGCAGGAGAACTCTTGCCGCCAGTTTTGTGGTCGTACTGTGAATCGTTAGACAACGTCTAGGATTCAGGAACGACTGAAATATAAACGACAGGGCCATGTGCGCTTTCGTGCAGGGGGTGTGACAATAGCGAACCCTCTCTCCAGACGTACAACACACATCTCCTCCAAAGGTGGAATTTCCGAGGCCGAGCGGTCGTTTAGAACGGAACTTGTAAAACTTCAGATTCTGAGCGCACTTGGGATGGAGAGACGCCGGAGGTGAAAACGCCGCCACCAAAGTTACCATTCCGTCGACCTAAATATGGAAGAAAGGCGTGTCCGTTGACCCGGAACCGGAAAGAGATGAATCACAAAAAATATTCCTTGTAGGACGTAGAGGCAAGTAATATAGTTGTTATAAACGTAAAAAAATGTTGGGTACAAATCCACCTATGCCTAAACATTATTAGGGAATGGGTAACATTTACCCAGACTGGTAAACAAATTGCCCAAGGTGGGTATTTGTACCATTTTTATTGAGAGTGTATATAACAGTAGAATCTAATTGTATATTACAGTATAGCCCATGTGTATAATGAGTCAGTCAGTAACAAAAGTCGGCCATTGCCTTGTATACCGTATTGCATTATAAATACACGAAAGTAGTGTGATACGTAAAGTGACACCCACTCTCTGGTCGAGTCAGTAGTGTACCTCTAGCAATTCATTGTTTACGACTGTTGGTTGCATGTCATGTGATAGACTAGTCCCCTGTTTACGGAATAGAATCGCGCTCTTGTAATACAATAGTATGGGACACCAGGGTACCATAGGGATTATCAGCTAGAATCATAAAATGGTACCAAGTACACTTGATCTCGGATGTTAGAACCTTGCAATAGTGTGAACATTTTCATTCGACGGATGATCAAGCTTTCTTCAACCGGCTGCGTAGTCAAAATAGGACGCAAAAGTCAAAAAGGGCGCGCTTTGTGTTGGTATTGGAGGGGGGGGGGGGGGGTTGGGACGGACAATATGAATACGATCTACGCGGAGCGCTACATGGTTGGCGCGTAGCGTACCAGAACAATTTCGTTTGGACAGACCCCCTAGCTGCAGGAAACGACACTCCCTGCCTTGTGGGATACGAGCATCCCTAAAATCGATAACATTTTTCAGGATGTTTCTCTGAAAGACTCAACACCAGTAGGGATCAATTTCAAGCTTGTGCGTTGGGTGCTGTGACATTAAAATACAAAGAGAGGACGGTACAGTCATGAAAGGTGCAATGAAAATGGGCAATGCCAACAACCATTGCGTTCGCGCGGATTGCGAGATTTTGCAGGGTCCAATTTGGCCAACGACATTGAACTGATCCCTCTCTAGCCTATAACTTAGATAGGCCTGAGTTTTTTACTCGATGTAAACGGCCCTCATTTTGGTCTTCTTTGCGAACCACGGGCACATGAAAGGGACATTTTCATTTGGCGCCAGGCAAGTGGCCCATTTGGAATAACATATAGAAATAAAGCGCAACTGCGCGCGAAGCGCGCGAAAATTTTAAACTTTTGACATCCCATCGAAAAGTCAGGCAATCTTTGGATATAAACGTATCTTCACCTGAATTTGGTATCATGTCTTTGCACAAATTTGTGGCGTTCCCTGGCCGAATCTTGATGGCTATTTTGAGGAGTTCCTACCCGCACTGTGTGGCCTGCCCCCATAGTAAATGCACCGTGCACGCCACCCACTTTTTTCAAACAAGCGGTCGCACCCATATATTGATTGCGAAATACTCTATTTTAAATTTGCAAATCGACCATATATGCCCGCCCAAAAATCACAGGGCCCGCTAAGTGGTAGACCTCCCCCCGTCGCCTCAACCTCCTTCCTTCCAAAACAACAGAGTTTACACTTTGAGTCATTCCACGAAATCCAGGCAATATTTTGGACTTAGCCTTTTTCTTCATTGAATTTTGAATCATGTCTTTTGACAACGCAATTTGTGGCGTTCCCTGGCCGCATTTTTTAATGCCGCACCGGGTGCCCTCATAATGACAGTATGTGCACCATGTACCCAACTTTCAACAAGTGCTCGCACCCATGAATATAAAAAATAACCAGATCCCGCCAGGTGGTAGAGCTACCGCCATCGCCTCAACCCCCTTCACATCGAAATAGCGATTTCTTTGTTGGTTTATTTGCTTATCTGACAAACTGGTCCCCTAGCAGGAAATGAAGGTGCAACACACCAAGCTGGTACAGTCAGTCTTACGCAAATGATAGATTGCGGAGAAACTTCTTTCATTGATAGTTTAGAGCAACTCAGAGTAAATTTCATTGGCATTTTTTCTAAAGGAACATTATGTCTGCACAAGACACACCATATTAACTGAAACCACTTTCGGCACATGAAATAACAAAAATTCAAAAATTTCGGAAGTGGGCATCAGAATTCATTCAACTTATCATTAGGCCATTGATTTGTTTAACCCGGGTACGGCTGGTGTGTCGGATGCAGTGTAGCGAAATAGCAGTCGGGCTCAATATGGCGGGGGGGGGGAGGCATTGCGTCCCCAGACGAATATTGATCACGTACATCGTTCAACAAACTCAATCGGAATGTTCGAATCCCAAGTGGTAAATACTTCTACACTGCGATCAACAGGTTGAGGCACGGTACGTGATTAGTAAGTAGCATACTGCGTGTCAAAAAGAGGTTCGGAAAGTGACGTGAACAGTTTGGCAAACATGATCAGCAAATTTTGTTGTTAGTGTTTCGAATCCGATCATCAAGATGTTATGCGCAACTATAAAGTAATTTGGCCACTCATACCAGTCATAGTGAGCAGAAATAAGCTATTCGAACGACGACGAGGCGACACGGTATATCTACCATAATTGTAAGTACTAGACTACTAGTACTTTGCCATTTCATTCGTATTCAGTAACAAATAAATTTATGAAATAACGACCGTGTGTGTGTGTAGCTTTGTACGTATTTGACGCCTGCCTTTGACCACGAAAACTCAACACACCTAGATGAATATAGCTCATATTTAGTACCGGTAGTTGGACTGTAATATTTACATGATCTCGTTGTCTCGGGGTCAGGTTCAAGTGTAATCTGAAGTCAACACAAGTAAAAGTAAAACATTGCAAACTGCCCGCACCTTGTTTGTTCTGCTCCGATCCCTTGTACTTTTTGTCTTTTGTATGGCCCGACCGGGATCCAACCCTGACCTCCCAGGTGGTGTCGACGACGATCAACGGTCATTTGGCTTGTGAACACGATAACCTGACCCCACTTGGATGAACGAGGCTCATACTGGGTTTGGGGTGCCGCGTAATAAGTACAGGACCCGATTGTTTTTGGGTCACGGCAAGGTCTAGGTCATTTGAGGTCAGCAGGGACTATGGTTTCTGTACACATTTTGAGTTCGACTATGTCGTGTTGAATAGTTTATACGACCTTAAAGGAATTATAATAGTACGATCCCACTCATTATTCCATTCTTTATATAATATCTACACATCAACGTTATTGTGTATCCGAAACTTCCATTGAACGATTATTGGTCACGTGACATGGTTCAATGTTATTGTTGATAATATGGGAGGAATTTGTGTATGTTTTGTGGCAATGTTCGTATTTCAGCAGAGGAGTTTTCGGAGGATTGTTCTGACACCGTATGTTCAACGTCGAACCGCTGGCATTCCCTTATGACCTCTGACACAGGGCGGTTCTAGAGTCCCATTTTTGTTTGGGGGGGGGGGGGTGGGCTAACATGAGCAGAGGTAGTGCTTAAAATGGTGGGTGATTTGACTAAGCGAGAGCCACAGACCTGGTTGGTACGGAGCGTCCAAGCGAACCTGCAGATGGCCGGAAATGGCACTTCACGAGTTTCTATCCTGCATGTTCCAGCCTTGAAATGTAGATTTCGTGTCTCCAACTTTCTCAATTACCGGGAAAGTGTTTGTAAAAAAAATTGTAGCTAATATGGATCACGGGAAACTTCAATATAAGAATTCAATTTGGGGTGTCACGCCACCACGGGTTGGCGTGTTCCTTGCATTATTGCAATACAACATTTGGTTCGTAATTGCCCGAATGCACATTTGTTGAGTTGTTCATAGACTGTTTATCGATTTCAGGTCACTCAGACTTGCAGCAGTTGCACTTGCCGCTCAAAGCAGCATGCGCGGCCTAACTTATCCTTCAGGGGGTGGGTGGTAATATTGTTAACCACAAAATATAGAATCTGGCTGAAAGTAAGCGAGTGGCGTAAGGTAAGCTAGCCATCGATTATTCTGCACGGCCGGCGCAAGCGCCTGACCATCCGCAGAAAAGTCTCCATCCACCTCATCCGCCCGCACCCTGCGCAGTCCAATCCGCAAGAGGCATAACTAGGGAACTATTCAACCAGAACTTGAAAATGAACATTTTTCCCCCCATACGCATTTTATCGCATGGCGCCGAGGCTGCTCACTATGTTGATATCGGTCTGCATTCTCCTGTTTACATATCCAGTTCTCTCACATCAAAATGCAAAATAAGTCACATCACGCACAGCGGAATCATTTACTGCATTTCATTCTAAACGTTACTTGAACGTTGGTTTATTACAGTGATAATGGATGTTTAATTATGGTATACTTGCGGAGCACAGAGGATTGCGCCTATTCAAGGCCAGCAAGGTGTAGACCTGGATACTCCTGCACCATATAGCTTTCACGATTTTGACGAGATACACGAACAAGGCAATGCCCCGGTACCTCACAGCGGCAGGCGGGGGTGGTGATCACTTGGAATCACATGCAGACGGCAATTGCAAATTGCCTACCCCCCGTTTGTCCTCGCTTCCATTACCCGTGCTGCGACCAAAAAGAAGGCCAACAGGTCCGACAACAGGTAAGACTTGAACAATGTACTTTTTTGAAGTTTTGTAATGACACACTGGGATCTGGTCATCCTATAGCAACCAGGGATGGGGCGATCAGGGGTCATGAGGTACAGGCCCCCTCTACTCTCGTCGGGGAGAAAAATTGAAGGATCGTCAGTGAGCAAAACACGAAGAGGGAAGGGAAGAAAACGAAAAAAATGGAAGACAAAAATGGAAAAAGGGGAATGTATATGTAATGTGGAGGTAGGGCGAGCAGGCTCGTAGCCAGCTTCCCCAGTCATGGCAAGTGATTCCGCACTGGCTACGCCACTGGGGCGAGGTGCACCTGCTCTTGCTGTGTGCCACCCGCAGGAATCGCTCATCGATCGATTCCATGCGCAGCGATCTGCGGATGCGCTGCGCTGCGGACTCGTGGATGGCCCTTTTTGTTAATCCTAGGTTTCGAGTTTCTTGGACGCGCAGTGCCTGCTCTGCGCCTGCGCTGCGGACTAGTGGGTGGCTAACTTTAATCTTTTTTTATTTTCGATGAATAGAAGAATAATCATCAGCTCGAATTTTACATACATGTACACCACTACCTGGCATCATGAATGTTCACTTAGAAGACGGCATCTGTGTCTAACTCTACATATGGAACCATGTCCAATGTGATCAAGGTCTCATGTGTTCACAGACCTAAACGACCGACAATATCCCAAATTTTGACCGTGGTTTGACAACCCTCAATGAAACTAGCCCCAGATTCCTGATTCCCAGATACCAATATTACGAACCTTGACAATTTTCAGTCCTGATTTTCTCATCTTCATGAATGAACATATGCACAGCCAGGGACGTAAAGAAACGCGTTTGTAAACACTAAACACTGGCACGAACAGTCGGAAAAGGGGTCGAAGCGTGGTTGTCGACTTTATAGTTGTCACTGTACAAGCAGCCTATATAATCGACCTTACGGGAATATGAGATAGCATTTACTTTCATGAACATGAAGAGGGCTGGGGACCTGGTTATCGCGAGAAAATATGAATGCGGGAAATTGGGTAGGCCCAGGGGCGGCGCCACAAGGGGGTGGGGGCTGGAGGGCAGCTGCCCCGCTATGGTTTGGGGCAGAAAAAATAAAGTCGACAGAATGATGTTTCAATTCACACGTTTTCGTCGGGGATGGGGTTGAAGTGTCAAAATACGTTATCCAAGTTAGGTTATTTTCTATTCGTTCTCATCTGAGACTCAAATCGAGACTCAAACTGTTGCTGTATATACTTTCGCAATGTAGCGTATGTTTATACTGTTTTGAGAACACTGTGGTCATTATGAAGTCCAACCGTTTGTTTTTACTATTGGTGAAAGGACTCAATGTTAACTTGCAACTTCGCAGTGCCTTCAGGCCTTAGAGTGTCCGGCGGAAGGAGTAAAATATATTTTGTTGCAGCTTGATATGATGTGGATATTCTGATTGAGACTGATTCTAATTGCTTTCCCTAGAGTGATTCCATTTGGAATTACAGAAAATTAACTAAAACGTCATTTTGCTAACATTTTATTTACACCATCTTTAGCATCCTTTCTAATACCTTTTAAAGTGGTTTCCTGCCACTCCTGATTGGTCAAAAGTTCATTCGGGCCATGTTTGAAATGCCATTCGAACCCTCTCTATTTTGCATAAGAAAATTGTTAGAATTATGATATTCATAAATTATAATATATGAAAATTTTAGGCCTACACACCCATACTACGCAACTAACCTAGTGCGATGGTTAACATGAGTTATTCCTGATATCAAACAATAGGTTTGGCCCGCAAATCACTCATTGCCATCAAGTAGCCTTCAAAATACGGTTAATGTTTGACGGGTCACTGACCTGCGTAGGATACAGTTGCTCTCAAAGTTAAAAACAGTTATTGCTGTCGGTTTCGATTTGGTAAACCCTTTCAAAAATCTTGAAAATAACATCATTATCATTCACAGAAGTTACTTGTTACGTCTCGGATATTTACTGAGAGGTTGTCGGACTGCACGTCTTCAAGTACTTCGCTCATTCTTCAAGCGCAAGTTAGGCATAAACAGTGGTATAACTGCATGCAATGGATTTTCGCTGTATGTTTGTCAATAATCCTATACACTCCATCCTCTGACGCGAACCTATAGTTATATGGGTACTCTGACTAATATAAGATAAGAGATTCGCAAAGAAAAAAGATTAATGTCCCTGACCTGATTTAAGGAGAATGTTTATTGAACACGACAATCTGAGAAAAACGCATTTTTTAGAGTTCTTTTTTTTAAATACTTTTTCGATTTGTATTTATGAATGGGGCTAACAACGATAGTGCATCGGTCTTTTGTTGCATTTAAGACCTCTGAAACGTTTTGAACCCCTTCTCCTCGGCTCGGGGTTTTTATCCCTAATACCGCATTTTTTCCAAAAAAAGTAAGCCTGCCTACCTTACATAAACTTAGGTACAGTTTTCATCGGGTTCATTTTTTGTCATGTGTATCGAATGAAAATGACCTGCCTGTAAAATTGTCATGGCATTCCAAGTTCTCCATAAATTTAGGGATTTTTTGTCAAAAACTCGTTGACGTAGATACACTTACCCAAGTGTATCAAATGTGGCACCATTTTGCATCTAAGATTATAAATGACTAAAAAACTCCCCTCCCCCCCGTCAGACATCCAATGCCAAATCTGCTCCCTTATCGTAAAACCCTGGCACCGCCCTGGGTAGCCTAAGGGGTGGAAGGAGGCAGAACGCTTACTTGTTAGTTCAATGCCCCCCGTAGAACCGCGCCTTCTAAGTTTGACACAATATCATTGTCATCTTATTAACTGTAACGCCGAACTGACTTAAAGCCCGAGAAATGTATTGAATTGAACACTTCGCGTGCTCTGCCAGTGTATATTCGACCGTAACGTTGACGACTGGCCTTGTGGTACTGTTGCGTTTTCATCTGTATCTTTCATTATTAACTGGATACGTCGTTACGCGGCTTTGAAGCATCTCAGTCAAGTGCTTTATATAGGCTATTTACGGTATCTGAGCTTGACGGCAACAAGTCAGCCACTGAGGCCAAACAACGGTTGACTACGGTTCGACTGTTTTAGTAGGAGAAACGAGAATGAGTTCCTCGGCGAGCCTTCAAGTAGTTTTCTGCTATCGTAGTAAGCAATTGAATAAAATCAAATCAAATAGGAGATGGTATTCCCTCCGACATACTTCAGAGAATGAGTTGTGGCCATTGTAGGCGCAGGATCCTCACGGTCCCCCATATTTTCTGGGGTTGGCGATAAAATGCCTTGTCCAAAGGCACATGGAAAAGCTGTTCGGGTCTATGGGTCTCAAGAACTCACAACCGTTCGATCTACAGTCCAGAGCGAGCTCTACCAACCTTTCAATCTTTTAGGCAACGCATCACAAAGCCGTGGCCTCCTTGATATGACCCCGTACTGTGATCTAAATTATCCTGCCATGGTGGTCTTTGTCTTTGTACACGTACCATTGGCAATAGGCCTTGTTCAATTAGTCTCCTCACCCCCAGTCAATTCCCGCCATTTTGCCATCCAAAGTCTAATCCGATTATTCGTGAAATAAAATGACAATCAAACGAATCCAGCCAGTAGAATTGATACCGAACCTCAGTTCGCTCAGGTGCTTTGCCCTATGTACTCTTATCGCTGTTGACTGCAATTCCACTGCAATTCCACACTGCCGCTATCGCCACATGGTATAATTTACCTCAATCAGTAGGCCTATATACCGGGTATCCAGGGACGTCCTCGCAATGTCACCTCCACGAACAAGTGTGAAGGTAAACTGAGATAATCAGATATACGAACGTCAAGATACGGAGATATCAAAAAATAATAAAACTATTAACGGGTTAGCTCAATCACTGAGCCCGGGACTTTGAATAGAATAGTTGTATTCGATTTAAATTGCATTCATGCTGTGCCCTCCGATTATTCCAGCCTGTAGTACTTGGGACATTCCGAGGCAGTCATTAGTTCCTGACATACGCACAATTGCTTTGCCAGTTCAGTCGTGTTGATATATTTTTTTTCTCTCCAATTTTCAACTCTCCAGATCTCAGATTCATCTTGACCTATTGTTCTGGGTGTTGCAGTGATATTGATCATCAAATTGATTTCTTGATTTTTCATGCGGAGAAAAGTTATTGTTGTTAACAAATGAACACCAAATGCCAGATGCAGAACATTTTATATAGTTGTCATTCGAGTTAATTCTCTATTAGAAGAAGAATGACCATTATGTAGTATCCAATGAGGGAGATTATTTATAGGGGATGTAATGTACTTACCCTTTTGAAGTACATGAAAATAATGGTATGATTGCATAATGTGTACTCACGCGTACCTGGGTGTATGAGGGATTGGGCCTAGGGTGGGGTTAGGGTCAGATTTGTTTCTATATGCAATTCAAAAGGCAGTACAGTGAGAAAAAGATCCCTGAGCATGCCCCACCCCATCAGGGCCAATATATTTTCCCACTAGCCCGACGCCTGTCCACGTACAACCGACTCGCATCGATCACGCGTTAGCTACATCCATTATTTTTCTCGTTCATTTTAATTATTAGCCAACGAATACACTCTAAAAAAATAATTATATTTCAGTCATTGACATAACGGCCCGTGATTACACAGCGACTCGATTGGTCCATGGATATCCACCCACTGATTCCGCCGCCGGGGCCCCCGCCGGGAATTTCAGACGTTAGCGCAATAACTATAAGATAGTCCGGAGTCACAGTTGATTGATATGATAATAGTTGTGTCAAAGGTTCATGGGGGAGGGGGACGACGGCAGTTCGACGTCGAACGAACAGTGTGCTAATATCTTTCGAAACTTCGAAACTGACCGAATCTCGTCTAGTCCCCTGAACTGTTCTGTGGTGAGCATGCGCACTTAGTTTTTTGGAATACGAATGGGATATGGAATCTCGCGTATGGATGGCGGCTATAATCGTGAAGTTTATGCGTATTTCTGTTGTTCGCTACCAGAACTAACCGGTTTTGGACACTTTCACTCGATAATCCGATTTCAGCAGAAACTAGCGGCGTATCAATGGGGGGGGGGGGGGGGGGACGTATGTAGTTAGCAGAGCAAGGTTCCGATCCTTGGGCGATCCCCCACAGCACGCTTCCGCTGCGCCCATGGGCGTCAACAGGTGGGGGCACGGGGGGGGGGAGTGATCGAGTCCCCCCACTTTTCCGGACCGAAATAAAAAAAATAGGCAAATGCCCGACTTTGTATCACTATACACTGATTCCATTTTTGTATAACCAAAAATAATCGCGTTGGAAATTGTCTTAAGTCCACTAATTGCATGCGGACCCCAGGTGAAGATTGGACCCGACTAGGGACCGAATTGGAAGGATTACCCATGTTTCATACCGAGTTCTCGAATTTAAATCATAGCCAACAGTGCAGTATTTTTCAAGTGTTTCGCGCGCAATGCCGTTGTCTTCAGGCGATGTGGCTAAATATGCGATGTTAAGCTTCGAATCATTTTGTTCACTCGATTAATTTCAGAAGCCTTGGGGAAGACTTCCCCCCCCCCCCCAATTTTTCTGGAATGAAAAAGTCGGGCGAGTCGCCCAAGCTTGATACCACCCAACAACACAGTTACCAGCACAATTGACACGTCGGCCTATTTACAGAACCAATACCAGTGCAGAAGCCTTGGGGAAGACTTCCCCCCCCCCCCCAATTTTTCTGGAATGAAAAAGTCGGGCGAGTCGCCCAAGCTTGATACCACCCAACAACACATACCAGACAATTGACACGTCGGCCTATTTACAGAACCAATACCATTCAGGAGCCTGGGGGAAGACTTCCCCCTCCCCCCCCCCCCCCCCCCCAATTTTTCTGGAATGAAAAAGTCGGGCGAAATTCGTGGAAAATTTAGGTAGGAAAAAGGCAAAGTGAACGAATGCCTGAATTTTTTGCAGACTTTTTCGATAAAATGCCCGAAATGATGCACATTTTTCTCGCGCGCTTCGCGCGCGCCGGAATTTCCAATGACTGACTTGAAAATTCGGGTACAAATTTTCTGCTCCCCGAATTGGAGTGGTCCCGTACGCCTATGGCGTTTCCCTTCGATCCCATCAGAGACCTTTCTGTAGACCACTGGATCTCACGCAAACAAAGCCAGAGTAGAGAAGGTAATAAAAAAATATCATGTGTGATATTCGGTAAATCATCTCATATGCACAATGACAACTTTTTTGTCTGTCTTTTACGCAAATAACACATGTAGATGGGTGCTATTGAACCTGCCAAGTGCTGTTTCCGTCGATCTGGAGGGCAGAAATCATGAATAGTTTCTTGATACGCTTCGCGCCAACCGATGCTGGCGCTGCGCTTAGATGGTAATTTGCAATCGATGTGTCCCCCCATTTTTCAAAACGGCCGACGCCCCTGGCTGCGCCACTCTGCTCGACGGACCAACCACTCAGCATTGATTCCGTCCCTTGGGGATTTTACCCCATCTTAAGGTTTAATCCTATTTCAGTTGCAGGAGAGCAAATATGCCCTCTGCTGCTTCTCTCCAAATCTAGGTCGCGGTTCGAAGATGAAAAACATGATTAGTTAACAGAAGAAAGTTTTGATCCTCGGACCTCTGGCTCATGGCCCTAGGCACCACTCTGCTCAACGGACCAATCTGTAAATGATAGTTTCGTACCGATTTGAAAATTATCTCATCTCAACATTGATCCCGATTCCGGCTGCAGCAGAGCAAATTTACAATACAACAATACATGTGGCTATAATAGGGAGCGTTGGCCAACAAGGGAGCGCGATTAGGGTGGGGGCTACTGTCAAGATGCGAACAATCATCTACTGAGGGGCTATATTTCAACCCAAATTGGAGAGTGTTTGTAGACTGCTCGATAGGGGGCTGCGATGCTTCCAGGACTCGGTGTGGGTAACAATGGGTTTGTGTTCACCTCCATTACCTTTTCGCGACCCCACCCAAATGTTATCCTCGATTTAAATTATTATGCGTGCAAATGTGTGCCTTGAGGCTGCAGAACCCGGAGGTGCCCCTGAGAGCAGACGAGGAACCACGACGACGACAAACACACATACCTGCGAGCGCCCAAGCACGTATACCACCCAACAACACATACCAGCACAATTGACACGTCGGCCTATTTACAGAACCAATACCATGTTTTTTTTTCTCTGTTCAGTTTTTTTTTTGGGTTTTTTTTTCTTTGGATGGTTTGGCCCTTGGATGTCACTTCCCTCTGCTTTCATTTCAAGGACGAAGGAAACGACAGAATTCGGAACCAGTCGGAAAACTATGGATTGTACTGAACATTATATTCAGCGACGTATTGGTCTATTAACGGAAATGATCCGTTCAAATTCCAACACCCCAGGGAACAATGAACGCGTCCGTTATTGGTCAGCAGTTGAACTGCAGAAGGAACGGCCAATCGAACGGGAGAAACCTCAGCTTTGTCTTTGAGCAGGACAGCGGGGGCTCCTATGCGAAGTTGGATTACTTTGGCGATCTCCCCCTCTATTGAGCTGACTAGATGGAATTGCATTGATTCGCATCGGCGCCGGAAGAGAGGTGCACGAACAAATCATGCGTAAAGGTAATGGTGATCAGGCCTATATAATGCCAGTTTGTCTCTTCTCCGTTAAGGTCGAATAAATACTTGAAAATAATAATGAAAATCGGATTTTTTTTGGGAGGGGGGGGGGTCGTGAGAGGAAATGCTCATCCTGCCCATTTCCTCACAATAGTAAAGTTAACGAATGATGACGAACGCAACCCCCACCCCCCTCAATCGGTCTTCCCAGCTAATACAAACTTTTGTAACAATATGACACCTCAAAGTAAACACTAACATCTGAATATTGTTCTTGAAAGACAGGTAGGTTAGATAATTCCATCCAGCAACAATGTCTGGATGGTTGCTGTCAGGTTATTACCCCCCCCCCCGCCCCCCACCCATTTTACTCACCAGTGACTGGAGAGTTGACTGTCAGGTTGCCACACGTTTTCTTAGAGGGAGGTATATGCAAATATGTCGAAACAATTGTCCTCAACATGTGGGCAGCCCTCACATAATTTGAACTTGGTAAATGCTTGGTTCCTTAGACACGGCGTTGACACGCTTCATATAATGTGCTCTCTCCAAACCTTGAATGAACTTGACTTAAAAACAAAAAGGGGCATCCTCTCTATATAGGCAACTCACATAACTAATTTGAAAATCATGACCTTGACCCAACATCAAAAGTAATAGTATTCATCCCCGCCTTATGTGGAACCCACATACCAAATTTGGTACATTTCGTTATATTTCGTGCTGACATGTCTTCAGAAGTTGGTCCTCTCATGGCTTGGATGCCTTTGACCAACGCCAAAAGCAATAGGGATTATCCTCTCCTTATGGGCAATCCGCATACCTAATTTTAACTTTGGTACAATGCCCGTTGCGCTCGTCATAAATCGTGCGGACTGGCCTTTTGAAGTTGGCCATGGCCTTAAATGACCCTCGATCCAACGCTAAAAGCAATAGGGTTCATCTCGCCTGATGTGAAACCCACATACCTAATTCGAGCTTGGTGCGTCTTTGAAGTTTTCCCATCCATCTACTTGGATGACCTTGAACTTACGCCGCTAAAACTAGGGTTCATCCTCAGCACGGTCGCCGTCAGTGTCACACACCACACACGCACACACACACACACACGCACACACACACACACACACACACACACACGCACACACACACACACACACACACACACGCACACACACACACACACACATACACACACACACACACACCCACACGGACCCATATTCTTTTAGTTTCGGCAAGGGAGAAAAATGCGAGGGACGGACCTAGCCACCAGTAAACAGCTGCAACACAGTAGGAAGACATTATAGTACCATATACGCATTGAAGGATGGTGCCCTGTACCCTAAACTCCGGAAAGGGAGGGGAAGTAGTAGAAGGCCCACAACATGTTTTTGTTCGAACATTTGGGCATGATTGACCACAAGTCGGAATGATAGAATAGGGAAAAACTCAGCGATAATTCCTCGGATTCACTGCAGGTTGCTTGTTTTTTTATTCAGAAGCGTCAAAATTCTTCCGTGTAGTTTAGTGGTATTCTCGCGATGAAATTCATGCTAATATTCTGCGATTTCTTCCCCTTTTGTATAAACGGTCGTCTACCTTGATCGTTTTTTCCTTCTGATCCCGCACAGTCTCACTCGGGTCGGAGCCGGAATGCTGTCTTCAGGACGTCGTGATCAACTTCACCACAATCGGGTGGACCACTTCATCCGGGCACCGAGGACCTTCTCCGCCAAGTACTGCCGCGGCCGATGCAACCTCCACACCCTCGAACACGCACATCACCCATCATCACTTGATGTACCTATACTCACAGAGCCCCGCGGGGGTGAACGCTATGCTGCCGTGTTGTGTCCCAGTGGAGAAGTCGGACCTGCAAACGTTCGTCTATCACGCCTCGAATGGTACTGTGGCTCGGAGGATATTCCCAGAAATGTCAGCAACGGCCTGCGCTTGTCTCTGATTATGGCCTATAGGGGTTCATTCAATGTGCGCCCCATTCTTTCTGTTTGTTTGGAAACTCACTCATGGTCATGCTCAACTATGTTATTTCGTTGGATTTTTTGCCGTTCTGTACATTTTTGGAAACTGTGTAGTGTAAGCAATCAGAAAAACATTGTTTACCAGTTGCCGGACGCATATCACGCAATTGATCCAGTGTGTGAGTGTATGTGTCACGTGCTTGTGCATGTGTGTGTTCATGAGTGCATATGTGTGCATATATTGTGTGTGTACGCGTGTGTTCGCGCGTGAATCAGGAGATGAATGTGAAGGTATGAGATCACAACCGACCGACCCTGCCGATGGTGACGTTACACAAAGCCTAAGACGACAGAGCCTGGAGGGCTATCTGACGTCATCATAGGTATTAAATGAAAAAAAGACATCACAGTCGATTTCTCTGGAATTTACAGTGAATCACTGTGAACTCTACAGTAGACTTTCAGTTACAGTATATATTACTGGCAATTCTGCGACAATTGTACAGTTAATTGTTTACAGTGCGGCACTTTCACACTCCCCATTCATAATATATACTTTGAATGGCTTCCCGGTTGGTTTTAGCGAGACGCAGTTTTGAGTGGCATTGGGTTGTTTTTTCTGGGGTACAGTATTCCAGAATTAATCACGAGATGACTCGGTACCGAACGATCACAGAAAAGACCCGTGCGCTTGTGGAAAATATTTGACAAATGGTTTAGTTAGCTTCTTTGGATACTTGTCAGACCCCTCTCTATTACAAATTAGCATGAATACTGATGTTTTCGGGCCTTAAATATAGTTGAGGGCACCTATGAATCGATAGTAGGTATTTAATGCCAGCACTGTCTAAAAAAAAAAAAAAAAAAAAAAAAAAACCGAATAGGGCTCCACCAAATCATGCGGAGTGGTACCCATTTCCAGTTTAAGAATCAGACTAAAGGTATACGAGAAGAATTATGAGGAGAATGAACTGCCCCAAACCATTGATATTTTTTTAAGCAGAGATCGATCAAGTTTTTGACGAAAAATGCTGATATCGGGACAGACATACACAAAAATTGCTGGAATTTCCGGATATATACGTCGAAGATGGGCTCAAATTTGCGATGAATTGACTCAATGGTTATACTATGAACCCAGTCAGTGCAGATCGTAGGCGAGGGGCAGGGGGATTAACTACCCCAGATATCTAACACTAGATCGAAATATTTTCGCGCTGAAAATAGGTAAGAATATTTTTTCAGGTGAAATTTCCCCCCCCCCCCCCGAATAAAGAAGAGTGTTCTCTGGATCCCTGAGATTCGTGGGCGTTTATGGGATCGTAATTTAAATTTTGTCGATGCTCGAGAAATGCTGACAAGTTCTCCCTTTATTGATTCCTTGACCGAAGTCAAGGAATTCTATGCAGTCATGACTGACCGGGTGTGTAGTATTTATGTGTGTATGTAACGCTGGCTCGTGAACACGATAACTCGACCCCACCTGGATGGATGAAGCTCATACTTGGTATGTGTGTTCCCCATGATGAGTACATGGACCCTTTTGTTTTGGGGTCAGGTCAGAGGTCATCTGAGGTCACCAGAGGTCAAAGTCTGAAAACCTTGTCAACACGATAAGTCCAGAATTGTTGGTCTGATCGGGTTCGAATTTGGTGTGTAGCTTTTCTATGGGGAGTACAGGAAACCGATTGTTTTTTTGTATGGGTCAGGGGTGACTTTTAGGTCGAAAATGGAAATTTTTGTGAAAGTCAACATTTTGGCCAATTAAAGCTGTGAACTCGATTACTCGACCCCACCTGGATGGATGAAGCTCATACTTGGTATGTGTGTTCCCCATGATGAGTACATGAACCCTATCATTTTGAAGTCAGGTCAGAGGTCATGATGACACATGAACCCTATTGTTTTGAGGTCACCAGAGGCCAAGTCTGACATCCTTTCATCCTATGGGTTGGTTGGGAAAAAATGTGAAATTTGTCAGACGATATGTTTCCCATGATGAGCTGGTACAATCCTCCCATTTGTCCTTGTGTCTGGCTATGGATTGTCATAAAGAGTCAAGAAATCACTAAGCCTTTTGGCTTCTGGTTCTCCTTTTACCAGTGAACGGTGACTTGGTGACCATTGGGTTGGGATTGGTTTCCATCATTGAATGGTCACATACACACATGATACATTAGGTCTGTTTTGAGGAAAAAAAAAAATGTGTGAAAAGTCCAGTTTATTCGATTGGCCATGCATAGCGATATTCTAAATTGCTGTTATACTTATAAGTTTCCAGAAGTATGCCACACGTCGATGACATGGTCGCGATCCCCAGAATGAAGATTCCAATTTGTGATATGGAGGATTCGGATCTAAATTCTGAATATAATGCTCCGTGAGTTTGATTTTCACTATTATGTATCCTAGGATCAGTTCTAGGAGACATTTTTCACAATTTCCTGAATGCATATATTCTAGTTTTTTCTTTTCCTCGGAAATTCAACTCGTGTGGAGGGGAGAAATAATAAACGCATAAATTACACTAGAGCCACGTAATGATTGTTCACGCAATTTATGTTGCCCCTCTGTAAATCTTGGCAATCTCAAGGTGGTTAGTCAGTGTTGTATATTAGTTTTGGGGCAAAATTATTATACATGGTTCCCTGCGTCCGTATCATCCTGCGGTGAACAAAACGGGCGACATAAAAATGATAAATTATTCAGTTATCAATATTTCGAATTTGGAGCACGTTGGCTACCCTGTTTATTGAAAGTTCATGAACGTTCCTATTTTCCAGCATAAATAGTGTTACAAGTTTGGGTACATGTCTTCTTTCACGTCAAGTTCCACAACGTTATTTTTATGGGACAGTTCCTATTTTGGTGTGAATTATTCCAAAACTTCTCGATGTATGAAACCATGCACGAACTCTGATATCTCATTGATTCTAAGAAAATCTGGTCACTTCACTCATCACCTTGAGTATGGTTTCACTGTTCCCCGTGTAAATGGGGAAACCAAAATCACACAAAGAAAAAATTTTTTGTTCGGGCTCTTAACTGGACCAATACCGTATGGAGTTTTCAGGAAATGATTCAATTGTGGAAATTGATAGATTATTCTCAGCATTTTTCACAGACCCGAAGGCCAAACAGACTAGTGATCCCTTGACTGCTCCTGAGCAGATTCGATTGTGAAAATTGATACGTTATTCTTAGCGCATCTTAAGACCAGGAAGCCAAGAGGCTCAGAGATGCCTTGATTGATCCTGAGCAATCTGGACTTTTCGTGTTCACATGGTTCTTATACTTTGACCTCCGTTGACCTCTGATGACCTTCGACACCTGACCGCAGAACAATCGGATTCATGTACTCATTATGGGGAATCCACATACAAGTATGAGCTTCATCTATCCAGGTGGGGTGGAATTATCGTGTTCACGAATCAAAATAGGCCGAATATATTTTTTTTTCACCGAAAGTGACCTCAATCCACATCAGAGGCAGTCGATTCGTGTCTCCCTATAATGAAGCTGCATTTGCATCAGTGGACAATTCTAGTCTAGTCATTATTTGCCAAGCCTCTATTTCATCCATATTCAGAGGAGACTCGTAGTGGAGTACACAATTGAGAGTACGAGTACACAACCCAGAGTACAAGTAGGAGTACATGACGCATGTTGATATAACCGAGGTTAATGAGGGGGCGGGGGTTTAGAATTCTTTTTTTTCTCCAAATGTGCAAGAATACTTGTACCAGAGTATGAATACGCACTTACATAGTACAAGTACGAGTACTCCGGCCGGTACTCGAGTACGATAACACATAATTAACACCCGGATTCGACTACGAGTACATACTCAAGTATTACAAGTCTGCTGCAAAGTGTGTCCCAATGAATTCCATTGGATAACACATATTCCGGGTAACAAAACGCAGCTCTGCGTAGTGATCACTTGCCAGGTTCAATTTCGCACATGCTTGCGTTCACTGGATATCGTGCCGACAAGTTCACAGGGGTGTGCCCTCTCATGACCTTCAAAGACCTCGACCTAAATCCATAAACGATAGGATTCATTCTCCTCATATTTGCACCACACATACCTTATTGAACATAATTCATGCTTACATTCGTTAGTTATCGAGCTAACAAGCATACAGCTGACACACTATATATACACTCACGAACACGACACACGCATGTACACTTGATCGCATAATTTCCTTTTACTTTTGTACTTGGCGATGCCTATGGTATGGTGGCGCGCTGCAGCCTCGGACTTGGCCTTGACGGAGATGCCCTTCGTCGAATGATGATGCTTCGGTCTCGGGGGCTGATGCCTCGGCGTAGGTCTCAGCATGACATCAATCAGTGTTAAATGATTACCCGGACGTGTAATGCAAGAGTAACAGAATGAGATCAGTGACGCTTCGCAATCAAACTTCGAGATGATGTTCCTGTATTCACCGGAGTTTTTTGGTTTCTCTAGGTGGCTGTACTTGCAATGGGCAAAGTCTCAGTCTCCATTCATGGTTCCACAGTGATTGTTTGTGGGTCACTGGGGTTCGTTTCAGAATATTTGCAATAAGGCCTCTTTGGTCAGCTGTGAGCAGTCACTTTGACATGAGTCTTCATATTCAAAGTTAACACGCAGGAGGCAACATGCAAATTACTCAGGGTAAATTACCTTTGACGTAATCTGGGTCTGGTTCCCTTCTGGCCCAATTCTGAGTCAGTTTGACCCAGTTGTCTCTATTGTGTGGTCGACTCCATCCAAGACCTGTGTAGGCCGACTATTGTACCGAAATATGAGCATCAATGCCGCAGTATCCACATATTACTGGGCTATAGCCTAATAGTTTAGGCTATGTGTGAGAAGAGCGGGGCAAAGTATGTTTCTTGCCTTTATTGTTTTCGATGTTTTACAGCAGTTTACATGAACAAGGCTGACCTGCTGATTTCGAAACTGACATTTTGGTCAACTTCCCTTTGACTGAGAACTCTGCTTATGTCCTTCCGTGACAACTGTGAAGGAGACAACGAGTGCCGTTATTTAGGGTTAGAAGGCAATGTCGTCTCGCAGCGCTCGACGAAAATAGACGGTGACGTCTCAATCAAAACGTCATCCAACGGTATACCAGTGGCTACCAGACGATATTGTGTCTTTAAAGCCCCTTCCCATGGGAGGATATTATACTGTGACGTAACACTTCACTCCGTTCAACGGGGAAAAGAAGCGCCACATACTAGCTTCATTGTTCCCACAACTCCTTGGTGTGAAGGCGTCACGTACATGGGAGGATATAAATTTGATATGGTCACTAACGGGGGTAGAGCAATGGTGGAACGCCGAGCGAACAGCGAACGAGAGGGCGCCCCATCATGCGCCCCTTCATGATCTCGCCGTGGGCATGACGTACCCGATCCCGTGCTCGGTGAATTCCCAAACGGGGGTGCTCGAGAAACAGATGAGCGTGAGCACTCTTCGACCTGGTGGTGTGAACATTGTGGAGTCAGTGGACGTATGGGCAGACCGCTCTCTTGGACGAGATGGTTAATGGGAACACTGTGGCGTAAAACTATAGCCTAACAGTCGCTTGTCAATTCCCCTGGTAATTATGAATAAAAACTATTGAGGCTGAATAAAGCAAATGTTCAGACTTTCAAATTCAGATAGAAATATTTATTATTTCCGATATCAATATATCATTGGTTATTGTATGCTAACATTATATTGCGGCATATCATGAGAAAATAAATGAGGAATACTGTAACCGTAACACATGATTTTTCTCCGTACGGCATAGTTTCAGGGGTTAATAAAGACTCAAGATGGTCAGCCTCCCAGTTTCAAAAGTGCATGGCTGGTTACACAATGATTGCCAGTGCCTTTCATATGGCTATTTCGATCTGCTTATTAATTCCGATAGTTGGGTTTGTATGGCACTAGACTGTAATACATTTAGGTGATATAGAGTAACATACCACAATCCACTAATGAAGCGTCCGTCTCGTTACTTTTGCCTGGCCATGCCTTCATTGATAGGGGATGGTTAGTTACGTTCGAACTAAGTCTTCGAACCACTTTGAGACTTGGTTTTCAGTTATACAGGAAGACCTCTCACAAAGCACACCTGCCTGTTACTGTACTGAGGGAAATCCTATACGCGCGGATGCAGAAAGGAGAAAAAAATGGGAGGGACACGCTGGAACGCGCCTGCCCGCGGGCAGGGCCTATGACACGGCACCTCGGCCCTAGCCAACTGCTTGTAATGTCCAGTACGGGGCCAGTGTGTCGGACAGTGCGAACTCCAGATCCACCATAGCTGAGTGAGCCCGGACGCACCAACGCAGAATCAACTGGCGTGATGATCAGTAATTATAGGGTGGCGCTCAACTTAACTTTCTGATACTCGTACACCCTGGCAGCCGATTTGACTCTCCCTAATGCGGATGCGGCGTGCGTCAAAAATAACAGTTTGCGTATGAGGATTGTACTGGAGGACGAAGTATATAGCAGCTGAAGAACATGTAGGTATCACTTTATGAGGACGGCTATATAACTCTATACGGGAGTACGATATCCCATCGAATTTGCCGTATGGAATCTGTCACAATCTCTGCGAATACCGCTTATTTGGGCACATTTCACGTACATCGGAGTCCAGCTCACACCCCCTTACATTTTCGCCTCCACAGAACACGTTTGAAATTAGGATTCATTTCCCTTTAAAAGCTGTCGTTAATACCGGGGTCCCTTACTTTTACTTTCAGCTTTCGATTTCTTCACAGGAGTTGGGAACAAATGATCTTTTATTCAAACTAAACTGGCCGAATCATCCAGGTTGCAATTTGTAACGAGGGGGAAAAAACCGTATTCCATCTTTGGAATGTACATATGTGAGAACAATTCTGGGCAGTTGTAAGGTAGGGGTGTAACATTGATCAGATTTCTTTTTCGATATCTGCTTTGGTTTGCTATGATGATATCGATAACCCCATAAACTATTTCTATGCCAAAGACAGGTATTACCACTGCTACAATAGCAAACTGATTCCGTTAATGCCATGATACGACAGCTTTACTATAGTTCCATTCGGAATTGGATTTAAAGGTTTTTCTATTCTAAAGAAGAACGGAAACCACGATCGGTTATCTAATAAAATTATTGTATCGATTAGTATTCAATTACATGAGTCGTTTCATATCATGTTCTTTTTAACACATGCATGACTGATATGATGTTGAATGTCAATAAGGATAAAAACAAACGAAACAAGAAACACACAACAAAAAAAAAAAACAAAAGTTGTATATACAACACACCACTTCATCATAATAACGACACTTCGACACTCCAACATACAATAGCCACAAATGAGGTCAGAGGAATTAAGTAGGCATACTTGTAGACATCATTGTCAGACCTTGGAGATATGGCAACAGGGGACCGCGCAAACGAGGGAGGGGGGATGGAATCCCACAGCTATTTTTCAGTTGTTGGATGTGGGAGCCCTGGAACTGTATGTACAAGAGGGTCGTTTCAATGATTAGATCTCGTACTTCAAAACTCGCCCCGCAGTCACTGGGGATTGTCTCTTCCGAGCACAAACGGCAAATAATAGGCCCCCTGTGATTGTAAGACCAATAGAGGGGGTCATCTAAAGAGTTTCTGACCCCTCATTCGCTATGCAAAATATTTCAGAGGGATTCAGAGCCAGCCTCTCCTATTTAAGCCTAGCCAGGCCTATAGTCATATCAATAATCAAATTTTTGGCTTTTCGTTTATGTGGTCCCTAAGTAATGAAGCCTTCTGATTGCAAAACTCGGATTTGTTATCACTCCAATAGTCTACGAAAAACATATGAACGTATATGTATATAAGGTGTTGATGAGATAAGCGTGTGAAGTGAGAGCAGTAGTGTAACCTAGTATTAAAAAGATGCCTACAGAGCATACAGGGGTAATATGGAATTTGTTAGTTAATGAAATTGTAACTTCCCTATGAGACTACAGCGTAGTAGTTGAAATGCAACATAATTCCACACCCCCCCCCCCCAAAAAAAAAAAAAAACCTTACTCAAATATCAATACAAACCGAAAGATTAATGATTCCTTGACTCCGACAGATGGACTATGACCTAAAAATGCCCAAGAGTAGAGTCGCAGCCAAAATGATCTCCAAAAGTGCCATTGACATCAACATATTCCTCTGGCTCTGTCAAGGAGTTGACCCCATACGGCTTTTCATTCCACTACCAAATCAATGAGTGAATGAGGGGCGGGTGACTCGCTGGTATCAGATGTAAATGATATGGAAAAGTGAATTGGTGTAGAAATGGTCCCAGATTCAACCTAGTCTCCTATAAAATTTTCAAAAAGCAAATCGGAAATAAAAAATTTACACATTTGTTCATGAAGTCAAGATTAGACTTCACAAATAATATAATCAATGATAATAGTGAGATCTATAATGAAGATAATGTACCAGTCAATATTTTTTACATAATAATGAAATGACTAGATTTCCGCCAATTCTCTTCCAGGAATTGACACAGTGTCAAAATGTTTAGGGTTGGTTTCTTGACTGGGCAAAACTCCAAAAGTCAGGAAACGGCTGGCCCCCTGTAAAGGGTAATCACGACACAAACCAGAGAGCACACTGAAAACCTTGAGAAGTGGACTTGCCTGTGAGGGGTGGCCAGTGGAATACTTCCCATAGACAGGGATTCCACTCCGAATTCCAAGCTGCTCCACCAGCCTGCACGCACAACCAACAACAGCTGTGGTATCAAGAGACAGAACCTGGATAACTGAGTAGGTCAGAACTCAGGATAGACAGGGAACTCAGCTTGTTCCCTGCACCGTTGTACTTTCCAGCTCCTCATCCTCAATCTTCTCCTTCACCGTCCGCCCCTTCAGTCGCCATTTACGACAGGCCGCCGGGGATACCGCGGGGGCCTATTCTAAAGCCAGAAAACCCCCCCTGACGCCTGAGCTAGGGCATATACTATAGACAAAGGGAAAATACTGTACAAGTCAGTACTAGGGTACTCGAAATGTTTGAAAAATATTTACAATATCTGACCTCCAATGATAATTCATTACACATTAAATTTCCACCGTCGTTACACTTCACAGATATAACACCGACTGCTTGCGAGAATGTTTTGGGCTAGTTTTCATTGGGCGCAACTCAACGTAATACCGTGGAGGAACGTATCATTGTCCATGCAAAGTCAGTCAGTGCCAATGAAACCCACCCTTCTGCCAAATTTGCAGAATTTGAAGATGAGGAGTGAAGGGGAAAGGGTAAAGGAAGCCGTTGATGAAAGTCACCAGAATTAGTTGTACTTGTTATAGCTAGCTTAAAATGTATTGATGGCATGCAAGACCAAAATACACTTTCAAATACACGGTGATAAGGATTATTCATCAACACGATTGTATGGTCATGAGAAATTTGAGTTAGAAATATCAGTCAAGTTTTCTTTCACAACTTTGTTGTGACATCTTACGAACCCCGTGCTTGGGACAGGTTGTCGTTCGGCAGAAACTGTTTTCACACCCAAAAATCACAAAGTGTGGATTGTTCCACAATTGCAAGGCAGGTTTTCACAAAGGCATATGAACGGTGAAAACCACCCAGCACGTTTCTTCATATTTAGTACCTTGGACGTGAAATCAGCATATGCTACAAAACTCGACCGAAATGTATTTCAGGACGTTTTCAACGTAATTATGCAGTATTTCTCACACCAGTATCATTTTCAAAACCAAATAATACTTTTTTTCATATTATGGCGAATCTGTGTTTTCAAGTGGTGAAATTTCCAGTGAGCTTGAATGCTTCCGCGTGAACGCGTAGTCCTAGCTCGGAGCCAGGTGAATGAGGTAGCATTGAGGTGAAACAAACCATCACCGCTTCCACAAATAGTGAAGGCCTGGATTTTAAACATTATTCTCTAAATGTTTAAAAGATATTACAATGTCTGACCTCCAACTGATAATCCATTACACATTAATTTCTATCGTGGTTAAACTCCGACAGATATCACAACGGCTGCTTGCGAGCATTTCTGGGCCCACTCGATGTAATTATTGTGGATGCAGGTTTTTTTAAAGAAAAAAAATTTGTTTTTTTTTGGCCACTGCAAAGTAGTCAGTGCAATGAAATCCGTCCTCCCTTTTGCCTAGTGAAGTATGCACCTTTAACTGACCAATAGGTTTTTGGATGAGGAGTGAAGGGGAAAGGGTGAAGGAGACCGGGGATGGAAGTTAAATTAGCTAAAAATGTATTGATGGCATGCAAGATCGAAACACGCATCAATGATGAGGATTATTCATCAACAATTGCATGGTCATGAGGAAATTGAGTTCTGAATTATGCGTCCATTTTCTTCACAATATTGTTGTGACATCTTACGAACCCCGTGCTTTTTCAGATTGTCGTTCGGCACGAAACTGGTTGTCACATACAAAAACGACAACAAATTGACATGTTCGCGATAGTTGTCACACTTGCAGTGCAGTTCGTCACAACTGCATACGAACTGTTACAATCATCCCCAGCACGTTTCTTTCATATTTGGTACCAGGACGCGAAGTCACCATATGTTATAAACTCGACCAAAAGGTGTAGTTTCAGGACGTTTTCAAGGTAACTATGCAGTATGTTTCATACCAATATCATTTTTCAAGCCAATACATACGTTTTTAATGATATTATATATATATTTTTTTTTATAGCAGGGCAAATCAGTGTTCTCAATAGGCAAATTTTCGGTGAACGTGAATGCTTCCGCTCCATTCACTACCAACCAATGGGTGAAATGATGAGGAGAGGGTGACTCGCTGGTATCAGATGTAAAGGGTATATGGAAAAATGAATTGGTATAAAAATGGCTCCAGGTCAACCAGTCTATTATAACATTTCTCGAAAAAGGCTAAATAGGTAAATAAAACTATAAAATCGGTTCATAAAGCGTGATTAGGCCTACACAAATAATACGATTCAAGCATAATTGTGTAGATAAAAAATGTATATAATGTGTTGTAGTGGAACATAAAACTATGTTTCAAATAATATTATCCAATGTGCAATTACATAATAATGAAAGTGACTGGATTTAACATTATTCTCTGAAATGTGTGGAAAATATTTACAATGCCTGACCTCCAACTGATAATCCGTTACACAGTAAATTCCCATCGTGGTTAAACTCAATTCCACAGATATCACAACTGTCGCTTGCGAGGATGTTTTTTGGCCGGTTTCATTGAGGGCACAACCCAATGTAATATTGTGGAGGAAAGTATATTTGTCCAGCAAAGTCAGTCAGTGCCAGTGGATTTCATTCGCCCTTTTGCCTTGTGGAATATGCATCTTTGCCCTGACCAATATCACATTTTCGCAAAATGGAGTTGAGGAGTGAAGGCGAAAGGGTAAATGTGGCCGGGGATGGAAGTCACAAGAATTAGTTTTATCTGTTTACAGCTAGCTGAAATGTATTGATGGCATGCAAGATCATGGCAATGCACTTTCAAATACACCGCGATAAGGATTATTTGATGACACAACAGCATGCTCATGAGAAATCCGAGTTCTGAAATATGAGTGAATTTTCTCACAAATTCGTTGTGACATCTTGCGTATCCCGTGCTTGGGACAGGTTGTCGTTCGGCATGAAACTGTCCGTCACACACAAAAGACACAGAACAGGTTTTCAAGACTGTATATGGACGGTGAGATTCCGCCCCGGCAAGTTCTTCATATTTAGTACCTAGGGCGTAAAATCAGCGTATGTTTCAAACCACCAGAGGATGTAGTTTCCGGACTTTTTCACATTTTGTTTGCAGTATGTTTCATACCAATATCATTTTCGAAACAATTAATACTTTTTTTTCTAGCAGGGCAATCTGTGTTTTTCAAGAGGTAACATTTCCAGTGAGCTTGAATGCTTCCGCGTGAACGCGTAGTCCCCTGTTCGGCCGTCAGGTGAATGAGGTAGCATAGAGGTAAAATGAACCACCACCGGTTCAACATATTCATTTGTAGTTTTCACGCTATGACATTGGGGACTACTAACCCTAGTGACTTTCATCCCCTCCCCGCTCTCTCCAGCACCCAATACACTTTAAGGTACCACCTTGCCTCAATTCAAAACCCGAGAATGAGATGAGAATCCAAGTTTACCCGCTCACTCGCTCGTTTTTCTCTGGGGTCCAAGCCGAAAGGAGGAAGCAAGTTGTTGCTGGTGCTCATTTTCGATTACACAACTCCCCTATAGAGAGCGATTGTAATTCATTCTGAATCTCCGCCAACCCCCGAGAAAAAAAAGAAGGAAAAAAAAGAGAAAATAGAAACTAATGATAAAAAAAGCTAATGCTAATGTAGGTCCGTTAACTCAAAGTCTGTCGTGATGGTTACCAATATAATAGCTATTATATCCACTTCTAGCCTATAAGGTGCAGGTAGAATTATACTGTCTAATCTTGGATATCAATAAACAGCCTCTCGTAAGCGTCTGTCCTCGGTCCTGTATATCATGTCCACCGCGTGCCTTGTCAACGGTTTCCGGTAGGTTTGGGCCGACCGTTCCGGGGCGCCCACGTAGCCTTGGTAAGTCCAGCTTCGCGGGGACCTCAGGCCTGGTGCTTGCCCGTTGGAGGCCGGACGAACCATGACGATTTGCAGCGGCCGGGTGGACGCGGCTAGGTGCCTACTAGGCATGTGCTCCCATGAGTGAGTGAGTGAGTGAGTGAGTGAGTGAGTGAGCTCTGTCGCTCGCATGGTAGGACGGAATGACCGTTATTCTTGATGCCCTTTGGGACCTCACTCTGCAAGGAAATGAGAAAAAATGTGATTACATTAATTTTTATATTAATCAACATGTACATATTGGTGATTATTGTCCCTACTATATAGGAAGATCTATCATGTGTTTCCACTAGCTTCGATAGTGGTGTAATACTGATTCCCCCAGACTGAAACAGAATCTGGCGTGTAGGTCAAAAATCTCTGCACTTGTAAGCGAACATTTTGAACAGAAACGTGGACAGCCAATGGTCTATAATCACCGTGAATCTACATGTCTACCCAGCGCCACCTGAACACTAATCAGCCTATTCACGGTTTTATTTTATGAGATAATAATGATGAAGTGTCGATAATCAAAGAGTACACGTTGCACGAACGGTGTGCATGAAGATCTTTCGAAACATAGCTTTACAGATTCCCACACTTACTTATCAACAGTAACATAGTAATTCATGGGATGATTTTAGTTACGTTTTCAAAAAGTCGTGAACATTGGACAATAAGCCGTAACCGATTATAGCGCTATGAGGGGATTCTGGTGAAGTAAACCCCGCCGAACTGTTCAGTAATGAGCATGCGCACTACATCTGAACACGTCTTTTGAGTGTGGAACGGCATGCAATATTTGACAGCAGTTGTTTGCAGTGAAGACTAGACCATTAGAACTTTACACAATATGTACGTTCCCATTCAGAGTAAACCATTACAGAAAACATCGGAAGTGACTACACTTTCTAGCAATGTACTCCCCAACTGAACGCTATGAAGTAGCCACGCTATACCTGTTTGCTGGCATCGTCATGCATTGGAGTCATTATTATTATTATTATTATTATTATATTATTATTATTATTATATTATTATTATTATTATTATATTATTATTATTATTATTATTATTATTATTATATTATTATTATTATTACCGTAGTACGGGTCTACCACGCCAGGAGTCGACCAGAATAGTGTCTTACAAAGGTTTAACCTGTGAAGCGAAGAGGAAAAAATCGAATAATAAAGATCATGGGAAATCGTTCAATAACTCCGTCGAATATTCGAAGCTGATATCTTGGTTGACATTCCGGCAAACGTAATTCCAATAGGCACCAGAACTGATTTTGCACTGATATATAATACTATCTAAATCATGATAGTTTAATAATTTTTTCAAATAGACTGTTCTCTGGTCTTACACCTTCGTTAGTTAGTCATTCAAGGGGCCGAATTGTTTCGCAACACTCGAGTGGACGGTTTGGTTTGCAGAAACAATCATACTACAATACATATATAGGAACGAATTTTACATGACTATCATTTGTGGCGTTTACGGTTTACCGCTTCTCGAACCGCTGGGGTTGCGAGGCATTGGAACGATACGACATGAAAATTGAGGACGAGCCCCCATCTTAGGCTTTTTCAGCTACAATCGGAACAATGCAATAATGTGGTCCTAACATTTGATGACATTTCATACAAATACGATTATTAATTACAGGTTGTTGAGAAATATTCAATCCACATTGAGCATGACTTTGTGGTAGTACTACCATTACGTCACAGGTATATTAGGTGATGACCTTCATAAATGATGTTCACACATTACGCTGAAATACCCAGCAAAAGATACAATAAATCGTACCTCTCTGTCATAGTCCGGTTTGAAGCAAGGATCTCTTGCCTGAAATATGAAGAAAATATGAAATATAATATTGCAATTTTACCCCCTCCCATTAACACCGAATACGATATCACATAAATTGAGGGGACTTCGCATTTATTTCCTTTCATGTCGTGTCGGTATTCTATTCCAACTTCATCCTGTGAATTCATTTGGTTCTGTGATGATGGAATATTCGAGTTGGCAGAGAGGTTCACTTAGTGGACAGAGCCTTCTCCGCCCAGATGCCACATAAGGAATTATTGGCCTGATCTTCGAGTACCAACAGGCGCTGCCACTCTACACCTCTCCGAGATTGTCAGAATGCGTTAGGATCGTGATGCGGAAATGCATGATCAGGTATAGATGTTGTGGAGGGAATTCAGTAGAAGGCCGATGATATCAGCTGAAACACTTGTATAGTTCCCGAGGAATGTTGAACAATTTTAGCACTGAAGAGAAATGCTTGCCATGTGGATATAGTCCTTTAGTGCAAGTAGAACGCCATTTTCAGATCTCCTTCAAATAATCGATAATAGGTAATCGATGGTTCTGTTGTCGAGACCAATCTCGGCTTCGAATTGCCCAGTCTCGGTTCCGGAACGAAACTGCCGATATTTTCAGACCACGGACTCCAAACTTTAGACTGGTATCGGCTCTTGCGATTTCGACAACATCAAAAAAAAAAAGGAAAAAAAACATGGCAATGATTCCAAAATTTTGCTATCAGATGTTACTGCAATTAAACTAAATGACCCGAAATGGCAATCGAACGGATGGTGATTAAGAAAAGAAATGTAATACCAGCCATTTACCAGTGGTGACATCCAGGCGATGCCACCTAAGGATCGCAAACCAATCAACTGTAAAAGAGAGAAGAGTAAGAGTAAAGAAATTCTCGACTGATATCACCTCTGGGGTGGATGGGCTCGCGTGTGCGTAGGATCAAAACCTCGCAAAAACATTAGATTCACAGGCTGCCATGTATTATGGACTTTTTATTCTCAGCAATGAGAGAATTAAAATCGCAGCATTGTTGGCTCTGATGTCTTTTAGTTATAGGCATACAGATATAGGAACATAGTAGATGAGCGTTTCCTGTCACGCCTAGCAAAGCAATACCTACTTGAACACTTTACACTATGAATACATGGTTAATTAACGACGGAATGGAGTTCTCCGCCTAACACAGGCTATTCCGTGACACGACAGCCATTGGAGATGCTGCAACGCAAGTCAGTATCAGATTATAGTGGTGCGGTCGAAATCGTACGCTCGTAGGAAAACGAAACGAAAACAAAAACGAAAACAAAGAAACTGAAGTTAGCTATGCTCTCAACTAATGAAGACAACTACTGTACTTCTGACCATCGGGCGGTAATATTCCATTTCATTTAACCTATTTATCGGTAAAAATCTGAAAACACTATTGGCTGGGTGCCTACTAAACTACACTGTTTTTGGAGTGTACTGAGCGGGGCAGTGACAGTCAGACAGTGGATACGTTTTCGCTGGATACGCTGGATTCGCTGGATACGTTTTCGCTGCCAAATCACTCTGCGCTTGTTGCAACGACGCTCCTCTGTAAAACATTTCTCTGCTGGCATAGTTTGTCGTTGTTTGTTTCTCCCATTGTAATTAAGTATGAATATGTGCCAGTGGAGTTTTTCTCGCTAATAAGTTGAGGTTTTCGATGCTTAGAGCTTTAACTTATTCCAGGCTCTAGGGAATCTATCAATTTTTTTTTTCATGAAAGGATCCAATGTGGTCAACATACGTGTTTTCGCATGAAAACAGGTAACAATGACCATTTTTGTTTAGCTCATCCCGAAATGTTTTTCAAGGTATTTGGAGATATAGCTAAATATAAAAAAAAACAAGAAGAGACAATAAAACTAATATCCAGCAATATAGTCTACGCATGAATTATGCGCTCTCTCTGATAAGAGAGTGCCACTATCGAGAGACGGAGCGCGCGTGTGCGTGTATGTAGGTGTGTATGCGTGTGTGTGCGTATGTATGATTGTCGTGTAGTTATTCAAGGCCTCAATCCCCACCGGGAGGAAAGTGTTGTGTGCCGCGGCAGCTAGTAGAACATGATTGCTCGAGAAAATTACTCACGTATCACGTTTCGAGATCGATAGACGGCAAGCGTGTCTACGTCACATGACTCCGGGAGCACGCAGTTCTCGAATCTGTATGAGAATCAAAAGTATCCTAGCAATGCAATTCGAAAAAGGCTTGGGTTTTCCCCCACAAACAAGGAGGTTATTTACCCTTTAACCGTGACGTGGCACAATTTGTCCTGGTGTCAAGTATTAACGAGGCTTGCTCTTCACGTCGAGCGAAACAGACGCAACACACGCCGATAAGAAAAGAAATCAATGTTGTTATTTTCTTCCACCAATAAAACTTTGATAATTGCCAACTGGATCCAGGCTCACGAAAACTTCCATTCTGGAACTCAGTGATACAAATACCTGTACATACAAATAATACACCAATGAACAAACCACCGCGATGATTCTATAAACTCATCGACTGACTTGATAGGATAAATGAATATCCATGACAAGAAAATAAAATGTTTCAACCCTCCGGCAGTCAAATGTGAAATCACGTGACTGGGCA
Source organism: Sclerodactyla briareus (assembly GCA_026419785.1). Taxonomy (NCBI): domain Eukaryota; kingdom Metazoa; phylum Echinodermata; class Holothuroidea; order Dendrochirotida; family Sclerodactylidae; genus Sclerodactyla; species Sclerodactyla briareus. The sequence goes on from JAODTK010002654.1 coordinate 335,055, forward strand.
TTCAGTCTTTCGCGTGTATAGGGCGTTTTCAAATCCCCTGTAATGCACTCGAAATAAATAACTAGAAACTAGTGTAACTCACTTTATGTATGTTAGGTTTGGACACTTGGACGTGAACTCGACAAAATCATGGAACATTTCCTTTGTGAACATCCTCTTCCGCTGGTCTACGGTCAAATGCTGAAGCGTCGACAGTTATCGGGAGACGGAAACCGGTGACTAGTAACATCTCATCTCTCTCCAGGTCTATACCCCTGTAACAGGTGTTTATCAACAGATCCTTGATCGGAACCTGCGAGGATGAACAGATAATAGTTCTGATAGACAGTATAGGTAGCCAAATGCCCTTGACCCTTTCTCTTCACAATCATCTCAACATCATGGGATGAGAGGGAATCTATTTAAGACGGATATCCAGCCGGTACATTTGTGCTATATGTGTTAATCAAATTTCTGTGCCCGTGAAACTGGACCATATTCTGAGAGACCAAAGCTTTCACCGAAAAAGAACACATCTCCACAGTCCTAAATGATATGAGTTGTCATTCAAGAGACACCACGCTAGAGGTACAAATTCCGAGAATAAACGAGACCTAAATGAAATTGACGTTGGCGTTTAATTGGAATTATGTCGACTCGTTTACGAGTACGGAATAGGTTATGTGCTGCCCCTCTTCTGCACTAATGCCGTTGAACAATGACATTTTCGTTCACTGCACTGACGAAAATTAGAGGTAATTATTAGAGGGAGAGAGCTTTCTTCACACCCCTGGGAGGCCGTCAAGCATACAACATAGACATCTTTCGGGCTCATTTAATCGTGTGTGTTCTGAATCAGTGCCCGAGCGGATGCACGGAACTGTCAGAATTACTTTCTAGCTAACCCCACCCCAATACTATAGGTATATGGTAGCGTGGTACGTTAAAAACTACTCACTCCGTAGTCGGAGGCTACCACCAAGGCTTTTATCGCCGACTCGTGCATCAGAGGTCTGTCGTGTACCCCGACTTCGCTCATCTCAGCGCACCAGGTCTCCAGTAGATCCAGCTTGTCGAGCCATACTGCTCCAGGTAGCAGAGCTCCGCGAAGCTATGGTAATCCACTGGGATCTTCAACCACTGTACGATCTTCTCTGATGCTGTAGGATTCATCCCGCTCGCGAACAGCCACCTTTAGGGCGCTTCCCTGGGCACCAGATTGTCCAGTAGCTCTTCGTTATACGAGACCCGATACTCGTGGCACAGCGAGCGATCCCGGGGCTGCGATATCACTGTTGCCAGAAACTTCGCAGCGTACCATTCGGCAAATAGTTTGTGGTTGAACTTCACCTTTTCAATGTTTGACGAACTATCTCGCAGGAGCACTCCCAGTCTGAGATAGTAGTCGAGTTTACGCTTTCCTATCTGTTCCTGCAAAGAGATCCTGTCATAAAGTCCTTCTTCTTCCCCGTATTCGTAAATTTGGGTAAATGCTACTTTACCGAGAGCATAATCATCATGATCATCGCTATGCACTGGTTCACAAGATGCGGCAGTTTCATTTTCTTGTTTGTTCTTTAGGTGCGTCTCAAGACTTTCTATTATGCAACGAAAGAAACTCAAGACCGAGTCGAATGTTTGCGAATGTTGTTTTCTGAGGGCTAAATGGGAAAATAACCGAATAGAACATCGGAACCTTGCAGAGGTCTTTGAATGAGGTCAGCTCGTAGTTCATGAAGGTCTCTAGATCGCTATCCTCTGCACCTCCGCTTCATGACTTGCAGCAGCATTTGCGAGATATCCTCTTGTGTGCCAAATTGTCAAAACTGCTAGCCGGATCCTCACTGTCCCCGTCGTAGACGTATCACGCGGTGCGACTGAATGTCCTTGTCATGAGGAATTCCTGGACAATGGAATTCGTTTCCACTTTGACGTCGCTGAAGAGATTGGGAACAGTTTCGTCATCAACATACTCTTCATATCCGTCGATCATTATCATTACTAACTTACACTTGGAGATGATTTCTCTTATATCATCGACACTCAAAGATGTTTCTCTAGGTAATAAAAACTTATGAATGAGTCATGAATTGATTTCGCATTGATAAGGTCTCCCCATTTCAGGTATCGAGATGTCCGACCGTTCAACGAACGTGGATGACCTAAACCTTTACACCATTCTTTGATAATTCGAATTCCTAGCATCGATTTGCCATAGCCGGGACCGCCTCTATAATGCCGACTGTATCATCTGCAAATAAATCATGGAGGGACTGGACCGGTTTCCATTCTGGTTCTCCGCTCAGTGGCTCTCCCGCGACTATTTCTATGGTGCTGTCGACGAAAAATTCTTGCTCATCAGGACTAGTTGTCCGGCCGTAAGGTACCGGGAGAACCTCTCCATACAGGTCCCCATTGTAACCTGCTTCAGCTGCTGGAGTAAGCTCTTTTCTTCCTGTGAGAAGAAAGGAAAGAGATTGATTACTGAATCACACGTGGGCGGATGATGTTCGCTATTATACAGTACATCCTGTGCATTAGTTGTGGGTATTGTGAGAAAGTAAATGTGTAGCATCGAACACCTTTTTAGAGGACCAATCACACTTCACTATATCTGTCTGCACGACCCAGTTTTTTTTTGTTTACTGGTATACCTTCTCAAAGATAAGGCGTTTCATACTGGTGGGGGTGGGGGGGGGGGGGGGGGGCGGGGGAAGAGTACTATTCAAGGGAAGCACTACCATAGGTTGGCGCGGAGTGTATCAAGAACATTTTTGGTTGCACAAGCCCCCCAGATGGCCGGAAATGACTTCTCCCAGGCGTTTCTGGCTGCATGTTCCGAGCTTCAAACCTGGGCTTTTTGTGATCACAAATTTCGTAATCGGTGGAAAATTTGAACACACAGACCTCGGTCTCATTGTGGCCAAAAAGTTTACAAATTTGTGCGTCACACTACTGCTCACTAGTGCACGCGAAGCGCGCAAATTTTCCCTTGGGTTTCCTCCGGCGCATCTGGGCAAACAGGATCTCACTAAAAAAAATAGGGACATTTAGGTAGCTTTGGCTCCACTGTCCCCAACTCATGATATAACCTCATGCCCGAGAGAGCGGGACCTTCCGAGTAGTAGTCACCCTGGAGAAAACAAACAAAGTCCGCATGTCTGATAGCCTAGGCTACTGCAGTTCCAAATCGGCCGTGGTCGAAGGATGAATGAAGTAAGCGGAACAGAGGCAAAAAGGTTTATATTAAAGAAAAAATAAGGTGATTGTAGTTTTCAACGTCAATGAGATGTTGTTGTATAATTTCAACCTTCACAAATATGTATAAGCTAGGGGGACAATGAGGCAGACGGTTCCATAGAGCAAACGGAAACAATACCCATCACCACCATTTACACGCGCAAAGGACGAACTTTGTCAACTTTTTAGTGCATTCGAGGTTAATTTGGCACAATTAGTGCCTTTCTTGTTATAATCGTTATGTGGAATAGCCCCCCCCCCCCCTTAGATTTGACGGATCACATTTTCCATTTCCCAAATACCGTAATTGTTGAACTGAACGACTTATCGATGTAACGTTACGTAGTTTGCTTCGAAGGTATTGCGATGGCTAGTATTTAAATGACCACACAGACTCCCCCCCTTGTTCAGCTTAACATTTGAAACGACCTTGCAGTAGAACGATAAGAGTCCTCAAGTGTGACGGGCACCTAAATGACGGTATTCGCCTGCTGACCGGGTGACCAATTTATAAGGCCCCTACATATCATCGAGAATGATTTTCTCTTCAATTTAGAGAGTAGACATGTCTATCTGAAATGACATATCAGAATTATGCAAATAATATAGTGAATTATATGGAATTATTAGACGATACATCCTGATGGTATTTCTGCTAGATATTGATGAATTACACCTGTAATTTAAATATGGAACGTTGGCGTCACAGCGAGAAAATATATTTGTTCACTTCAGTATTCTGCCGCCTAATCTTGGAATTCAGAAATCCCAAGATTACCCATTCTGGTCTCCCTACTCAGCCGCCTGAGCAGCAACATGCGGCGAAAAACTCCACCAGACGCCCCACAGAGAAAAGGAGGTCCCGAACTCTGGGTGGAGAAGACGCCCCATGCCCCGCGACATGTCGCGGCCAGAAGGGAGCAGAACAGGCAAAGCTACGGTCATGTTAAGAGGGAGCAGCAACCAAAGTTGACAAACTCAGAGGGGAAAAGACTTTGAAATCGCCGCACTGGAAAAACCTGGCCCTTGCAAGCATCTGATGAACCAATGTGTTTCCAATGCGAGGGTTCTCAGGGAGAACCACCGTGCCCGGTGGGCTGAGGCTGACCGTTAGTGCAGTTCCGCGGGTATGGAGAGGGGCGGTCCGCTTGCCCCAGAAGGCTGTTCGATTGAAGGCGGCAGGTGGGTGCGGCTAGATGAGACCAGGCAAGTGTTGAAGTGAGTGAGTGAGTGTTGGTCCATTGTCCTAAATAACATAAAATGAAAAACCGATGTAAATAAATTTGACGTTCGACATCGATATCTTGGCGATGAAAATTTTTAGAAGTATGCTGTAATGAAAAGTTTTGTTCGTCTGCGGTGGAGTAGGTGGAGTATGGAAAAGTATCAAAATCCGAAGATGACCATTTCGGTTTGCAAGTCGTCAAGCATCAACGCGGTCAGTTTTCATGATGGAAAGTTTTCAGGGGCAATCTGCCAAATGGAATGGTTAGCAGTGAATTCTAATCACCTCGTTGACTATATCCGAGGGAACCCCTACCCTAAACCCCTTATTGCACCAACAGGTGTTTCCCATACCCCTAAACCCCTTATTGCACCAACAGGTGTTTCCCATACCCCTAAAACCCTTATTGCACCAACCCAGGTTCATATACAGGTATATGGGTGATATCTTCATATGTATAACGGTGATGAATTTGTACTTTCTCCAATTCTTTGGCCCCTGTAATATTACCTCTTCCGTATATATATGAAACTGTCCCATAAGGTATAGGATTCCTGAGAAAACAACGGAGAACCCCAAAGAGACGACGTTTCACCCCACCCAAAACTACCCTCATAAACAAATCACTAGCTCTACCCCCGATTTTTTTGGTGTTTTTGCAGTTTTGTGTGTCATAAAAACGCAGAGCCAAACGAAAATAACCAAACAGAGAACCCAAAACCTTGTATTCTAGCCGAGGAGGTACATGATGCGTGGAGAAAAATTACATACGCGGAACTGAATCCATTCACAAACAAAAGGAATTTACGGGCGCCCGACGACACATCCTGCAAGGAAAGGGAATTTCAGGTTTGCAAATATTTGTTGTCTAGGTTTTGCTGTCTCCATACCGATGATAGTATGGAGGCATATATGGTGCAAATGCTATCGTGAACATAGATTGTCGTAACATAATATCAATAGATTTAACTATATAACTCCAACCTGAGAAGGGATTGACCGAACGCGGCCTCCCTTCATACAGTCAGGGTGATTCGTCAGAACTAACGAACATTACACTAAAAGCTCTAACGAATACTTGTGCATAGGCCGCACGCCATTTAACGACATTTGGGTAATTAAATTAAAGGCTTTTAAATCGTCTTTACAATTCCCTTCGTGGTCTGTTAATCGTAGAAAAGTCATGGATTCGTGAAGATGGCATCATATCTACAAAAAAGCCTGTCTTGTGAGAGTTCCACGCCGTTTTTTCGGAAATATTTAAAAGATTTTGTCATCCGAACGATTTTTATTCAAAGTAGTTGCACCATCACAGTAGTTTCTTGAAGGAGCAATTGTGGCAGGCTTAACAGTTTTGTTCGATCGTGAGACAGTCGTGAAGAAAAGGAAGCCTCTGAATGAATAAAAGAATGTCAAGGTGGTGGTCTTCGTTCTATATTAGGCAAAATTACGCAATCCCATTTGATAAGTGTTGTAGGTATTACATATCATACGTCAACGTACGAACCACGAACGTTAGCATTCGTTAATTACAGATGTAGAACTCGACACTGTAATATGTGCGCCGTATTTTGGAATATCAGGTGCTCATGTTGAAAAAAATACCAACGAACGAAAGTCATAATGCCCACGTTGACGTATTGGTTATTAGTAAGCCGCGGGACGTACTTAATAACAAGTATATGTACGCAATTGATAATATAGAATACGCATGGCATTTATACGTACGAACAAAATGACACATTCACCTGAGTATCGGCACGTAACACTGTTGAGCTATTCTGCGAAATATTATTACCATACTCGCGTGCGTAGCAATGTAGCGTACCGATTAGAACGTATGCCGCACGTAGGTAATATCATTGTCTACGTATCACATTACCGTGTACACATTAGGAATAACAGCATGAAAATTTGGTGGAGGTTATACGTGCGTATGTCCTTACAAATCGAGTTTTACGTACGCACGTTAGGTTGTTAACGTAAAAATATAACGCATAGATGAAATCAAGCGCAGGCAATTACCTATTACTTCATGTCTGAACCGTAGGCATAATCAGAACAGTAAAACAGTGTTTTGTAGACCCAGTGCTATTTATTTATACGTACTGGCGTACGGTTATTATGTAAGATGTACGTAAGGACGTAATATCGATATGTAAGTACCATGACAATATTACGTAAATGGGTAATACTCTCACATGAGTACGGTGATAACTGTTACGTGAAGCCTTACGCACCTGCGTACAAGTCCCTAATAACAACAGCCATTAACCTGGTCCCTCTCATCATCTAGCCGGTAATATGCTATCACTATCAAAGCGAAACTTTTTGCACTAAGTCTACTGAAAAGCAATTCATGACTGAAATGAAACATCAGCCGTTTCCAAATTCGTTACTTCGGACGAATAATTAATTAGAGTATTCGCACTTCTGACGAAATCACCCGGACTGTTCAAAAACACAGCAAACGATGTATATACTATCAGCACAGGGAAGTACTAGGGCACTTGTTGCAGTTGATCGATTGGGGTCTTGGAAAATCCCGAGCCGTCTCCGCTTGCCGCCAATTAATCGCAGTGTGTCATCCAAATTATCTGAGTCGGCTCGTCTGCATATTAAGAAGATGTATGCTCCGCATTACATCACACCGCTCCAATCCGGGTTTAGGCGTAATTCGACGCATAAGCCAATACTAGGCAGTCTTGGCACAATTTGTCCGAGCAAACACTAACGCGTTCACGCAAAAGTCAATGTGAGCTCACACGAGAGATGTCGAGCAGCAGGGGACCAGTTTGGGCCATCCGTTCACTGTGGCATCCGCTTACAGCCTCGCCATGCCCAAAACCTTATGCATGACGCTACGCAACAAGCAAACAACATGAGGAGTTGCCGCCTCTCGGGTGAGGAAGGAATACACTGACCTTGGGGAAGTTGCAGAAACAACTGACAGCTTCGAACCGTTCTCAGTGATGAAAGTTCAGCAATATTATCACAGGCATTATGCCAACGAGGATGGCAATGTCCGGAACTTTCGGATGGAAAGACCATGGTACAGATGATGGAAGACAATCAGTTTGTTCCTACTATCACATTAACGGAGTTTGAAGGCAAGACTATCGAGCAAATAACGAAACAGTTTATGCAGATCGTTAGCCTTCCATTGGTTCCTCGTTGTCTCAAAGATAGATGATCTTAGGTTGGATGATGAACTCTGTCTCTACAGGATGTCCCCTTTTGTTCAAAGGAGGGATTTAACTCAAACGTGTAAATGGAAGAAGGGGAGTACCTACTAACTGGCTATTGCACACGAATGTGCTTCTTGACTACTTGTCGAACACTCATGGGACGAGCAACTATCGTGTTCGATGGTTCGAGGTTTGACTAAGTAGCAAGGACTGTACTCATCAGCGGTGAAGTGAAAATCTCACAAAATTTGCTGGGAACGAGTGGGACTTTCCTGCCAAAAAAGGAGGCAACATGCTGTGCGATGATCTAGCTAATCATGAAACGAATGTGACAGAAAGGAAGGCTGTGAGTCTATTCAGGCAGAAGCCATCAATATGTCTGAAAAAAAAAAACCAACTGGAACACGAATCTTCTTTCTGCTATTCTATTCACATGTTTCCAATTTGCCGCACCTAATTTCCGCTCTGACAAGGTGAATCCTGCGTCTGCAATATCACGGTTCTCAAGCCGGTGTCTTCGCGAAGCAGGTTGTAATGATCTGTTGTTTCTGCGTGCCTTTAGGGAGCGATTCATGTCCCGGGAATACTCAGGATAGACAGAAGTCGGGGTTTCGCACAAATCGGCAATATAGAAAGACACTACCAGACTGTTCAAAACATTCTCTCCCCCAAAGCCAGTCCGCATGTTGTGTAAGGTCCTTTCAATCTTTGTTCAAATGCGATCAGGCATCTCTTAGAGATGTGAGAGCTTTAGCGTTAGTAAACGCCAGAATGACTTCCACTTACTCACGCCTCGGCCTTAAATTTAATTCATTGAAGGACTTACTACTAGGAGTGGATGGGATGTCAGTGATGAAATTGTGCCATAATGATGGCAGTGGGTGTAAGGGAATAACTTGTTTTCCAGTGATGACGAAAAAAGCCGTTCCAGATGCATTGATTAAGAAGATAATTCATTGCGACTGATCGGAGGATCCAATAACCTAAGGTGCACCTGCATGAGGCATGGACTATAAGGTACCAAGATTGAAATTGTAACAATATGAAGAAATGATCCATGAAGATTGACGAGAAAGAGATATGGCCGTTTGAAAAGGTACTTGTGAACGTGAGTGAATCCGAGTGGGTGCATGGGGTCGATGTACTCTTCATATGTCACAGGTATAATCTGGCCATCACTGGTAACCCTTAATGGCATGTGGGAAGCTGGACCTCTGAAACCGGGTAGAAATTCAATATTCATTGATTTTATCATGAAAAACCGACCGAGTTAGTGTTTGCACATGTGACTGGAAACAATACTTAAACTGAGTCATCGAAATTTCCCATACTTTTTTTTCAAACTTTTAGTATGTCATATACGAGACCCAACCTAGTGCAACTCACCCACTCATGGATCACATAGCCGGAAGGCACCTAGCCACATCTACCCACCGCTCCATCGCCCCAACTCGCCGGCAAGCGACTAGATCGGGCCTGAAACAACCACTCTCCAACTTCCTAAAGTAGTCCCAGATAGTAGGCCTACCCCCAGGTAGTACAAAACCACCCCCCACAAAGAAAATGTTTGCATCTTTCGGGGTCAATCGTTAAAAAACAAAATATCTATCGTCATTTGCGAAAAGGCCTCATTGTCTGATAGTAGACGAAATAATCAAGGGAAACATCATGCCGACATTTAAGAAAGCACGAGAGAAACATTACTCAGGTCTGTAGCGGTGGGAATTCAAAATTTAGGTTTCAAAACTGTAGAAGCAGGGGCGTTGACCACATTCGCTGTAATACGGGTATAATTCCTTATTATTAGGGTCAGATGTGTCCAGATATTCAACCAGTTCTTACACATTGCGCAGGCCCACAAAATGGGCCATTGCAATGACACTTCTGAAGCTATACATCTTTACAAGTCATCATCTCTGTGAGGCGGTCGTCCTGCACAATTACGAAGTCCAGTTGGTTTTATCTTAGAATAGCTCTCCGCTACCTCATTTCGGATTGTGGTAGTTGTTAACTTCCAGACATTCGTTTCGAGTAGCCTAAACAGAAAGCCAAAGGCTTAGTGATTCTTGACTCTTTCTGACAACCTATAGCCAACACATATGGAGATCTGTACCAGCTCGTTAATGGGAAACATAACATCTGTCAAATTTCCCATTTTTTTTTTCAACCAACCAATAGGGTTCATATACTCTTGATGAGATAGCTACACACTAATTTCGAGACTTTGAACCTCTGGTGACCTTAAAACAGTAGGTTCATGAACTCATCATCAAACACACATACCAAGTATGAGCTTCATCCATTCAGGTGGGGTCGAGCTTTCATGTTCACAAGCCATAATTGGCCAAAAGATGAATTCTCACAAATTTATCCATTTTTTCCGACGACCAAATTCACCCTGACCTATACCAAAAACAGCAAGGTTCCTGTACTCTCCATAAGAAAGCTACACACCAAATTTCAACCCGATCAGACCGATCAGACCATAGATTCCTCTGACTTCGTCAAGGTATCGATAAAAGGAACACCTGGCCTGCATAGTGGTCAGGGGTTCCTCATCAATCCCACATTTCGGGCAAGTTGATGTCCTTGCTCGACCCATGGTTCTACGGTGTTTCTGAAGATTACAGTTTCCTGTGAGGACCTGTAACACCAGATTTAATCATAGCTCTACCACAGTCCTCACCAGTAATTGTGCTTGACATTATTTCCCAGCATGATTGTTCCCAGATGACATGTCTGGGTTTTTAATGTATCCCTCACTGCTCCTACCAAGTTCATGTACGGGTGCCTTCAAACTACCTCTTTTTCGGCAGTCTCCAGCTCCTCAGATTGTTTTTTGTCCGTTCGACCCCCGGCACCTTTCTCCACTGTGGTCGGATGCTGAGGTTTCCTAGCTCCCTTCTTTTCCCTGAAACCGTATCTTTCTGCATCCTGCATAGGGCTGGTAGTTCAGTTTTTTTCAGGCCAGAAAGGGAGGGATCACGGACCCCTACAATATGTAGGATTCCGTCTTTCCCTCTGGACTTACCACGGATATCCATGTGCTAGCGCTGAGTTCCCGAATTACAATCGGTCCACCGCGTCCCGAAGATCCTCCTATAAACCCCCTCTCTTCCTGGGACGATCCATACATCCAAATTTCTTTGCTGGTGGGAGATCTTTTGGACCCCTTGCCTCATACCCTGGGTGGTTCTCCCTGATGGTTCATTACCAGGATTTAACCTGTTCGGTCGGTCGGCCACCCAGAGGTTTTTTCTCTTCCTTTACATCGACATGGACTTTCACCATTGTGCAGTAGTGCCTTTCGATGGGCACCAAAAAAACCTGGATCAGTTCTGATCAGAATTCGGTTGATTGCCAACTGCACACTCTGTAGATCAGAGGTACAGGCTGGCAGTCTTCCGCATCTCGTTTGGTAACTACCAAATGCTGGCCGCCAGAGATTACCACCTTAGCGTATGAGGCAGTGTGGTTCCCGCTAGTGCCAGCACTGATAATTACACCATCCACCGCTCCTGCTTGTACGCCGTAACGAACTCGCTTTTCTGGTTGATGTGAGTTTGGTGTTCGGGGAGTGGTACCAGAAGGGTCGCTCTCCCGTTGGAATTTTAGGAGTATGAAGCGGTGTCATCAGGGAGATTGCACTGTCAATGACCTCAAACCCCTTCCAAGATTCTTCTTGCCTTTTTTTTCTAGTGTTCTCATGGTGCTTCCCAAATGGCTTATCATCAGACTTGTGGAGAGATTCCGTATTCTGCACGACCTCACCCACTAGTGCCCACTAGAGAGGTGTTCGATGATATCACCGACGATGCCTCTCCAGAGACCATTTCTGTTTCATTTGCTCCCTCTTGAGTGTGAGGGATATTCTCTGTGTATCCGAGAGAGGTGCCCGGTGTGTCTGTAGGACCCTCGGGTTGAGTGTCCGGACATGCCACCAGATTTCCTTCATTATTTCCAGCTTCAGGACACGTGAACTCCACCTGCTTTTGCTGTGTGGAGGATTCGGATCTTTCACCCGACATGCTCCCTTTCTTCAACATTTTGGTTTTGCTTAGGGTTGTAAACCGTGCCTGCCATTTATCTCCTTGATTAGGACATTTTCTGTCTAGATTTGGTTTTCTTGACTGGGAAAATTCCAAAGCCAGAAAAACAACCGGATTCCAGACTTAAGACAGAATACTACAAGTTACTTGAACAGCCTGACAACAGTATCTTTAATCAAGGAAACTGAAGTGACGTCCCATCAAGCCGAGAAAACACATTCGTCTTTCCTCGCAGCTACAGCACACTGCTTAGAAGGTTTCAAAGTAGATTAAAATTAACTCCTTTTCAGAGTTCACCTGATGAATATTCAATTGGGAGAAAGGCGTTGCGGATTGTGGAAACCGACATGCATGACTTGCACTTATGTGGTATTGAAAAACTTTGTTTCATTTACTATGTTTGCCTCCTGAGAGCTATCGGTTGAGCTATTGGAATCCGCACGTCATTCTATCTATCTACCTATCTATCTATCTAATCTATCTATCTATCTATCTATCTATCTATCTATCTATCTATCTGTCCGTCTGCCTGTGACAGAATGTTCATTGGGCCATTATGTGAACAACAATATACATCATTGAATATAAGACTTCTGTGTTGAAGCCTAAAATCATGACAATCAAATGGCAACCCAGTACCTCACTTGGTGTTGATCCCCCAAATTCCTCCCCCAAGAAAGTAAGAAGAAAAAGGAAGGGGGGGGGTAGCTGATTCGTCAAATAGGTCACAGAGGAAATGAATATTGATTGGAATCGATTTGCATTGTCATAACGGACAATATTCGTTTATCAATTCCGCTGCGGATTTTAGTTCTGCAGCGACAGGTGAGACCTGCGCACAGAAAGACTAATGACTAACATGTGGCGTTGATTTAGCCAGCGAAAAAGAAAAAAGAATCATTATGTTCCATGGGGAGGTGATAGCTGTTAAATAAATGAGTAAAAAAGTAATATGTGGCAGTGATAGTGTCGATAATGATAAAAAGTCGTTATGTGACAGTGATGGCTGTCGAATAATGAGGCAAGAAATCATTACACGGCAGTGACAGCTGCTGAATAATAACGTAAGAAGTTCTAATGCGGCAGTGATAGCTGCCGAATAATAACGTAAGAAGTCCTAATGCGGCAGTGATGCTGCCGAATAATAACGTAAGAAGTCCTAATGCGGCAGTGATAGCTGCCGAATAATAACGTAAGAAGTTCTAATGCGGCAGTGATGCTGCCGAATAATAACGTAAGAAGTCCTAATGCGGCAGTGATAGCTGCCGAATAATAACGTAAGAAGTCCTAATGCGGCAGTGGTAGCTGCCGAATAATAACGTAAGAAGTCCTAATGCGGCAGTGGATAGCTGCCGAATAATAACGTAAGAAGTCCTAATGCGGCAGTGGTAGCTGCCGAATAATAACGTAAGAAGTCCTAATGCGGCAGTGGTAGCTGCCGAATAATAACGTAAGAAGTCCTAATGCGGCAGTGGCGCTGCCGAAAAATAACGTAAGAAGTCCTAATGCGGCAGTGATAGCTCCGAATAATAACGTAAGAAGTCCTAATGCGGCAGTGGTAGCTGCCGAATGATAACGTAAGAAATCCTAATGCGGCAGTGATAGCTGCTGAATAAATACTTAAGAGTGGGGTCACAACAGAAGTTGAAAGGGTCAAGGAGGATTTCACTAATCTTGTTCGAAATGGCATTCATTATGTGGGTCAGACTTTCTTGTAGAGAAACAGTGGCAGGGTCACGAACGTCCTTGTACTGCGGACAGGGCAAAATTCCCGTGGCGAATACACTGCATTTGTTCGCCATTTCATATTTATTGTTTGTTCACATTTAACTTACCTCTACTGACATCTGTCATAACCATGGAATGACTTGGAACATGTCTACCACATTGGCCTAATATTTGCTATCAGTGCCCATTCCTAAAGCCTGTGGCAGTGAACAGTGGAAACACACTTCCCACAGAAATGAATATCTGACATTGTTGACCCTTATAGTTATAGTTGAACCACTCCACAAGTTACCATTAAACAGCATTTAAGAGGGGGGAGGGCGCAAGCCCCCATTTCTAGGTCATCACTTAGACTTGGACCGAGATGTAATGTAAACAAAATCTGTGGAGGACGGGGCTAATGAACTGGGCAAGATGTTGATGAAAAAGACAAATCCGCTCCCCCTGGGACAATAGGTTTTATTGTCAACTATTTTGAAGGACGGAGAGACATGATGACTTGTAGAGCAGCTCTCCCGCACTAAAAAAGTATGTAATTAATCGATAAATTATTGTGTCATTATGGGACAGAAAACTGTTGCCGCATAAATAGAAAATGCGGAGAAATATATTGTCAATTTTGGCGTCCCATAGAATTAGGCCTTGATAAGAGGCCCGGTCGTGCGGATACAGGGGGAGGGGGAAACTGGAGGCCGTTTCCCCCTTCACGATTTTGGGTGTGGTTTGCGCCCCCCATCCGGGAAATTGCGCCCCTTGCCCCTTCGGAAGTTGGAATCATAAGTGTAACTCTATTGTATTCATAATTCCATGTATCAAAGCCTGTGTCCGACATCCACTTTGTAGTGGGCCTACAGTATGTACAGCGCCCATAAAATTACGAGCTGAAAACCGCAGCATATATCTTTTTTTCAGCTTAGCCGGACGATCTAAGCTACTTCATGGTCAGCGGTATATGCCATGACAAACTACTGGAACACACACTACCTGATTACCTGGCCCCATAGACTTGAGCTGTCTATTAAATGAACCCGTGCCCATCGTACGCGTATGTACGACTTGTAAAAAACATTTCACTACAATAAACACACAACACCAGGCGCGGATCCAGGGGGGTGCGCCCACCTAAAAAATATGGAGAGGATTTTTTAAAGATTTTATTTTGTTTGTAATTTTTTTTGCCGGCTTGAGACGTGTTTGAAGCTTGGAACACGGCAGCAGCTTAAAACGCCCTGGAAGGGTCATCTCGCCGGCCATCTGGGGCTCTCGTAACCCACAATTTTCTTTCTAGTACGATCCTCGCCAACCGATGGTGCCTCCGGTAGATGGTAATATGGTCCCCCCCACCCGGTCAAATTTCTTGTGCCCCCCTTGTTCCCCCCAAATGGAAAGTTGGTGATACCACTGCCCAAGCACCTCTTGTACAACTCAATTTATGTTGAAGAAATGGCAAATGACCCTGGTGCAGCATGGCCTTGGGCATGCTTGGTGAATGGATGGTATGTAGATGAACTTGTCATTCATTACGATACCGATCATAGAGGCATGACATGAAAAATTGTTGGCTTTTTTGTTTTTTGCTTCTAAGGTCACGTCCAGACTCCAGAAAGCAAATTTTCTTAGACAACTTCCCAGAACATCCTGGGGACATTTAACTTAGACACCCAGGATGTGCAGCCATTTGTAGGGTTTGTGAAGCCACAAATCTTCTGGTATGACATTGGCGCCGATTCGTCTCCGATATTAGGGAACATGGCCTTTTTCCCAAACAAAAAATTGTGTGGAAAACGCCAAGTCAATGGGAGCAGTCTCGAATATTGGTGGAGACATGTCCCCCCCCCCGTCCCCCCGGTTTCGGCGCCCATGTTGTACCCTGCTCGCCAACCAGTGGTGGCGTTCCGCTTAAATAGTGCAACGTTCTTTCTGAACCCTCTTTGTGGTCGAAATATTTGCGTCCTCCTAACCGAAATTCATAGATCCGCCCCTGAACACTGTCCGTCACCTATGTTCAGCTTCCGTATCGTATACCGCAGACAAGCCGATCGAGATCGAAAAGTTAGATCAGCCTTAACTAGTTTGATATTCTAGTTATCGCATCGACGATAAGTATGTCTATACGGAAACGATTCCTGTAATAGTCACTTGCACATGTTTCATGCTAACTGAGTCTTCCACTGGCCGTTTATATACCATGTTTACCTCAGGGGCCTACTTAACCACTTGATCCTGCAAACGGTCAACATTCGTTAATCATAGTTGAATGCGTGTTTATTCGAATTAGTCCCGGTTCTGGCCTTGGGATACATAAAATGTTTCATTTTTTACTCCATCGGGCCCCTTAGAATCCTGGCGCAGGCGCGGATTAGCGGGGGGGGGGGGGTCTTTGTCACCCCCAAAAATTATAAGCGCCCCCCCCCCCCAAAAAAAAAATAATATAAATGATAGAATAATAGTATCGTATAATAGTATTTTGAATATAAAAACTAAGACGATTATCCTATGCCCTTTCGCAGCTGGGAAAGGCCTTTTCCGTTTGATCTGAGAGGCTCAATTTTTTTGACAATTTTCGCCACGCTCCGCGCCAATCAATTGTGGCGCTCCGCTTAGATAGTCACAGAATAATTGGCCCAAAAAAATCTGGCGCCCCCCTGATCGACTGGCCGGCCCCCCATCCCTTCAGTGTTGGGCTATATCCGCCCTTGGGCCCGGTAAAGACTATAACTGCAACGTAGGTCTCGTATTGTGATAACAGAACAATGAAACTGAGCCCAATACTTGTCACTCAGATAAATGGCGGTTAATTATTCAACTTATCTGCTCGTTTATCAGTGTGACGTGGGTTTCTATCACACGGGAAGTAGGCACTAAAGACCTTTACGATTCATGGTTAAAGAGATTGTCAATATCGTTAAAGTACTAAAGCGTCACCCGTATCATAAAATTGTGTATCTCTTTGAAGAAATAACAATTCGATTTATTCAATCATAAATAATATTGAGCAATTTTATGACTCATCAACAACCTAATCCTATCACAGTCTTCATATTTTGCCGAAAATTTACGACATACTGAACCCCGGACTTGAATGAAATATACATACCAGTCAGAGGCTCGGACATCTTGGACCTCAACACAATCCGTTGTTCGCGAAGTATACATGAGCATATGACGTGCTGAAAAAACAAGGAAAACTTCCTTCTAATATTATGCTATGGGAGAAACCACGGTCTCAATACCCTGTACCGGTGAATGATAGCACTGGGTCACTGTGCTGGTTAAATCCCCGACTCCACGAAACAGCGTCATGTATAGGGTTACTGTAATGATCACATGTATTTCATGTTCAAGTTAGTTAAATGGGGAGGACCCAGAGAAAAGACGGAGTCCCCATAGACGGCCCTGACACCACAACAACCCAAGATCTGAATCCAATCACTCCGAATTCGCCTCATCTCCATTAAAGTCATACAAAGACGCTTTAGTATTTCTTCTTACGGTAAATCCCGCGGACACTAACCCGATAGCTCTCCCTCGAACGTTCCCAATGAGCAGCTTATTACATTCCTTCAAAACCCATCGTGTGCCATTAGTCAGAACAGCAGATAGGCCTATATGTCACCAAGATTAAAATTAAATGCGAAGCTGTAGAGGAATAAACATATTATTCCCTTCAATCGCCATTTTAGGGCAGAATGATCACGAGATTGACATAGCCCAGTAGAAAATTGCAATTTCCAAAATTCCCAATGGGAATTAATCGTTACCAATGGGACACCAAATATTTAACGGGATCCCCATTCCGTGTTTCGAATTGGCCCAAATGGAATCTAATGGGTTCCAATGGGAGCCAGTGCAGTTCACATATGGCCCATTGGATCCAAAGGAGCACCCATTGGTACCAATGAGTTATCCAGCAAGGCCAATTGTAACTATAGTTGGTCCCATTACATGTCCCATTGAATCAAGAGCAGTTTGCCCCAGCAGTTTGAGGAATTCTGTGATCAGGGAATTTTCCTGATTTTCTAAAGGAATGGAAAGGGTATCCATGTGGAGTTTTGCTGAATGCTTTACCGCAGGTGTGACAAAAAGGTGTGGGAGTGCCTATAATGAAAACATAAAGTTATTTCAGGTCTGTTAAGAAACATATCGCAGAAAGGTGGCTAATTATGACCATGCGGTAAAAGATATCGTCTCTAGCCATCGTTAAAACTCTTCATCCAATAGGTCTTTAGAGGCATGTAACACTTGGTTCCACAGTTTGACTTCCCCATTACCACAGATAACCTCCCAAGTGTCTGTGTGGCCTACGAGCCATAAAGACACTGCACAAGTCGAATGCCCTTTGTAGAAGTGGCATTATGAATAATTGACCCATAATCACCCACTAATCATCTTAGACTTGATAATCAAGGGTCTGTGTCAACACTCGGGGGAAAAAGATAGGCAGATAGGTCAGCTCAGTTGGACTTAGCGTTAAAGCATCCTAATTACTTTAAGCAATTACCAGTAGAGGTAAACAAACTGTTAGAAGCCATAGATATGGCCATGAATGGGATCATGGATGGGGGAATGGATGGCGACATGGATGGTACATCGACTCAACTTGGGAACTATAATGTTGTCCATTACTGGTTGTGTGGCGTATTTTGAGATGTTGGCAAGCGGGAACACACACCAGCATCTATATAATCCAGAACCACAGTGCCTACACTGACTGCCACAGATGACCTCTGACACAGAACTGAAGTCGCAATGGAGCATTTGAATTTTGGAGCCAAAATATAAATTCTTCACAATTTCTCCTCTTTACTTCTAACACAGGCCCCTGGTCTACATATGAAATAAACAGATTCATGTACCCCTCATATGAAAGCTATGCTATTCATCTCGATCATACCAAACATTTTTGACGTACCGTGTTCACAAACGGTGTAGGACCTCAGACCTGTCTGCCAACCCAGTAGCGTAATGAAGGGGGGGGGGGGAACGGGGGCGGTCGCCCCTCACTCTTCGTCCCGAGACAGTCCGTCGTTGATTGTTTCCCGAGTTGGTACGCTAAAATTTACACACCTCGACCCCGACAAGTATATCTAAATTCCAACCATCGTAATGAAAAAACCTATATTGAGGCTGAAAATTTCGCCGCGCTACGCGCGCCGTGTACTTTGTTTTGATTTTCAGAGTTCATCGCTCAAGTTGGGATCACCGTATCCATCTTCCTATCTTCATACAAATTAATACAAAATAATGGTGGCATTTTATCATTAGGGTATACAATTTTATGTGTATCTTCGAAATGTCATTGGAAGAGATCAATGTTACAATTCTGTTAGGGGGGGGGGGTGAACCTCCTGCAGCATATTCTATTCAGAGTTCCTCATTGAGCATCGTCACTGATTTCATTTTTTTATAGTTTTCTTCCTTGATAAAACAGTCTGAAAGATGAAAACAAACATCAAAACTAAACTGCAGGTTGTGACTGATGGGTAGGGTGATTCTCCTGAAATTCTTGAACGATCCTGGACCACTCCGTTGGGAAACGTATTAATTGGAACTTCCGTCGGGGAAATCATGGCACCACCCTGCGCGGATACGTGCATTATCCTTTATTGATGCTCAAATTCAGGACCACCAGGCGCAGAAGATCCAGGGGGAGGGGGGGGGATCCGGCTTCAGCCCCTCTCTTTCAGCAGATATACCAATCTTTACGTTTCAGCTCTCTTTTTGTGAATTAGTTCGGTGAACATCGGTCGACCTGATCATATCTTATACTTTTCACCTGTTTAAATTATTAATTTCAGGATTCTTCGCAATACGACGGCCAGGTAGACATGTGCTAATGTCAACTCTATAGACGTCTGTTCTAGATGCACGGATCATTTGAATCGCTTGATAATTTTCCAGAATCTCCTTAACCTAAAGCCCATAAATGTTTCTCAATGCGGCCTCTGTTGCCTAGAGAGCTGTCACGTATCAACAGGCAAGAATTGAGACGCGGACTGTGCATTAAAACTTTCTCACGGCCTGACAGCCTGGAATAACCTGCCTTCTCAAATCCGTGCTTCTCCAAATATTTCAAACAGGTCTAAAATATGTATGCTCCTCGAAAGTGTATCGGTGTCTGTGTTTTGTCTTTTCATGATTGTTCGTTGAAACACTAGGACCGTAGTGATTTGCGCCATTCAATTGTAAATTATTATTATTATTATTATTATATTATTATTATTATTATTATTATTATTATTATATTATTATTATTATTATTATTATTATTATTCGGTTAAAAGATAGCTATTGAATATTTGCGTTCGCCAAATGTCGTAATATCGAGCATTTTGTAATACTACCCTTTGACCTCGATCTGGCCCCTGAACAATGGGATTTGTTCACCTCACATGCTTAGTTCGTGTTCTCCAAATATCATAATTTGCTTGGACTTCAACCCGCCTCGACCTTTGGTTCAAAATGTAATGAACAACTTTATATCTGAAACCTTCAGCTCACTGTGAAGTTAATTTATTCCCGCGATTTCCTGATATCGTGCTCACAAGCTTTTCATTTTCACCTCTCTTGACCTTCAACAGGTACCTCCCCAAGCAATCAACTTGCGTAAATTGAACTACTTGGTCACCCATATATACACACAGGCGTGCGGGCTTGCATGTATAGTCCTAATCATGATAACTTTACCTGGTTTGATTGAATGATGAAGGCTCTGCCTATAGTAACGTGTTCACAAGGATTGTTTGACCTTTGATCTGACACCGGAAGAGATCACATTATCACATACTCACCATGGGGAACACACGTGCATGGCCGATTTGAGTGAGCGGAAAAAGTACACATACACACAGAGGCCACATACAAACACTGACACAAAAATGGTTCGTTCAACCTACAAGACTTCAACACGGTATAGACTGTCAGGAGACGACCCATTGCCCATTTGCTGCAATTAAATTCGCATGACTCGACGAGACTTTTCAGATCTGGTGCAGCCGCCGGCCGTGCTGTTTAGCCGTAGCATACCCCTCACAAGCACTCTCATCGACGACATACACCACACATCCCCAGCTCGCCCGAAAATAGCACCCCTAGGTGATGGAACGGCCTTCATAACACCCCACATGCAATGGGGTGCAGTCAATGGACCCGAGGGAGGGAGGCACTAAGAACAATGAAGAACGGAACTGACAACCAGCACTAAGGAAAATCATAGGGGCCTAAAGGGCAGACTGGGGGAAGAGGCAAAAGAGACAAATTGAGGAATAGGTTTACCTAGTCATCCTACCCACCCGCCCCCCACCAAACCCAGGAGGGTATTATATCGACAATTCAAGGAGGATTTTGCGTTGTGTTTTGGCGGCTGCAGTTGAGAGAAACCTAGTGGCGGGTGCCTAAGTTAAATACCAATCCCAAACACTTGGAGAATCGGCCGCATGAAGGATTAGCCTAGAGGTGCCCGGCTTGGGGCATTCATGGCGGCTCCATAATGCTTTTTTGTGAATCCTTGCCGGTTTAGCTTTATGGAAGGAAGAGGTGGGTTGAAGCAGGCATTGCTCCCCGATAAATGTCTGGATATAATATAGGAATTGAGATAATGAAACCGGATTTACGGAAATTCAGAATTGATACATAAGGCCCTGAGAACTTTGAATAGTACGGCCTCAAGCTGACGTGGAAATCATGATGATATGGTCCTAAAGACAGATTGCCAATGGAAGATAAACTCTCCAATAGGTCTCAAAAGGCTAGCCAAAGATGGCGTTGGCAGAGGGTATTTGCGGGGGTGGAGGTAGGGATGATTGTGCGTGGAACACGTAAACCTACGACCTAACTATTTTTGAGGGTTGATATGATTTCCTCTCAGCGGCACGCCACTTTTCAACATCCATGGAGGGGGCATTCGGAGGACTTTTTAATTTAATGTTTTCAAAAGAAAATGTTTTTAGATTGATTACTTCGAAAGAATATTGAGGTTACTGAGGTCAATTACAGGACATTGTACCAGGATTGGTCAAAAGCACTCCGTTCCAGCCTCGGAAGTGACTGTCCGACGCTGACATTTTCATGTCCCGTCAGCCTGAGGAGGGTGGGTAACAGTGCCCATGTGCCTTTCCTGAAGCCTGTTTGAGTATAATTAAAATTTGAATTAGTAACCTCAAGGTGATAGTGGTGACTGGTAGCCCATAATCCGCAGAATAATGAGGAAGGGCGCCAAGTTCATACCTCGTTGATTGACAGGTGTTGAACTTAGTTGATCCATGGTCGACAAATGCCGGATTAGCAGTGGGCTCTAGTGGTTCGGCTCTAATATTCAAGCTGTTAAGGGTGTTGGTTTCAGCTTTCGTTTGCTGAGAACTGTAGGCCCAGGCACAGTATGTTTATAGCAATCACTCACACGGGTTTTTTCACAGATGGCCACCGAGAGATGAAGTGTTTTGTGACCGGTTGAACCAGTTCGTTTTGTTTGATGGCCCCGCGACAGGTGTTGCGTCCATCTTTTACAGCGATGAAATCGCTTGTATTGTAGGCGTTTTGGTGCGATGGTTACATTTCTGTAGGCTTGACGCAGTTTCGCTGCAATAAAATTTGTCAATGGCATATTATGTTATAATATGAACGTTCTTTGGTGACGTGTGCAAAAAGTATCTAGCAATCGAGACAGGCATGCGCATTGTAGTTGGTAATATTTTTAATTCTAGTCAGGTTACGTCAGGAAATGGAGCGACGGACACTGGGCAAACAGCTTCAATCGAGATGTGACCATTGTCATGTCGGAGAGGAAAAACGTTCGTAATAGAACAAACTCGGCTTCAACAGTTGTCTCTGTGCTTCTTACGAAGTAAACACCGATGAAATTTAAATGGTCTTTTAGGATTAGCAGTTCCATTTGCAACGAATCGAAATGACTTGATTAATTTATGATGTTTCGCGCAAATAAAATTAGAGGTGATCCCATAAAATAACCCCCAATATAGCCTTGATCAGTCCGAAAATACAGGAAAGATGATTCGCTTAGACGTCAATGAGAGCACATTGCAGAGACGAGCTCGCTTCCACAACACCACATCCATTTCCCCGGGCCAAGTGCGAACAGTGCTTTCGTAAAAATTGTGTTCGCCTAGATGTTTTTGACTGTGTAAGAAACGATACAGGGACGTGATCCTGATATTCTGCTCCCATTCATTCAATGAACTGTGTGTTCCAATAGGCTATTATTTTAATATAATGAAAGAATTTGACGTGCCTTTGCCTGCAGTCTCACGGCGATTAATGGCCTAGGCCTAGGGTTAACAAAACAAACACGAACAGCCAAGTATAGGGTCACGAACAGGATTTGCTCCTCTTTTCACTGATCTCCGTGAAAATGCCACGGTCCTGAGAATTGTCTACATCACTTTCAACAATTCCTCCGAAATAAATACACATCACAGATTTTAGTAGACAAAATCCACGTCCTCCGCACATCTATACCATCTCGATACGTTCGATCGATACGTTCGATACTTATATTCACAATTCCACGTCAACATCACGTGACCGAAAGGCGCTGGCGTAGTGGTTAAGACCCGGGTTCGATTCTGTCGTCGTGTTCGCAGTTTCCGTTTTTCCGTGTTGAGGACAGCTAGTGAATGTGGTTGTGTTTATTTTACGTGTTCTTAATTAATTTTACCCATTAAATACCCAATATTTTTCGGAGAGCAGGTGTAGCTTTGTCAGCCTATTAGGCAGCAGCTACAGCTTGTTTCAACATTTTTGGCCGCATTTGCTTGCGGCCAAAATCATAGCCATGACCGATTCACATCAGCCGCTGGCCAGAGTAGGGAACTTTGTGTAAAGCAGAAATAAATCTCTTTCAGAGCACAAAAACATATCTATGGACCTAATACAACGCACACCATTTCTGAAACGGAGTGAGTGTTCGATGTGCTTTAACATTATCTTTTCGATGGTCATTTATAAATGCGACCATGTGTCTCCTACCCAAACGCCAAGAATATGGATGACATCCGATTGACACGAAACTTGGTGCACCTGTCCACCCCCATTAATCTCAGATGAGTTCGAAAGTGGGCAATACTGCATGTCTGCTGCTCTATTTTGCAGGTTTCATCAAGCGAAATTATGAATTAAGTTGTTCGATGTATACGAATCTTGGTGGGTAGGGGTAACAAATCGTCCCGAAAAACATGAGGTTAATTTCAAGGTCATATCGGAGTCAATTTGTATGATTTATGCGGCTTTTCAAAGTTCGTCGACTGGAACGAAACTTGTGGGTGGGGGTCACATTGGTCCCGAAAAATGGTCTTTCAAGGTCAGCAGATGTCAATTGCATGATTTATGGCGATTTTTCAAACTTTGTCGGATTTGAACGAAACTTGGTGGATGTAAACGACATTTGTTCCTGATCAAAGTGGAAGTCATTTTAAGGTCATTAGAGGCCAAACCTTTTTTTGATTTTTCAAATGAGGGGAACGGGACTGTCAATCTCATTTGATTGCAGGGTTCATGACCCAATGCTGTGGGATATAAATAACTCAGGTTACTCGCTCACAAAAAAAAATCTACATGAAAAAGATCTATCTATGCCCATAATTTTATCGCGAGTATGAATGCCTTGCATTCTGGTTGGTTTTTCTCTGTGACAGTATATCATATGGACCAGGTTTCCAGAGAGATGGTCAATGGTCAATCTGAGGTTGTAGACCTGGTAGGGAAATTTAAAGAGTGAAAAAAACGGCACGATCCAACGAGTCGAGGCCAGAGAAATAATCGAAACCGTACAATGTTGAGAAAGACAACCTAAAACCACACAGCAGTATAGAAAGAAACGGCTAACAGAGAGGAGTAAACCGTCGAAAAAAAATCGAGCCGAAAGTACTGTGATGGACAGTCTGAAAGCACACAACAGTGTGGAGAGGGACAGCGTGTGACAAGATGGAAGAATCTGTACTGAAGGACGCCTGTAGAGACGAGGCGAAGGCGGTATATAAGGATCAGTCACTCAGAAACGAAAGTCAAGACGACACAACGAAGAAGCAAGTGCGCAGGAATGGACGCAAAAGACGTCAAAGGGAAATGCTAAAGCAGAAAATCAAAGGTCACTCACCACCGCCATGTTTTACCGATTGGCGCATGGGTACTCAAGAACTTTAAATGCGGAACACGTGACCCGACTTACTAGACACGTCTTTACAAATTCCCCGGTTATGGCCTTCGTCGGGATCATGTTCATCAAACAATACTGGTGAGGCTCCCACTACAACCTGCAGCTGGGGATGTTCACTTGCAATCTCACGAGGGGTCCTAGAGTTAGCTTTCCCCATCTTACTCTGACTCTTTCCTTGACATCAATAGTAGGTTTAGAACTTCAGGTTAAGAACATTCGCTTGCATCTCTGGGAATGTTATTCATTACAATGTCATCAAATGTGATCGGTGTAACATTCTATATTGTAGGTGAGATATTCAGATGGTTAGTTGATTGTTTCACAGCAAATCCCGCGGTTATACTCGCCTATAAGAGAAAAACAGTCATGGGTTCTCCCAGTCGCTTAGAGTCTTTTCAACTCTCTCTCGTTATTAGTGAATGAGTAGTGGTGTCGAGGACGTAATACCTAAATTTTGAAACGGAGATAGCTTGTCTTGCCAGTCTGCTGGATAGTTCGTTGATATGTGAGGTGTTGTAGAGGTTACAAAAGATTAGTGGCCAAAAAAGTAGAGAATAGAACCGTCTTGTAAACAAAAAAAAAAAAAAAAAAAAAACAAAGAATGGATAAATAAATAAAGAAGAATGAATACTACAGTAAAGTTCGAATCGCATAGCGGATGTGCAAATAACATGCATTGCGTTGCAAGTCTGCTAGATTTATGGAATCGCCTCAATAAAATTTACACGAGATTGTGAACCCCACAATGAAGGTCCCACTTACTCGATAGTAACAGGCCTATAAAATTCGACAGGCAGGCGCGGTGTGCATATTTGCTGAACACTTAGAAGCGCCTAGAGGTTTGGTAGCAACGGATGATAAACCTTTAAAAGTATAACCTTTGGCTCAACTATCTGTTCAATCAGTAGAAACCGGTTGCTAGCCTCAGTATGAGGGACTATATTCTTTACACAGAACGATAACACTGTGCATATAATATGAATAGACGTTTTCTATTGGCATGTGCTGGATTCCACCGCGGTACAGAGCTCGAACACCGATTTTAGTTCGGGTCATGATACAGCGAAACTAACTTATGAGTTCGCCTGATACATTAGAGATGGAGAAAAAACGATGACAACAATAACAGCACAAAAATACAAACCTTTCAGAAGACGGGCCCTTCAAAACGCTCAAAAATCCCGTTAGCAGAAGAAGTTCACAGAAGTATCTAAAGGCGTTTGGAAATAAAAGAACACGATTGATGTTGTAACACCTTGTAGTTCGGTCATTGCGTCGATTTGCACAAAATATTATTGCTGTTTGCTTGAACGTAATTGAACTCTCTACGAGTCTACCCTACTCCCTAACTTCAACTATGAGAATTATTCTTATACAATACGGACAGCTATTCAGGGGGTGTTGGGAAATCTGGCCAACTTTGCGAGAGAATTAAACAACTGAAACCACATTTAGGTCAAAGAGAGGTCTGTACCAATCAATGATGTTATTAACAGAAAAAGGAGAACATGATCAGCTATTCAAATATACAGAAAGAAAGTTACAACTAAAATGACAATTACTACCGTGTCTGTCATGACAATATCAACTGACTCTTGCGGAAGGAGCAGTTTCCCACAACATTATTGAAATTGGCTCTTATGTCACCTTCGATTCAAGCCATATTTTATACTTTGGCCAGTTATTATATCGACCGCGGTGGGCGTGAACTTGTAAAGGGAGAAGCATTGTATTCGAAAGACCACATAAATAATTATTTGGGGATGAAAATTACCACTATGTAACCTGTCACCTAACATTCATGAACAACCATCTTGAATCATCCACAGAAAGGAAAAAAAGTGGTAATTTGATTTTAATTCCACGGATGATGTTCGTGGATGAGCACTGGCGATAACTAGACTAGTGCTCCGATGATATCGAGACAGTGCAGGGGTGTATGTTTGTAACAATTAACCTTCTCCCGGGAGCCGCCATTAAAAGTTCCCTCCGAAGGGGTAACGATCGTGGATTAGGACCAGGACCGACTACATTTTCGGAACCTGGAGGAGGGCCAACACTAATCTTATACATCACGGACTTTATGGGTATACATTAGCCAATCATGCCATTAGCCTATTCCTACGCCCTACGATACAGCTAGCAGTGTGAACCGACCTTTTTTTCTCTTCTTTTAACAAACGTTAAACTGGGCTAGGCTATAGCGAGTATAGGCTAGCCAGAGTTAGGCCCACAAACTCACATTGATTGCTATAGCTCTAGTCGGAGCGGAAGTTCAAGTTCCACGTGACTGCTCACAGCCGACAACGAGGCTGATTGCAAATACCCAACAACCCCAGAAGTCCCTCTCCCCCATACAGCAGAACCTGAGGGGTAGACCAATATTTCGCCCATCCAAAAAGCAAAACCTCCGGTGACTGCTGGAGTTTGAAACCGGAATATTTGCTAGCAAGCATCACCTTTGCCACTCTACCACCCTTCCGCTCTAATTATGTCCGAAATCAACCCCTAGATGGTATTTAATGTCAAATTTCTGCACAGCTCATTAGCAGGATTAGTCAGTAATAATGAACCCCCTTGCAACGGACATCTAAACTTCTTGATCACCAGATCCCCTTTCTTTATTTGAGGCTGAAATAACCAACAGAAAAAAAAAAAAATGTCTTTAATGTTTCACAACACATTGGTTTCACATGAAGGGGCATCTCTGTTCTACAAAAAACGAGATGACAAAGGATTACTTCTTGGCAATAGTCACTATTGCTTCTGACAACGAGCCATGAACATCAGGAGAAGCAGTTTTGGGCAATCTTCCTTATAAATAACACTTAAAAACGGATTAATGACCGACAAATGTCACTGACGAACAGCCATCATCCAGAAGTGACTAAGCTACTGAATTCATTCAAAGGCTATATACCTTCAATAGTATATCATCTCTCGGCCTGATTTGACGGCTCGGCAAATCTCGCAGCCAGAAGTCTGTGTTATAGTCGGACGAGGCATCGCACAAGTAGAACGTATTCTGAATGTGCATTTTGCATTATAACCATTACAACCCCACCCCCTGATGACATTGAACTTGAACTGACCCGAAGTGATGATGTCAATATCCGTCAAGAACGAACATTTGGAGACTGAAAAAGTCAAGCTGACAGTCAGATAGATATCGTTCCAAAAAGACTGCACAGGAATGCACCTGATGTTAAATTAACAGGAATACACTCAGTTCTGGCGATTACCAACTGTTTTTGACGGTAAATCAAGTGACCAAAGCGTAGCTGAGGTTGTAAGAATCTTCCCACAGATAACGGCAATATCAACGAGCATTCTATGACTGTAATTGCGAATTATTCACACCGTGGCTGCTCCGAGTGTGAGACGCTGGATTTAGTATTCCAATGATTGCGTCTCTATCAAGCGGACTGGGACCATGCCTCAAACGGTCTTCCAAGCAGACATGACAAATAAATCTATCGTACTTCCTGACCCCTGTTGACATTAACCTACTTTGATATTACCCATCAAGAAAGCAAAAAATATTGGTCAAAACATCGATCTCTCCCAAATTGTTTTATTCTCTCCAGAGAGTGACACGCGTTCATGCACCAGCAAGATTGGAGTTCTTGTACTCAGGCTACACACCACGATTTTTAACTCGATCAGATCAAACATCCCGGACATAGCGTCTTCACAGGTCTTCAAACGTTTACATTTATCGACCTCAATTGACCTTTCCCTTGATCCCCAAAACAATCGGGTTCGTGCACTCGTTGTGGGGGAACTCGCATACTGAGTATATGAGCCCGATCCATCCAGGGGGGTCGAGTCATCGTGTTTACAAGCTGAATTGGCCAAAATATTATCGTCTCTCGATTTTGTACCTGTAATTTTCACATTTATAATTAAAAGCGACCCTCGCTCCACGCCAAAAGCAAGTTTGAGGTCACCAGAAAGTAAAATAAACCGGAAAAAGCCAAAAGGCTTAGTGTTCCTTGACTGATTCTGACTTGATCAAGCTAAGCATCGTTAACTTCACATGCTCACAAGATTTACAATAATATGCAGTCCTCATTGTGGGGAACTCACATACCAAGAAGGCACTACATCATTCAGATGAGGTCTTGTTAACAGGCTAGAATTAGCCAATATCATTTTCACAATGTCCCAATTTTCCCTGAACTGGCCACCATGTAGTCTACACCAAAAGCGGTAGGGTTCTTGTACTCCATAAGAAAGCTGCATACTATACCTGATCGGGTCGGGCTTTCTGGACATATTGTGTTAACAGCATTTTCAGCCTTTGGCCTCTATTGGCCTCAGATGACTTAGGATCTGACCCCAAAACGATAGGGAATTATTACTCAATATGGGACCCCACAGTTCAGTATGAGCTCCATACATCCAGCTAGAATCATGTAATTGTGTTAACAAGCCTAAATTGGCCGAATATCACTTTCGCAATTTTTCCCAAATCTGCCTCCGGTCTACACCAAAACAGTAGGGTTCCCGTAAGAAAATGCATCCAAATTTCAACCTGATCGGGCCGGGCATTCTGGGCCTCTCGTGTTAACAAGATTTTCACACTTTGCTTTCTTGACCTCAGATGACCTTTGACCTGACGCATCCGAATAGGCCCATGTAATGATTATGGGAAACCCATATACCAAGTATGAGCTCCATCCATCCAGTGGGATTTGGTTATTGTGTTGACGAGTTGAAAATTTGATAAATGATCAATTTTTTATTTTCCCAATTTGTCCGCAAATCTGCCCCGATCTGCACCAAAATCAATAGGGTTAATATACTCCCCATAAGAAAGCTGCATATCAAGTTTCAACTGCTCGGGTCGGGAATTCTGGACTTATCGTGTATAGTAAACAAAAATTTCAGACTTTATCCTCTCTTGACCTCGGATGACTTTTGACCTGACCTCAAAACAATTGGGATAATAAACTCGTTATGGGGAACTCATATACCAAGTATGAACTTCATACAACCGAGTGGGGTCGAGTTATCGTGCTAACAAGGCTATGCGTCACACACACACACACACACACACACATACACACACACATACACACACACATACACACACACATACACACACACATACACACACACACTTACAAACACACACTGTCATGACTGCATAGATTCCTCTGACTTCGTCAAGGAATCAAGAAGTCCTTGAGAACACATTAATAACAATAACAATATTGAATAGAGCAGTTGTATTACGCTAAATACAACTCGCACAGAACAACGATATCAGATGCTGAACGACAGATAATTGTGGAAAGACCTACAGATCCTCAGGAGAAGCCCCGGAGAAGAGATGAGTGATGAGTGTGATTCCACAAAAGGAGAGTTGCAATAGCTGATTGTGACTCATCGGCGCACCTGGACGGTGTGAATTCGGTCTGGGGATTTGACTGCCATCATGTAATAAATATAAGGTACTGGACATCTGGTCTCTTTATTTATATGGCCATTGGACTTTGAGCTGGCTTGAAACCAGGGATGGACAATGGTCGCCGCGTTCCATTGATCATTGCGGCAAATTCGGAAGACGATACCTAGGAATCCGTCACGACTAGGCGGCACACGAGAATATTTCTTCAGAACTTCGAAAACATCTAGAGGGTCGTTGGAAAGCAGTTCATGTTTGATGGTAGATGGGAAGTCACTATAAGGGCATGGAAACAATCAAGGGAACTGTAACTGACCCCTGGCGCGACAGGAGCTAATAGAGTTTGACAATACTCCTCACGTTTTGTATGATCAAGCTGACACTGATTACACTCTAAACTTTCATATGGTGAGCATAAAACCTTTGTAGCTTTTTTTTTTGAGGGGGTGGGGGTGATGGAGACATACTTGGTTCTATAACAGCAGAACAAAATAAATGTTTGGTTTCCTTGACAGATTTGTAACACCCTTGAACTCTCTGAACATCCTATAACGGATACATTGACCAAAACATGGGCTCTTTCTTTCCCTCTCTTTCCGACCATCTGCTTCGATGTAGATTAACGTTCTCATTCTTCGGGTGCGTAACACGTTTTGTGGAGTTTGACTTATCTCGACCTAGGCTACACAGCCTCGACACTTGTGGTCTCTTCGACATGCCTATTTGACTGCATAATATTTATATTGTGGTATTGTTCAGAGCTTTTTACGAGTTTTTTCCCTACTTGGCCTTTTTGCTCCTTGACCTTGAACTGGACAATGAAACAAGGACTTCTCGCTCTTTATTTTTGCATATTTGAATCAAATAATATTCGCGTTCTCTGAATGTCTCACCGTAACGAGCATTTTCTGGGAATTCCTACCTGTTTACTTTTAAACTGACCCTCAAACACTGGGGTCTGTTTCCCTTCTTTTTGCAACCTACAGCCTCTCAAATGGAATTTGGTTGGTGGTTCTTCAAATATCAAATTTGTTTTATGATTGGGTATCAGAATTTGTTGTTTCCAGATCGTACTACAAGTCTTGTTGCCTTTCGGAGCTTGACCTTTCGATATTGAGAATCAAGGGCTTCAACCTATAAACCGTCAGTCTATTCATGCTTGATTTTCAGTAACGTGGTGCTTGCAACCCATTATATTGTGCTCACAGGCAATTTAGTTGTTGGCCTCTTCTTTTTCTTCAAATTTCATAACTGCAACCACATGACTACCTTGACGTCAAAGATTCTCACTCCATCTCCCGATATGGTTCTCACGGTTTTGTTTTTCATTTTCCCGCTTCTCACCTTCCTTGGCCTCGACGACCTTCAACAGGTACCGAAAACGGTAGGGTTCTACCTTTACTGATAAAACATTCACATACTGATTTGAATACGTGGACGTTTGCGTTCTGGAGTGTCGTGTCACACGCGGTCACACACAAACACACATACACACACACACCCCGAACTTACCGTGTTAGGAAGAATTGAAATTTCGAAAATTTGACACCGAGGGGAGCTGGGATTCATATGTCAATCAAGGGGGAAACACACATAGCTTCAATCACACGGGACGTCGTAGCCGAGTATCGTGTTACAAGCACGCAAGTGAACACTACATACACACATGCACAAAACAACAAACGAGGTTTTACAGGGCTGCCTAAAGACTACGACTGAAGTCAGGCGAGGGAATAAAAACGAAACTGGAATTTACTGTCCGATGTGGTTTTTCGCACAGATAGCAGCAAGGAATGTATGCCATAGCCAAGGGGTTGGCTCATTCCAAAAGGCATATCTACATAACTTCAACATACCATACCACCGGGGGCTGTCGAGGAAAAACAGCACAATAGATTTTGTCGTGTTTCATCCAATTAGCTGCAAATTTCTTCATTGGCTTAGTTTCTAAGGGACTATTAGTTCTGCATTCTGCCACAAGAAATAATGCCAACAGTGCAGCCAGTGCTTACGTAATAAGTGACGACAAGTGCGAGCAACATTTTCGTTCATTCGCTTTGTTGAAAAACCTGTTGTAGCCAAAAGGGACACATCTATTCAGCTGAAAAACGTGCGTTCGTGACCAACTCTAATCATGCTCTCACTTCCAACGCAAGGTCAACAATGATACACGCTCTGTGGAGGACGGCGGGAGGAGTTCCCGTACATGACAATGAACTATTCGATTACGTGAAATTTCGGTCATTCTGCGTTTTTTGTTGAAGAAGTCGTATGGGATCCTTCATAGTAATGAATAAAAATAGTAAGGGAATACAAAAGGCAGTGTGAAATTTTAATTTTGCTACTGTACCACCGGTTATTTATTCTGATGCGATGATTCAAAATGGCGGTCCGGTGGTGTGAATCGTATGTAGCCCCCTTGCAGACCAAACAGCGTTTGCACAATATGGCGGTTAATTAACAGCAAGTCAAGGACGGTAGCGGACTTGAACTTGCCGTTAACGCATGGTGAATATGACTATGGACATTAGTGGTGAAATAGCTAATCCCACAGATAAAGGCGACCAGATACCTACTAATAATTGTATTAGCAAGAGGGGAATTAAGACGTGCTGAAAACACGTGCACGCAAAGCGCGTATTGTAGTGTGTATTTCGACCCAAATTCCACTCGATTATTGCTCGAAATATCCTAGTCATGCCGAGTCTCGATTTTTCAATCTCACAAATAGGCACTATGTCAAATGATGAATTCAGTGTGGCATTGTAGAAGGTAATGTTATGGGTAAAAGTACTTACTTTCAAACTGATTGAGGATATCTTTCATCATCGTAATATATAGTAATATATCTGGGTTAGACCCAAGATATATTTTTTAGAGACAAGTTCGAGTGGCGGATGCTCAATATTTCCAGAACGTGTTGTGGTTCACATCAGATTCTGAAGTCTAAATTCTACTTCTGGCCTGTCGAAGGTTGATGTTTTGCGGTCGCGGTCACCAGCAGGCTTTTTCCATTAATTGGGTCAGGGTCAGACTTCGGCATTGAAGCGAGTTTCGTAATTAGCTTTGCTCGGGACCGTTAAAACCGCTTTTACTCCACCGCCGCCTTTCGATCAATTTCCATAGTGGGATTAGTGTTTTTTTTGGTTTTTTTTAACACGCTATGAGAATGTACATTTGGACCGTGAGAGAGAATAGCGTTTCAAACTCGTACGCCCGGTGGATCACGGACGCCTAATGATTCTGTTGGCACCCTGATTCTGATATTGCGATCTTGGACTTGTCCGTTTGGACCATACCAAGAGTTTGAACAATTCGAATAACCTGTCGGCTTGTGAGCGTAAATTTCGTTAGGCCATCGACTAGTTATACATGTCATCGAAGTGTGAATGGTATTATATCGAGCGCGGATGGAGTACGTTGTCATTCAAAAAAAAAGACTTGAGTCATTTGTCGCAAAATCCCGCTCGCAGGTGACTGAACAATCGCCACTTCACTTATTGGATTCGGTCCACCCATGATTTGTCTCAGAGTTTAGGAATGCAGGTGTAGGACACGTAGAGGCGGAAAGTCTGGAACAACGACAGAGCATGGAAAAGAAGAAGTGCCAGTATACTATCTAAAGTAAGACTTCTCACTCCATTGAAAGACTGAAGTAGGGAGAATTCACTCGAAAAAGTTAAAATCTAGAAAGAGAGGAAGCCATTCATGGGAGTGAACGTTCACTCCGAAAAAGTAATCTCACGCAGTGAGGATTTCTCCAGGGTAAAACCTTCATGGAAGAGTGATTTTTTACTCTTTTAGAGTGAATTACTTTCCGAACAGGTGAAAAAGTTCAGTCTTCACACGTTTAGAGAGTGATGTGATATCCTTGTCAATTAATTGCAACAGCGTCGCTGATAGGATGCAGCCGTAATCTATCCTCTCACAATCGTTATCGTTAGTGAAGATATAAGAATGTGGTGTGGTGAGAGCCTATAAAACAGACACGTTGGCCTGCTAATGAGCAGGTGACTACCTCTATCGTGCATGCAGAACAACGATATGTAGACAACGATCTGCGTTGAACCGACCTTGAAGCAGCTACGGGGTCTGTCGCTCTGCAATCTATGTAAAGAAACTTGCGGAAAAGGTTAAACGGAGCTTTATAAGCTGCGGAAAAACATGGGAGTGCAGCCTATGTTGGTCAAAAGTTAACTAGTTAGACTTCATATTGGGTCGCAAGGAACTGATTTTTAGCATAGAGGTTAATTATAGCGACGACCCCGACAAACGGTGAGGGATTAGAAGCCAAATGACCCGAACGGTATGAATAGTTTACACATTTTCGCGGGTCGATGTGCACTATCTGGAACAAGAAAAAATCTGTGGTTGGCTACACTAATCCCAATCCCTAATTCTAATCCGAAACCATAATAGCTTGCCAATAACAAGTGCCTAACAATCAGAAATTACCTCCGAAACGCGCACCCATGCATCAGGTGTAACATGACACGGCCCTTTAAACAAAAATAAGAAACTGAAGAGGAGAGGTCTCCGGTACAAAGCCATCGACTCAAAGACTGAAGTTTATGCCTTTCAAAGATACATTCGCACAATTTCATCCGGGGATGATCTCTGGTGTATTCTAGGACTCGGCATCAATGGAACGCCAGATATCCCTTCCCAGTTTCCTCATATTGTTGAGACTTCTTGCAAGCTAGAATAAACCTGTCAAAAGTCATGCGTCCAGCAACGGATGATGAAAGTCTTTTTGTTGTTAATGCTTTGAAAGATATAAATATTTCATGATGATAACATACGGTCTTGGTCATACCAAGTTTTGCCATCCTTGCTGTGGAGATATTACAATCTCTTTTTCTTATTGGTTAATAATGTATTCACGAAAATCCCAAGAGACCCATACGAACCAAAAGAGCAAAACAGAGCTAGCTTTCAGCATTCATTGTGACAGAAGTCACACAACTCAGGATGAATCGCATAATATTACTGCTGGGTAGTGATTACAAGATTGAAGTTAAACTCTATACTGAAACTACCTAATATTAATTCATGTGAGCAATTATAAATGGGATACAACAATAGAAGGACCATTCTCATCCATGGTTTGTTATCCAGTTTTTCGCGCTAGTTTAGGAGTAAAGAGCTTCATTTAGAAGGTAGCGAAAGACGAATGTAGAATTTTTTATAAAAACATTTTACCGACAAATTGTCTGACTTCTTTTCATAACCCAATAGAGATTATTGACAGGACGAGATAAAGTGTAATCTAAGCTCTTGATGAAATCTTTCCACAAAAATTTAATGAGATATTATATCTCGTAATGTATTCCGAAAAGATCTGTCTGAACATCGAAATAAGACATGAAGCGGATTATAATTCAGAAAGTGGCCCCTCGGTAATAAAATCACGAAAATATGAATATATCCTTTCAAACCCCCTTGCGATAGAACACTGGCTGACCACCAATCGTCATGGAGCGATTCTTCCAAATAGGTGGGTATAAAATTGAATGATAATCAATCACACAGCACAGAATGTGCTATATAATAATGGAAATGATTGTAAAACATCTCTTGCCCAAAACATATTGTGTAGTAATGATCATGCTGTGTACCTTTCCAACAAAGTGCTCACCGTTAATGATGCTAGCATCGGCAATAGTGAAAACGTATCACTTAATATACCAATGCAGAGTAACCATGGTTGACTATATCAATCAGTCAGTTGAGACCTCATTGGTTATAATCGTGAATAACTGTGTTGTTTAACTCACTCTGTTCAGGTTATTCTTCTATAAAAAAAAATGCGAGCAAAGTTGGGAATAAGTTCTTTCAAAAATTTCAGGATGGAGTAGGGAGGGGGAACGAATAGTAACTCAAGTTGAGAAAGGGACAATAGATTTGACAGTAATACGACTAAATATTGTTTACATTGCGGTTACTAACCAAACCAAAACCATCGACCTTATATAGAATGTTTGCGAAACACCATCTCATAACAGAAGAGTCAAACTCAAACAACAATAAGAGCTCTCCCATGATGTTGAATCCACCGAATCAAAAGCATTTTCGAAATCCATTGCAAAAAAAAAAAAAAAGACCAGGGCGATACTCCTCCAAATTAAAAATTGTGTTCGTTATATTAGGTGCGAATACACCTTCCTATATATCTTTTCATTGAACCCTTTGATCGAGAGAAATGACTTCGGAAGAACCAATCCTTCGTTTAGTGTACAAGCTGACCGCGATTTCAAAGGAGACCATTGAGTAGGAGTATGGGCCTCAATTACGTAACAGATCCCTATGTTTATCACCCTTCGGAATAATAGAAATTACTCTAAGACGTTGAGTAAAGTGAGGAAAGCAAGGAAAGTGAAGAATGTTCATACCCGTAATTCGAAGATCGAACCCAAAAATGTCCTAATAGATTCCAACCGATAATATTCACGAAACTCAGCAGTCAATCCATCTGCAGCTCGTCCCAGAAAATTCGGTTATTTGTCATTTTCTTACACAGTATACACTCGACATGCCGCAAAGGACCTTCTAAAAGTAAAAGAATCTAAGTAGACAATGGTATCATATATACCCAGAAGTAGATTTCTTTCAAGTCACATCTTGGATCTCATATCATGGGATCTTAACAGTGTTACTATCCAACTCAAATTACTCGCTTATAATAACAGATCTGTGATAAAAAATATCTTCTTAGCCGATTAGTTGACATGACAATCAAATTTTGATCATCTCCACAATCACCAAAAACCGAGAAGCGAAGTCTGAAGCGCTCCATTTTTCTTTTCTTGATGTTTCAGAAGTCAGAGTTAAGCTTCCAATTAATTTACCAAAACAATGCTAGAAATTTACGGATCCTGCCCAAGTTCGTGTTGTGGGGAAGTGACGGTGGGGAAATATGGAATCCAGCGTAATGTGCGTGTCCATTTGTAACACCAAGTTTACGCACCGTTCGGCAGCAGGGATGAACACGTCACCGATTCTCACAGCAGGAAGACAGACTTTTTCGAGTTGCGATCTGGAACCGAATAAAATGAATCAGTTGTATATATAACGTATGTATGACGAACGCAGCTCCAGTGAGCTGCTGAAGGGTGGCGCAGGTAGCTATTACCACCTGATCGAGCAAAAACACTATAGCCCGTCGCACACCGAACCCGACTGACCCGGACCCGGACCGAAACAAGACAAAAACCTGTGGTTGTGTCGAATTTTAGATGGTTTTGTCTTGTCTAGGTCGGGTCTAGGTCGGGTCTGGCGTCAGCCGCACACCGAACAAACTCGCACGTACAAAACCCACAAAAACTCGTACCAAATGAAAATGGAGGAATCTCACAGAAACTGCGCGTCTTAGCACTAAGATTCCTAATGTTAGTATGAATGAATTCGAGGAGGAGAGGAGGCAAGGCCTTTTGTGTGAACAACATGTAGATACTTTTGTGATTTTTTTATGGTCTCTGTTTTTTCCTTTGATAAGTGGAAATGGAAAAACAAAAGAGGATGTTTATCGTGTAGGATTAATCACCTGCGAGGGGAGTGACTATAGGAGCGTAGCAGAGTGAGGGAGTGTCCGCTCGGCATACCAAAGGACCCTGGATCGAATCCCGCCGTACCCACAAACGCGATGTAGGAAAGTGCTGCATCATCCTTCGATATTTTTACCATCGCATTGTAATACTTTTCCAAGTTCGATGTATGTTCCCTGCCTTTTATGTTTCCATTACTATCAATGCCTATACTTGCATCATACAGGCATGGCTTGTCTGCATAACTACATAACAGAATTTTCTTTTCTTTCGAAACCACTCGGGCGCCGCCATCTTTACATGCGGTTAGCACGTTGATGGTACAACGCGTTCTTATTGGCTGTAGGAGCATTTTGTCGCGTCGGGCTCGATTTTACGCGCACGAACCGGCCGATTTCGACCGGCAAAACACAATATCAACATGTTTGATATGCAAACCTGTAAAACTTGTTAAACTTTTAAACCAGTCTGAAGGAGTCGGGTTCGAAACAAATTTTTCAACTCACCGACCCGACCCGACTCGGAGCTAACTAGAAAATGGTCGGTCTCAGTTCGGGTTCCGTGTCGGGCCGTGTGTGGCGGGCTTGTCGATGATTTTTTTTTTCATCTTTGGAGATAATGCACTTTGAAGTCAAAAACCAACCAAACAATTGGTATTCTCCTGGTCAAGTCAAGCCTATATGGGCTGCTGCTGCCTGCATAGTATTGCCGAAATGTTACTAGTAGTCTCATTCCGTGCATCTGCACTTTGCAAATCATGGTTACATCTAAAGGTCTATCCATTTGATCGCGCACTTTGTCATAATACAGACCGGGGCGCACTCTCGACGACCTACGCGCCGTAGTTTTTTCGTGTAGGCCTATTGTTAAATTTTTTTCCGGACTCCACACACACATATATTGCTCTTTGGCTGAAGTATCCCGTATCCACTAAGCCATTGTGGATATCATGCCTTTCGTGCGCGTGTTCTCTGCATTGACCAATGAACATTGCATCATCTGTATTTATAGCCCATGTTCCTACTATATATGATTGTCTGTGTTCATTGAGCGTTATGTAATTGCTTTTACTTCGTTGATTGTTTGTCTGTCAAGTTGGCGGCGTCATAGCTTTCCAAATTACACATCGCATAATCATCTGCATCAGTGAGCAGAAAATATATGCGTGTACACTGAGATAGATAAAACCATGTATAATTGATTCTTGATGCGTCCCACTCAGCTAACTTCGAACGGAGAACTTTTCCTCACTGACTACCACAACACTAAGACAAAGGCAAACTAATGAAATTTCTTGGTCAGGTTAGTGTTCATTTGCATCATTTATAACATCGTCTCCTCCGAGTTATACTTATTGTTCTGCTATCATGTCGGGGTCTATTTTTTTATTTAGGCACTCATCTAAGCTATAGGTCAGACTTTAAGCCAACCGACGCTCATAGGTCGAAATGCCAGGGACGTGGTGAACCGTGAACCAATATAAATATGTATTGGGAAATCTGGAGGATGAAAAGCTCATGCTTCCCGTCCGGGATTTTCGAACCGCTGGACTCTTTGGTCTTTCGGTACGCGCCTGTCAATTGAGCTAAGAAGTCAACTGGTGGTTTTGATCCGAGGAACTTGCTACTTTCACTGTGAGGCTCATGGCGCTAACCCGGGATTCGAACCCGCGGACTCTTGCGTTTACGAGGCAAGCGCCCTTCCAATTGAGCTCAGCAAGTCAACTGATGGTCTCGAACCCGAGGACTCTACCTTTCCACGTGGGACTCTGGCGTGGGATCTATCTCGAGCAAGAGTCCGGGGTCCGGATCCATGTGGGGGAGCCATGAGCTTTTCAACATTTCCGGATTTCCGAACTTCCCGCCCCCCTTCTCTCCTCCTATATATA
Source organism: Sclerodactyla briareus (assembly GCA_026419785.1). NCBI lineage: Eukaryota > Metazoa > Echinodermata > Holothuroidea > Dendrochirotida > Sclerodactylidae > Sclerodactyla > Sclerodactyla briareus. The sequence goes on from JAODTK010002654.1 coordinate 374,479, forward strand.
TGTCTTGTTTTTCACTGTTTGATGAACGGTCATGGTGCTCATCAGTGGAATGGACACAATTTTGCAGCGTTTTTCTCGCATTCCTGTTGGTGGGTATCGGGAGTTCAAGGTATGTCTCTCTGTAGGTTGGGGGAGGCGAGGGGGGGGGGTTCTTAAATGCGGTGGAGCAGAAGCAGCTGCGCCCGCCTCCGTGCATCCCAGATGATAGATAATCTTTCTAAGGTGAGGTCAGTGGGGTAAGCAGGGGGTTCAATCCAGTCAGGGAGGAAATGCGCTGGTTCAGCTCCTATTAATAAGTGAGATAAGATGGTCTTTGGTGACTCCAAAATATAGTGGGTGATGTGCCTGGCATCTCACTACAGTGTTTGCTTGTCGACCATCACAGAACCCCATATCCCAGAAATTGGAGTCCTCGCCTGTGACTTGTTGTGTTTATTTTTTCAAGAATTTATGAATGACGTCACGGGGAAGAAGCTAGGGGGCGGTGTGGATGCGGCCATAGTAAAGTTGCATTAATGGCGCCGTCGATACAGGGCATAGGCACCTAAATGAGTGATATTTGTGACGAATTTTTTTTTTAATGATTTGTTTTTTAATTCAGATCCATCTATGAGTCTTTTTGTTAAACATTATAGAAGATCCACGCAGTCCCCCGTGATTCACAAGAGTTATTTTGCAATGACCGATTGAAGCCTTATCATCGCATCGGATCGTCCATTATAAAAAAAAACACTATTAACCGCTAACCTTTCTATTCACATGACCTCGTCATAGGGTCATTTGTAAATTTTTAGGAAAAACCTTTGAGTTTGCATGCAGATCATACAGTCTAGTCCGTGGCGCACAAGGTGCCCTGGTTCGTTTCCTAATAATTCCTACTGATATCACAACTATACCACACTGCTGAATCCTGAGTGGGTCAGCCAGGTAAGTAGTTGGAGGCCAGCAAAAAGATATCTGTGTTGGGAAATGAGATACTAGACATTTCCAGCCCAAAAATTATGACCAACGTGAACGAAGACGGAAAACTGGACGAGTTCTATCAGCAAACTGCGCCACTGTGCCCAAATATCTGTTCTTTCCCACTTTCGGTGCGCACCCCCCTCTCCGTTTTACAATCAACAGCAGGGCAAAGTGACGGAATCCGTAGTATGGCTGATCCCTATACGCCTATAATTATACAAAATGAACAGCTCCCCAGCGCAACTAACTCCACAGTCGTAGAAGGCAAGAGGGTCAATGTCTCACCCAATGCACCCTTAACATATATGGAATGTAGCCAACATGGTGATACACGGGGAACATGCCTCTTTGGCGGCAAGGATTGAGAGATTTCTCGGAATGAAAATTGTCAACAGCCTCAATGGTTCAGGGAGTGCCATTTCCGGCATCTAGTAGTCCTCCAGGCTCACAATTTTTTTTAACCCGCTCCGCGCGAACGAAAAGTAAGTATTATCCATCTAAATTACTGTAAAAATCCTACGTCCTACGTCGCTGGCCTTTACGTTCACTCGCGGTCTCATACACAAGAATGTAGAGACTTGTTCCAGTCATATTTCCACTGTCACAACGCTCCTTTGTCTGCCATTCTCGCCATTTGCCTGACTTTGCAGCGTTAGTTGATTCCTTTATGGAAGTTGTTTCCTAGCCACGTTAGAAAAGTTGCAATAGAATGATTATGGGGTATGTGTGTGTTAATTCCTTCCTATGAACCATGAACCAATTGCAGTGCCGTCTGGTTGCACCAATTTTTGTGATCTTTCGCATGTGATGGCCACGATCCCACAGCTTGGTTGCGCTCTTGCTTAAGAGGAAACTTGATCAGTTGGAAAGTGCCTTCGATAGTGGCCAAGTTGTGTTACAGGCGGTCAAACCACCAGGAGGGCAACACTCTCCACCGGAATTCCAAGTCGGGTCAGCCTCGGGCAAATCCTTATGATACTGCCCAGCGGGCTATCACTTCGGATTCCTCCGGTCAGGACACTCCTCTATCCACAGCTGGGCACCGCGCCACAGCGGCTATCGTTGCGTCGCAGTGCTTCAGTGCGAAGGCGCGGAGCTCTCGCGTATTAGTAATGAGCCTGGCCTGGCCCACTCCGCTCAATGGTTACGAAGGTTTCCTGGTTGGCCCGGGTTCCTCTAGACGCCTCAGATGCACTCCTTCTGCTGTCTTGAGGATGAGGTTTCGAATGATGTCCATCCCAGCCGAGGAACACATCCCCCAGCCATTGAAAAAACGACTGTTCAAGCTTGTCAGCATACACTGTGGCTACTGTCACTCCTCCGTTGGCTCACGTCAAACTTATTGAAGGCCGACGTAGCTTCCTTAGGCTTTCGAAAGCAGCCCTGAGCGTATGACCAGCAATCTGTGGTCAGATCAGTTCTGCTGAAACTGGCACTCCTGAAAGACCTCGCAGTTCATAGCATCCCCCATCCCCCGTCATAAGTACATGGTCGACTCCTTGACGTGATTCCCTCTTGGGTACAAGTCGCAGCGCCTCGCATCCGATCTTTGGAAACCAGATCCCACGACTTTCAAGTCAAGTAGCCACGGTTGCCAGATCCGTGAGGGCCAATACATGCTCACCCATCCCTGCTGCCTACTGACATGCTAAGGCATTGAAATCACCGAGAATGATGATTATAACCCTAATCCCTAACTTCTCATCCCACAACCTACAAAGTTGATATTATTGATAATCCATACCCCTTTTTTCAGATCGGATGATCGGCCATTTCTGCGCTGTTCTGTGGTCGTTCTCTGTGTAGTTGTTGAAGTTGCAGAAGTGGCCTTCAATATTCACGTTACTCACAAGAATCTGAGTACTAAAACATACACATGGAATCTTCATATTGTGTTCTCGCTATGTTGATGATGTTTTGTTTTTTTACTTCTTCTCGCTGGGAGCGTTTTTTTTACATTTTTGGTTGCCCTTTCAACCTCGGTTACAGCAAATGTTGTGTTTAACTATAACATACATGTCAGCGACCAGTATTTTGATTATTTTCATATAGTTTCCATGTGGTAATTAGGAAGTCCAAAGCCCTATTCAACGGTGTACTCCTACTAATTCGCAATGAGCAAACCACTTGCCCTGACCTCACCGCGCCTCCATTGTTTATGCTAACTGACTCAATTTGCAGGCATCGCTCTATATCACAATACCCCCTTAATAATCGACCGCTCATATTTAGTTAGTGGTAAGCTCCGGCATTGCGAATTCCATCGACCGGAGGCTCGGTACGCGTTGGAACCGAGTACCTACTGCTCCTTTTCGATATTTTCCACTGGTGTCCTTATTCACAATTATGGTGTTTATTCGATTTTGGGACAGTTTTATTTCGAATTTGGGCGTTCGATCGTGTCTTGATATTCTGGACATTTCTTTTTCTTGCCTTGTAAGAGCATAAGAACGCTATGAAATGCACCACTCCAGCGATGTTGCTCACAAACCTCGAATCCGCCTGAGATTTCTCAAAATTCTGATGTTCTAACATGTTGATATATTTTCTTCAATTGAGCACGTATAGGTTTTCCTGTAATTTAGATAGAATAAGTTAACAGCGCAATTAACGTTAACGTTCGTATTCGCCAGAGAAATCATGGCAGTAATCCTAAAGTTGCATGGTAGCTGTAGTGAAGGTATAATTAGGCAATGAAGAGCCTTCAACGGAGTTTACAGGTTATCGTGATATTGATCCATGACAAACCTTTCAAAATCGATAGTGGAAAATTGCGCATTCTTAGTTCACTATCTCATCGCGAGGAGGAATTGCCTGGATGCTGGTTTTTCCTTATTGGGATTCGTAATAAATTTTCCGTCGCTTCATTCACTCCCCCAACATCTACATCACAGCGCCTACTCATTCTCCCTACTACTACACCTGGTCTCACCATCCACCCCGGGTATACACCGTAGTGATTATATCTAATTGCCCTACGACCCCACCGATTTTTAATTTTCACATCCACGAAATCATTTGCCGCAGTGTTGAAACTTTGTTTTTTTTTTCACTTTACGCAACATGATCGGTGATTGAATTTTCGAATGGGCAACAGTGGGCTCCGCCGAACCGCTCTGACGGCGGCCAACTTGGATTTTTGCGAAAACTGATTTTTCAATTATTTGCCGCGTTTTGAAGCATGCGATCATTTGAGACGCAACTTTGTTTCCGATGTTTGTTTCTTTCGACCCGACTTTCATTTCTGGCCCCCTACGACCCAACTCGGTGGCCCTTTTTCAAATTCCAGGTTCGCACGTTTCGGACAAAACATCATTTCAGACCATAATTTCGCGCCATAGGACCGCCATCCAACGGCCATTTGAATTTCGCGAATCTTCTGTTTTTAACTGCCGATTTGCATATTTCCTTTTTCCCTACGTCCCTGGGTCAGAATCCCCCCTGATCAACAAAACAAAACATGTCTAAGTCACCCTCCGTTTGATCGAAGTGGGTATATCATACCACGTTGGCGTTCACCCGCCAGGCGAATGCTTGCTTTTTCACTAGATGTCATCAGCATCTTCCGACAGCGACGACGAACACTATGTCATCACAGTTGCAACATGTTGTTTATTAATGAGGGGCAATGTACCGGCTAGATTTTAGCATTCTAGCTGCATTATCTGTGTGTTCTTGTTAAGATTATATTTTCTCAAGAATATCACACTCTGGTGAATTTGATGGATATAGTCCTGAATAAGAACGAACTCTATGTTTTTCTTTCGATATATTACCTTCAAAGACGATTAAACTTTAAAATGAGTTCATTAACTCCTTATTTTCCTTTCACTAATAACTCCACAGGATACCTCTCTTGTCTAGTGATTGTGGCTTGCACTGAGCGGAAAATTCTTGGGTTACTGCGACAGTAAGTTTCGTGTTGATTTTTTCGAGATTGCACGAGATTGTATACCCTGACTGTCTTACAATTTAAACAGGCAAATGAGGAGTGGAGTGGGCGTTCCGAGAATCTCTCCTCGTCAATGAGAATACTAATGTTACAGGGGTTCGGTTGTTCTGTGTTCTTGATTCTGCATTAAGTAAAATGTGTGTATATGCTAGCGAGGATGTTTCTGAATGCAGCAATCCAGACCCGTATGGAAATAATTTCTGATTCAATCGCGAATGATTGTTCCAATTATCTCGCCAGGAGGTAACTTTGTTACAATACTTTTTACTTCTAACACCGGGGTGGAGCGAGTGTTTACTCAAGTGACTGGCCTTAGGAAATATTTGGAATTATGGCATATGTTCTTTTGCATCATTTCGTTTTTCATTTATGTTTTCTCCGTTTTCCCTGAGTGGCTGGCACAATTGTTAGAGTCCGTCAGCCTCCCACCTGGGAAACCGGGAATCAATCTAGTCGGTTATACTAGATACTTTTGTCCTTCGCTGGGCGGCTCAGCACAAGAGATGGGAGCAGGGAATGGAACTGCCGCGTGTTCCGACATTCACAGCAGGTGGGCCTGAGCCGAGGTGTCGGGGATCAGCCCCCCCCCCCCTCCTCCGCCTAGCGCCGTTCACAGTCGTGTGCTCTAACTTCCTCTTCTCCTTTCCGTGTTTCCTGCAGAATATCGAGTTTTCTCCCTCTATAATGAGGACATGACTGCATGAAGCGTCTTCGGAGGTGGTGGGATCATCAGTGACTATGGGTGCTTTCTGAAAATGATACCATTCATGGTATGTGGGGCACAATACACTGTAACGGGACAACTTCCGATAACGTTACTGAGAGTAAACGACTACCCAATGTCGAGCCCTTATCATACGACAGTTCCAGCAGAAGAATATTGAATAAATATCTGTGAACCACAATCCCGTATAACCTTTGTGGAGAACATATTTGGAGTCACTTTTGTTAGCTACTAGGACGAAGATGGAGCTCATCTGACGCTATTAAATATTATATCTGGTATTTTGTGTTAGCACATCATACAGTGGAACGCCAAACACTTTAACTTTCACTCGACGAGAAGACCTCATCCCCGCAGACTAGTCTCAAATTATTGTGCATATCATGCATTCATGTAACATAGGAGACCAACAATTGCAGCTGTCAGTGGTGTCGGCGAAACAGGGTCTTTCCGGTTTTTGCGGATAGCAGTTGCATTTCTTTCGTTTTTTTCTTTTTTTCTTCTGCGAAATTCCAAAAGGCTATTCATGGTATATAATATTTAAAGCCCACAACAGTTGTCTGCCTCAGAGTTCGTCTTTCCCGGAAAGGATCATTCTTCGCCTCCTCATGCGTGTTTTTCATTGCAAACGATTTTGGCCAAATCGCTGTCCTAACCTGTATCATGGTATACAGATTACAATGCTTCATCGCTCGTATGTCCCTTGCCTAGCCTACATTGTCGAAATGCTTCCAGTGGTGTATCCTCCTCTTCTCATCAATCCTTTTATTGATCCGCTACCGTTTTTTTCCTTATGGAGTTACTGTACAATCATACAAACTTCACACTATGTTCATTCAATTTAGGAGTACAGGGTATGCCCCGCCTCGTGCTCTCTATTTGTCTTTCACAGTTTCAGTGAGTACCATGTGTGTCCGTTTTGGACTTCTAATATGATGATACAATGCGCGCCTTAGTCCAAGCAAACAAGTGTGACTCATCAATCGTAACAGCGCTATTGGAGTGCAGTGGCGGTCTAATTTAGGACTTGTATGCCATTAGTATATCGCGAGCTGACGGTACTTTCATAATTTATTTGAACTTTGAATCTAGAGGGGCCGAAAATAATATTCAAAGGTAAGTTTCGTAGGCGTACCGTGTGGGCGGCGCTATGTGTGTCGGACCCTTCAACTTGTAGTCAATGCTTTTGCCTGTTGCACAACCGGCATTATGTCAAAGTTTAAGACCGTTTCATCAAGGACGAATCCATTTACCTATTTACTCAAAATATTTTGAACCACTTGCCTTTGAAACCGACTACACGATATGATAAATGCCAATGAGAAATTTCAAATATCAATTAGATGACTAAATAGACCTCTGCTGATTTTAAATCTGAAAACTGAAACTTATGTACATGTCCTCAATAGGGGAATGTACATATCGATAATGAGCTTCATCCACCCATGCACGTTGACTTTCCATTTCTACAATAGGTACCACAAACCCAACAATGCCCTGATCTTCAGACACAAAAGGACTCTCTTCCAGACGGAACCTATATACCACAGTTCATAAGATCAACCACCAATTCTGAATCCCTTTCGCAAAGAGTTACGCTCTATCTCACGCTCGGATGTAATGGAAGCCTCCTCATACTTGTGTACTCTTTGTAGTACGGGGCCCTGGGCTCACCGTGTTCACAAGGGTTTCAGACTTGACCTCTGCTGACCACACCCGAAAGCACTAGGGATGTACTCATCAGAGGGCGGAATGGGGAAAAGCCATAGCTTCCAACGCAAGTCAATCAAGAGTCCTTCCAACACAAGTGAAGTAACTATTCCATTTGTCCATGGGCAAGTCAAGTCCCGAGTCGTTTTGCGCATTCCCGTCAAATTGTCACGTCATTTGTTTAAGGATACAAAAAACACAGGTGACAAGCGAAACATAAACCAGGAATGCAAAACTGTTGGACAGCTGCGACAAGACATCGTGTGGTACACTTAGCTATATGTAGCTACATAGTACTGCGTCCGGCTAGAGATTTAGGCGGGCTATCGAAAATGCTGCATGCCAAGCTAGAAACACAGAAGATTTTTCGAAAGTTCTGCAGTCTGCCACTAATATAGTTGAAAGCCCATGATGACCGCCGTCAGAGCAGTCGTGCAACACCCATTTCTAACCTCAAATTCTCGTGATATGGTACACGTGTATGCTAAACATTATATTTTCAATAGTTTGGGATGAATAACTCAATCGGTCCACCCCCCTTGCCACTTTCTATCTCTGTCCCCCCGTAGGGTCTTCATCCTATTTCCCCAGCCTCCTCGTCGCATGTTCTGCTGATTCCTCTCAAATAGTTCCAGATGCTTGCTGAGTCTCCGTCAGTCTGCGTAGTCTTATACCTGAAGCCATATGAAACTTTGCAAGTTGGAATTGATCGTTATATCTTAATTTGAGAGACTCAGCAAAAATTATAACCTAACCTGTGCAGCATATAATAGAATAACATTGGGCTTCTTCCATCGATTCTACGAGAATTCTTGGATATACTTTCTTTGATATGGTGTTTTTAGGTTGGGTTTGGAGAGATACACACGAACTCAGGCCTTGTGAAATTTAGAGGGTATAGCAATTGAAATATCAAACCTCACCTCCTAATTTGAAGGTCCCCCAGCATCTAGCATGTTGCCCGTTGAGTTTCAAGTTTTAATTTTTAAGAATTCAATAAATTATTCAAGTCACGTGTGAATATTGCGAATCAGTCAAGTACCTACAAAGTAAAATACTGCGAAGACGAACGAATTCCGGAGCAATAAATGAATACCCTTTGAGAGATATCCTTGTGTAGCAACTTTGTGTTGGAGTTTTTTCTTCATGTTTGATTTCAAAATAGAAAGCACTAAAAGAAGTCAAAGTCAATTGTACATGCCCATTCGGCCTCGATGGGGTAACACCTTGTAAAATCCCCGCCCCCATCCACCGATTTGAAACGCCATGCAAATGGTAGTATATGTTTGTGCGCTTCACTCACCATAGGAAGGTTTGAGATTAGGGGGAAATCTAATATCCAGAACTAAACGAAACATAAATTATCAAGAGTAACCCTAGATATATCGCAAGACTCTCCTTTTTAGTATTTTTCCCTCTTATCCATGCCTTGGTTCTCATATAATGAATGCGTATTATCTTGATATCAATAGCATTGTTGAATGGTCACAGCGACCTGCCACTTTAATCATCAAATGATGACTAATCATAGTTCAAATGGAACGCTTTACCTAGGATCATACGTACGATGCGGGAATGCGGCATGAGTGAAAATCACAGATTTGCGAGAAAAGTGAGGCTTTGTTTCTATTGGATTTTTGCTACGCGGTTTCAGGAGCCAGTAAAGGGCTGTTCACACTTTGGTCGATACGATCGATCGATAAAACGATAATTTATCGGACGCAAGTTAGAAAGTGTTATTTTCAATCGGATGTTCACACCTGTCGCTACGATAACTATACGATAAATTTATCGGACGCGAGTTGAAAATATTTTAACTTTTATCGTACGATAAATTTATCGGATGCGATGAATTGAGCAATGCAGTGATAAACAGCCAAACAGGCTATTGGAATTTAGCGTGAAAAGTTGGGTTTCTAGTGATTGAAATCAGGGTTTTGATGAATGTTTTGGTAGTGACGTTCCGGAGAAGGACATTGGTCTCTGAATGAGCTTCTCGGGCCCTTTTGCCGCCATGCACGGGACCTACGAAACCATATTTCAGTTCGAATCACAAAAAGCCCACCCTCCACATATACGATGTAGCGTGACCAGTGAAGGTAATGGTGGAGTTCTGTTGCGCCGGCACCCACGAAGTATTATGTGACATGCAAAGGCAGGAGACATCGGTTGGTAGTGGCAGTGGCCGGGGAGGGGTTGTTGTAGCTGTTTGAGAGGGGCATGGCAATGAGGTTTTTTCAGAGGATCCACAGCCTGACGTGTTGACGGGAACTTCACCCTTACCCGCATGTGAAGAGCGGCTGAATAGAAACGGAAGAGCAGCGGAAATAGCCTAAAGGGGGGGTGGTTATACGTCCTATTTCAACGCCAAGTTAATATTCTTGTACATCGTGCTGAGATAGTAAGGTACACAGATGGACCGTAGCCCTTATTTTTTACATGCAGGTTCTAGCAGAGTAACCAAGCTCAAATTTCCAGCTCAATGGCTGAATAACTCAATTTGACTGAATGCTTTCTTGATTACATCACTTCGCCGTATTATTGGATACCGATGCTAATGAAGACTGGGTGTCTAGCGAAAGGGTAGGCGGTGAGTAGATCAGCTTTCTGATTCGTGATTGTCAATTGCGCTTCTCCAGGCCTCCTACAAGTACTGATAAAGACACAAGCTTCGAATTGCTTTGTAATTTCAATCTTGGTACTCAAAACTCTGCCGACCAGGCTATTCCACACAGGGACACGTGTTCTCTCTCACGTAAATCCACTACTTTCTCTGTTTACGTAGTCGCCTAGACGGTCCCGATAAAATTATCGTACGACATTTTTTACGCACAAGTGTGAACACTCTGATAAATTTTATCGGTATCGTATCGTATCGCATCGTATCGCACGAGTGTGAACAGCGCTAAGACCCCCACGGAGCAGTGGCCGTATCATGAAGAGAGAATACAAAGTACGATACTATATAAAGGCCATTACCTATACATCTTGGATAGATACCCCAACTACGGACTGGCAAAGAGGCATTGCATTCCCTGTACCTGCTGAGGGATTCGCACCTGCCAATAGAGGCATGTCCGTACGAACCCTTGCCGATAAGTAAGAACAAGAATCGCGATGTAGTGTTTACTCTACTGAAATTTGCCGCCTCAGAGCAATAGCCAGATACCACCTGCCGTACCCAGTATGATCATCGAGTTGGCGAACCCTTTGTATAACAGTTCAACCACTCAGGGAAAAATCCTCAGGCAAGAATAGCACACCGATTGGTAGACTACGATATGCGTTGGTTTCGGCATAGACTAAATAATGGAACGAGAACCCCACGCACATGCTTGTTTGACTTACCTTTTACGAATGCTAGCTCGCAGCATCAATATAATTTTATATAACGAATTCTACGATTTTCCGTTTACGGAGTTTATCGGCCTTCGAAGCTGTCGTAGTGGGCGTGATCGAGAAACTTACCATATTAGACGTTGTCATACTAAAAGCACCTCTTGCAAATATTATTCTTTTCTATCGGAAGTTTACACGGTTATTCCGCTTTGCAATCTCTTAATCATTCGGCGCGAGAATATTGTAGTGGGCTGGCATGATGCTACGGATTGCGTAGAAAACTTATCGGAATGTGACACGATGTTTTAACACGAATAGATAGAAATACATACTGCTGAATGCAACCAGAAAGCCAAAAGGCTTAGTGATTCCTTGACTCTTCCTGACAACCGATAGTGCCAACCCAGAACATGGGAATTGTACCAGCCTGTATGACCTACTGCCCTGACCCCAAACAATAGGGTCATGTACTCAGTCATGGGGAAACACTACCCAATATGAGCTCCATCCATCCAAGTGGGTCAGTTATCGTGTTCACGAACCAAAGTTGGCCAATTAATTGATGTTTCACAATTTTTCTATTTTCGATTTTCGCCAAAATTCACCCCGACCTAACCAAAAAAAAGGGTGCCTGTACTCAATCCGAAGCGACACACAAAGTTGGAACCGATCAGACCAAGAATTCTGGACTTATTGTGTTCACAGGTTTTCAAGACTTGACACTATGACCTCAGAGGAACGACCTGACCCAAAACAATAGGGTTAATGTACTCATCATGGGGGGACACAATACCAAAGTATGAGCTCCACATCCAGGTGGGGTCGAGTTATCGTTGTTCAAAAGCCAAAAGTTGCCAAATTATTGTCTTTTCACAAATTTTTCTATTTCGACCAAATTCACCACGACCTATACCAAAAAAAAAGGGTTCCTGTACTCCAATAAGAAAGCCGACACACCAAATGTGGCCCGATCGACCAACCATTGCTGGACTATTGCGTTACAAGTTTTCGATTTGACCACTAGTGACCTCAGATGACTTATGATACCTGACCCAAAACAATAGGGTTATTGTACTCATCATGGGGAAACACAACATACAAGTATGAGCTTTATCCATCCAGGTGCGGGTCGAGTTATCGGGTACAAGCAAAAAATTGCCCAAATTATTGACTTTTCAAATAATTTTCTATTTTGACCAAAATTCACCCGCACACTATATAAAAAAACATATATGGTTACTGTACGCCCCTTAAGATAGTACAAACCAAATTTGAACCCGATCAGACCACCATTCTGGACCTAATTCGTGTTCACAAGGTTTTCGGACTTTGACCTCTGGTGACTCAGATGACCTCGGGACCGGAACCCAAATACAATACGGTTCATGTACTCATCATGGGGAAGCACATACCCGTTGAGCTTCATCCATCCAGGTGGGGTCGAGTTATCGTGTCACTACAAGCCAAAGCTTGGCAAATATTATTGATTTTTTCACAAAGTTTTCTATTTCTCGACCAAATTCACCCGACCTATACCCAAAAAAGGGTTCCTGTACTCCCATAAGAAAGCGACACACCAAAATTGAACCCGATCAGACCACCCAGTCTGGACTTATTGTGTTCACAAGGTTTTCAGACTTTGACCACTAGAGACCTCAGATACCTCTGACCTGACCCCCAAACAATATGGTTCCTGTACTCATCATGGGTGGACACACATACCAAATATGAGCTCCATCCATCCATGTTGGGTCGAGTTTCGGGTCACAGCCACTTTGGCAAATTATGGACTTTCGCACATTTTCTATTTTTCGCACCAAATTCCCCGCCGACCTATACCAAAAAAAAAGGGTTCCTGTACTCCAATAAGAAAGCGACACACCAAAATTTGGCCCGATCGACCAACCTTCTGGAACTTATTGTTTCACAAGTTTTCAGACTTTGACACAGTGACCTCAGATGACTCTGACCTGACCAAAAAAACCAATAGGTTCATGTACTCCTCATGGGGGAACACCATACCAATATATCTTTACCCATCCAGTGGGGTTGGAGTTATCGTGTTTACAAGCCAAAAGTTGGGCCACATTATTGACTTTTCACAAATTTTCTATTTTTGACCAAAATTCACCCGTCAAGCCTATATAAAACACCACTAGAGGTTCTGTCTCCCCTTAGTACTACACACCAATTTGAACCCGATCAGACCCACCATTCTGGCCGCATCGTGTTTCACAAGGTTTTGCGACTTTGACCTCTGTGACCCGTCAATGACCTCTGACCTGACCCCCAAAACCATACGGTTCATGTACTCATCATGGGGGAACGCACATCCAGTTGACTTCTCCATCCACGGTGGGGTCGAGATATAATCTGGTTCACAAGCCAGGTGTCACAAACACGGATACACACACTCACCACATTCACACACACACACACACACACACACACACGGGCTGACTGCATAGATTCCTCGACTTCGTCAAAGAATCAAAAGGTGTCATAGATGAACAGAGACCATATTGCAGTGTGGCATTATAGGTAGATGGGGGGTACAAAATCTGAAGCGACTTTACTAGTCCAGTGGTGCATCCAGGTTGCAGCGTCAATAGGGGAGGGGAGGGGTACTTTCTTAGGCAAACTAGGATGCTGCAACAGATTGAGAGATACTTGACAGAGAGAGCCAGATGACTGTCTGCAGTAGCACGCTGTGCAACTACATTATAATATCTCGTTCCCTCATTCATAATTCCCCTTTTCTCATAGTTGTTCTCTGTAATCCGCACATCGTCGTTTGCTATCGACAGCCTGACCCTTGCAATTCCATAATTATGATACAGTAAAAAACCCAAGATAGATCATTGCTAACTTAAAACCCGAAAATGGAGGAACATTCTGGAACAGGTCTCCGGGCTATACCTCCCACTGCTACCAATGACTTCCCTCAACTGCAACTTTAACCCGTCTCTTCACTTGTCTGTCACACTGTTCCGTAGGCACCAATACAATCTGTTAAAGTACGGCCAGTTCACTAGTGAGAAGCTTCAGGACGACTGGTTGTAGTAGACACCGTGAATGGATCTAAGTAAGAAATGTTTCCGGTTAGTTCCACAATGTCAGGTGACGAGTGAATTGTTAATTCACTGTACACTACAGCCTCTGGAACCACCCACCAGGTAGCTTTAGACGGAGTAGGACAGAGTGCTATCAACAGGAGTCTTACTGGGACACCTGGAAAAGTAAAGGACGATATGGCAGCCACTCAGCTAGATCAGTCAACTGGCAGCAGCCTCCGCCTATCATTCTTGGGTTACTGCAAATATGCGCCCACAATAAAAAACAAAACAAAAAAACTGAGTGCAGTTTTGGCGCACTGGCTCAACGAATGAGCAGACTCACTCGCGACACAGAGTTATCGTTATGTCGCTTATCCTCCCCCCGACTTAGCTACTCATTGTTGTACAGCACATCGCCATTTTCAAATCAATCCGTTAACAAACCTGGTTGTACCTGCAGAATATTCTCTTTGCTATTGTAGTTTCTTGCTAACTACATCCAAAAAATTATTCTGTCGGATGTCTAATATTATTTAAAGGAATCAATTGAGCAAACAGTCACAATACTAATACATAAAACCGATATAAAACCCGTTGGTAGACGCCTCTCCAGTACGCATAATTGCCCGAGATAATATTTACCGTGAGCGAACGAAATAGAGCAAGCCACCAGTTGCCATGGGTCTACATGAAGTGAACACGTTGAGTTGGACCACTATACATTAAAGTTTGAACATAAAAGTTTCAGCATTTGATTACTGTGTTTTAGTGTGAACACGTTACAATGTGATGACTAAAAATAGTGCCCGTTTGACGCGTTACAACTGTGATGGCTAAATAGCGCTCAGAAAAGATATATGAACACGGTCTTAGAGTGGGGTTGTATTTATTTGTGATGACATAGAGTTATATGGCCTGGGTGCTATACAGCTCTCCTGTGTCAAACTCCCCCAACTACAATTAATAGTATAGGATGGCGGAGACATTACACAAATACCACCTGTTTCGTTTTATGTCCTTAGGGTTCAGGGAAGCAATTATCTCATCAAGGAACCGTTGGGCCGTATTGATCGGGATGACAGTCTCGGTGACGACTCGCGTCCTCTTGCCGACCAGTGTCAAATGATATCCGAAGATAGGTGTAACCATTTTCCAACCAGCTCCGAACAACGCCATTTTACGTTCCCCAGTGTCTAAAGAACGATTAGTCGGGTGTCATTGTTCAATAATATGCATAAGGAGATCTCCTGTAGAGATGTACGTAAACCTACGTATCTACAGATGAAGATGATAATGATGTAATAATAATAAGAATAATATAGTTATACGTTGTTAGGACACATGAAAACCAGTCAGGAATATTAACTCCTGGCGTTTTTGCGATCTTACAAATATAATATATATAATAGAAATCATATAATATTATATATATTATATCTATATATATTATATATAATATAATAAGATATAGATATATATATATATATATATATCTATATATATATATATTATAGATATATATAATATATATTAATATTATAATATATATATATAATATATAGATATATCTAGATATATATATAATCTTATATTATTATATATATATAGAAAGACGAGAGGCAAAAAATGTAAAACAACAATGCTACGTAAAGAATAGCTTGATCGCGAATGAGATGCACAGATGCACAAAGCGATTGAGCTGAAAAAGTGGGAGTAAAAACAGCCGATAATTGGGAGGCAGAGCTTTTCGGGACGATACAAGTACCTTCGTCAGTGAAGTGATCACAGGAGTGATAATCGAAGGATTGATGATTAGTGTAAGGAGGTCCAGGACACGGGAGGCCTCTTCTCCTATAATAGAATTTCCTCATAAATTTAGGTTTTATAGCGTATTGTTTCCAAGATATGATAAAACAAAACTTTGGGAGGAAAACCGAGAAAAACCCCCCCCAAAAAACTTAAAAAAATTAAAAAAATTTTTTTATTTCTCCCCGGTGGCAGGGCAGGGGAGGAGGGATTCTGAATCAAACCAAACTCGGGCAATGGGAGGCATACCCAATGAAAGTGAATATGATGGGGAGGCGGCGCGAAGAAGAAAAGACTCTCCTCCCGGATTTTTAAACCACCTCCCCATCCCTATCCCCAGTACTCAGCACCAATCCTCTAACCACCCCCGATTAATACTCCTCTGAAACAAACAGCCCTAACGACGTTTTTATTTTATTTTGATGGGTTAGTTACACTGCTGTTGGATTATTTCATGAAGGGGATCGGATACATTGTGTTAATTATGATGATCTTATTTACAGTTTAAAATTCTTTCCTTTACGTGACGTGTTTGTTGCGGCAAACACTTCTTTTCTTGGAGTGTTACTCGGAGCTTGATTAGGCTCTCAAGGCTTGTAAAGGTAGTCAATACGTTCCAGCGATTGAAGTCGGGGTGGTAAGGGCAGTGAGGAAACAATTCCACCATCTCAAATAGGAACGGATATATGGCTGGAAAAATTGTTAACCCAGTATTGATAGAAAAAAGTTGCTAGAGCAAAGATTCTTGGGGTAATGATTTTATATTGGTACTTAGCTACACGTTGTCTATTGAGGTTTGACCTTTAGATGTAGTCGGAAGGTGTGATCCCTAGGAAGGGTGTGGTCTTTACCACCGATATTGGGGTATTTGAAAAGTATAACAGTCAGGAGAATCTCCTATTGACTTATGTTTGTTATTGAAAAGGAATTAAGTTTGATTTTTATGGGGTTATTTTAATTCTCCAGAGGCAGCACCAATCTTCGATCTCTTTAAGAGAGACCTTCTCCTTTTCACGCTAAAGGCTAGGCTTTCCGAGGTACACCAAATAGCTATATCATCAAAGCCGAATTGCGAGATATTGATACCACGGGGTTAGTTAGGTAGATCATTCAAATAATGATTGATACAGCAGCGGGTTAGTACTGCCCTGTTGGGGGTGCGGCACCCAGTCAATAGTCCTAGAGTAGCCGGGCATGAAATATTATATAACCAGGACTCCGATTAGAACGGGAGGAGGAAAGGAGCCTTTTAAATATTCTTAGTGCTAAGCCGAGATGATTCACCTTTATATTTAGGGCCAATTAAAACAGGTTCGGTCGAATCCCTTTACGCATAGGAAACTGCCGTGGTAGCTTTCCTCTTTTGAAATCCTATGTTTAATATTTTCTGAAAGTCGCAAAAAGGCATTAAAAGTGCCCCTACCCTTCCGGAAACCAAACTGATCGTTACAAAGTATATTATTATTTTCCAGAAAACCTTAGTTTAAAGCATGACCAGTCCGCTCAAAAGTTTCCTCCACACAGGAGAGAAGGCTTATGGGGCGATAGTTGTTTGGATTTGAGCGCGTTTCCCAGGCTTAGGAACAGACTGTTTTTAGCTTTCTTCTAGGGGATAGGAAAATACCCCACACAAGCTAGTAGGTTAAAAAGGCAAGAATAACAGCTTTGGCATTCTTTGGCAAATTATTTAATTGTGAAACATACCGGACTCCATCTAACCCGGAGCGGAGTTGTCAAAGGAATTCTTCATGGCTTAATTGAAGTCCATATCGTTAAAACTGATAACCGTATTGGGAATATGTCGTTTTCCTTAACATTCAGAAATTTCGTTTAAAAAAAAAATTTCTGAAAATAAAACGTATTTGGAGTTTGGGAAGATTTTTCGAAGGTGTCAGCCCATAGGGTTAACATTACGGAACCAGGGTCAGAGAGAAGGGTCCATCGGCAGTCTAAGCTGGGGATAAGATTACTAGAGGTGTATATTAAGTAACCTTTGACCCTACTCCAAAAATTTGGGAGGTTTATGTTGTTTCTTAGTCTAGTAACATATTCCGTTCCATAGAATATTAATCTATGTTTCCGGACAGCCTTGGTTCATTTCAATTGAAAGGCGCTTTACTGCATTTTCGTCTTACGTCTCGAGTTTAATATATAATCAACTATAATTTCCGTTTTGCCTGTATAAACGAATGGATTTTCAGGGTCAAATTCCAGTTATCCCTCGTTTGTGGCTTATTTTGGACAAGCATGCTGAAGTTTCCATAAACGGTCTTAGAAATATTTATGGAAAATGATCTAAGCGATAAATCCCGGGATAACCCTTCAAGTCCTCGGCAAAGGGTAATAAAAGGTCAGACGTATTCAACTTCTTGTAAAGATTCCAGTCAGTTAGTCAGTTAATTAAAAAAGTTTTATTTATGTTAGTTGGGTTATTTGAAAGTTGATCTGGAAAGAAGTAGATAGTGGTCACTTTGAGTTGTTCTTCAACGTTCCAGTGGACAAATGAAGGGGCATAATATCTCTAGAGGCTATTACCAGATCCGTAATTCTTCTGAGCCATACTGGGGATTCCTCCTTGGTTGGTATTTCTATTGACAACTTGAAGATTGGTATAGTAAAAAGAGTCTCCAGGAGGTGCCTTCAATAGGGAGTAGTCCTATTGGACCAAATATGTTATTAGGACAGTTAATCCCATAATATGGTATTTTATGACCCAGTCGTTGAATAAGTTATGATTAAATGAGTGTGTGGGGTTTGTAAAATATAAACTAATATAGTAATGGATTTCTTATGGTCATTTGAGTATTTTAATAGAAACAGTTTGGTCCTGGCTAGGGCCTTGTATATTTTTAATAGCATATATACTATTTAGGACAGCATGACACCCCACCCTATTGGAGGTCACATACCTGCCTCAATATTTCATAATTTGGTATGTCCAGTTTTATATTTTCATTCAGTTTGTATCATTAAGGGGATTAAGTGGGCCTGTGGAATTATGTAATCTTTAGTGGATCAAATTGTGCCTAGCACGATTGATGTTAAGGTTCATCGGAGGAGGGTTACAATCTCTATCCTTTGGACCAGATGGGGGAGTACCAGGGAGTCACTTTCCTTATTAGGATAAACTTCATGTATCTTCTCCAGGGACAGCTAGATTAAAAATCTTTGAGTGAGAGAGAGGAGGCAGTGGCAATAATGTTACTGGCACTGATCTGGGCCACATGGCTTCTTAAGGAACAGTCAAGACCAGTTCAGTAAAACAAAAGGATTATATGGACCTGTCTCTATTGTTCATTTTATTGACTTCCACTACTTGTTGTGGCAGCAGGAGCATAGGTTTTGGTGTTAGGCCCCTCTCTCATGTTAGTTATAACTTCCCTTTACTGATCTGGCACAACCTTGGCATTCTTAAGAAACAGGCCAGTCCATTCAGTAACAAATGAGATTATATTGACCTTGTCTCTATTGTCCATTTTTTTTTATGACTTCCACTAACGGTGTGCAGCCTGAGCATAGGTTTTGGTGGTTAGGACCCTCTCTCATAGCTTTAAGTATAACTTCCCTTTTTTTTCCCCTTTGGCCTCCAGGAAAATTTTGGGGCATCCTTGTAGAGTGCCACATGGGCTCCCCACAGTGCACACATTCTTTCTTTCTTTTCTACACGGGACAGTTTTCACTTGGGATCCCCCCCCCCCGGCACCGTAGGCATTTTCTTGGTGGTACATTCTTTGAAGGTATGACCAAATTTTCTGACTTTGATAACTTGTGTTACGTTGGAAGTTCGTTGAGTGCCTACAGAGAGAAGACAGCTGAGACTTATAGGACTAGAAACATGGTGGGGGTGATGCTAGTAGGTTTCGCTGATGACGGGAGAATCCTGCCGAGATTATATTATATAGGAAATGCCAATTTGCGCTATACTGATTGACAGAGATAATCCTTACGAGGCTTATACTAGGAAGGTCATTTTGCGCTATACTGATTGACAGGAGATAATCCCCATGAGGATTAAACTAATGAAGGCCAATTTGCGCACTTAGTGGATTGACAGTAGGCAAATAGGGAGGGGGGGGGTGCGCGTGGTTACCCATTAGTTATTTTGTGATGTAGGGTCGTTCCGAATAGTTCAGACCAAATGGGGTAGTCGTTTTCAGGTTTCAATTTCCCAGTAATTTTCTGTCCGTGTTGCGGAATTTCATTGGACCAAGTTGGGTCATGTGTCGATGACCATTCACTCTAGTTTCATGGAGTGCCCGACCATGTTGAAATGCTTGGCAACCGGATGCCCATTTTTGGGTCTTGATGGCTGACCGGTGTGGGGTCATTCGACTCATTCAGGGTGATTTTGATGTCCCGATGTACGGAAACTCCGCAGAGGGGTTACAGTAAAGTAGGTAGAGAAATGCCGTTTCAGACGAAGAGCTTGACTGTAGGAATGTTAGCGTTATATATAACGTTAGCGTTAATATATATAGTTATGAAATATATAATATATATATATATATTAATATATTATATATTATATATATATATATTATATATAATATATATAATATATATATATAATATATATATATATATATATATATAATATATATATTAATATATATATTTATAGAAACAACAATGCTAACGTAAATGATAGGCTGGATCTCCATGATAGGCTTTCCCCACATGCTCAAGCGTTCTACAGATATATATCAAACTATTAGCTATGAATATAAATCTATGACAAAGAGACAAGACTCTGTAAAACAAAACAATGCTTCGTAAATGGATAGCGGGATCTCGAATTGAGCTGCAAAATAGCGATTTTTGAACTGGAAAAAAAAAAATGTGAGTAAAACAGCCGATTATGTTTGAAGGAGAGTTCGGACAAGACTAGTCCGTCGTCAGGGCAGTGACCACAGAAGTGATGGTCGCTATGTACCACGGTTACATGATCTACTGTTGCAATATGAACATTTTTGTCAAAGCCTCTCAAGATCTGTATCAACCTCAACATTACATGTTGGGTTCGTTAGTCCATTGTAGTGAAGTTAGATGTGCAGAACAAAAAACTTCCAGAATAGTTTGGGAAGTGACGAACGGTGGCATTACCCACACATCTCGTGGCGTTGATCTGCAGAATGAGGAGGTTATGCAATGCACAGCGGATTCTATTTCATAATCTGCCACCTTGGTAAAGAAGTGGAGAGACTAAGTTTCATCAAAGTATTCGAATTATCCTTTGTGGAGATGATCACAGTATCTTGAAAGGAACCTTATGAAAGTGATTGACAATACCAGCAGAGACGATTCTTCCAACTCCACATCTTGTATATAATATTCATGTGATTTAAACAGCTCACTATAAAAACTCAAACCATTCACTCCTAATAGCACTTCCCGTGTATGAATATCATAATTCTCCTGATTAGTTGAAGGAGGAATCAAAACGTCAACCAATCTCATCCATGAACCGAGACGAAAGTTTGAAACACTCCATTCTTCTTTTCTGAGGTTCCGATGAGATTTCGGCTCTCCCTTATATTCCACCCGAAACAATCTAGTCTTTTTCAGCCTTTGAATTCCACACAACAGAAATTCTCCTTTCAATGGCACACTTTTAAAATAGAGGCATATGAAATAACTTCCCACGTATTTCCAAATAACATTCGGGTGAAAATTATCACAAACTGAATGTCATTTCAGGGAATGGACCTATATTCTCCCTAATTAAGGAAAACAAGCCTAAAGAGTAACCTCTCTGATTATATTTTATTATTCATCACACTCAACAAAATGTTCATCTTTAAGAAGGGAACTTGAATTTCCAGTACCTCTCCAATTGTGATAGTACGGAGATTAAATGTTGGTGGGAATAATCAAGGAATGGATCAGCTCTACACTCAGAAAAATGGAAGAGTCACCCCACACTTATCACTAAACACGCGCGTTTTTGTCGACCATGTGAAATCGGTCATCCGGATGATACACCCGCTAAACATCCAATGACTGATTATTTCCAAATATCTAAAACAGCCTGTGGATTTTAAATAAATATGCGATAATGAAATATAATTGGTTAAAAGTTTGGTTTACTTTAACTCAAGGAGATACTGAATTGTGAAGAACACATGGGAGAGAGATATTAACATCGTGTTATGGCAAATGCAGCTCCAAGCCTGTGGGGTGGAGCAAATGAGCTATCACACTGACCGGTGAAACAACACTATTACGTCGGGGTGATTTACTTGTCGATGGAGAATGCACGTTAAGTCAATGAAGCTTGACTGTAGGGAAGTGGCTTCGTTATATATAACGTTATTCGTTATATATTATATATAACATATATAGATAGATATATATATATACTATATATATATATAGATAGATAGATAATATATATAATATATATATATATATATATAAGCGATATATATATATATATATATATAAATGATATATATATATATATATATATATTATAAGATATATATATATATATATATATAATAGATATATATATATTATATATATATATATATATATATATATATATCTATGAGAAACAACAATGCTCCAGTAAATGATAGGCTGGATTCCATGATTAGGCTTTACCCACCTGCTAAAACGTTCTACAGATATATAGCACAGATTATATCTATGACATATAATCTATGACAAAAGGACAAAGAACTGTTAAAACAACATGCTCGTAAATGATAGGCTGCGAGCTCGAATGAGATGCAAAATAGCGATTGAAAAAAACTGGAAAAAAACTGTGAGTAAGTAAAAACACAGCGATTGTTTTGGATTGCAGAGCTTCCGGACAATACTAGTCCTCGTCAGTGCAGTGACCACAGAATGATGGTCTATAGTACACAGTTCACATTGATCTACTTTGGAATTATGAACATTTTTGTCAAGCATCTTCAAGATCTGTTATCACCTCAAATTACATGTTGGGTTTCGCTTAGTCCATTGTAGTGAAGTTCAGATGTGACAGAACAAAACTTCCAGAAGAATACTGAGGGAAGTGACGGAAGGTGGATGACCCCACACATATCTGGCGTGATCTGCAGATGAGGAGGTATTCACTGCAAGACGGATCCTATTCATAATTCTGCCACCCTTGGTAAAGAATGTGAGAGACTAAAGTTCATCAAAGTTATTCGAATTATCCTTAGTGGAGATGATCACCATTATCTTGAAATGAACCTTTGAAAGTGAGGGCAATACCAGAGCATTTCTTCCAAATCCACTCCTTGTATCTATATTCATGTGATTTAAACAGTTCACTATAAAATCAAACCATTCACTACTAATAGCCTCCGTGTTAGAATATCATAATTCTCTGTTAGTTGAATGAGGAATCAAAACTTCAACCATCTTCATCCATAGAACCCGAGGACGAAGTTTGAAACCCTCCATTTCTTCTTTTCCTGTGTTTCCGAATGAGATTAGCTTCTCCAATTAATATTCCACCGAAACAATCTTAGTCTTTTTTTAAGCCTTTGGATTCACCCCAACAGACAATTCTCCTTTCAATGCAACACTTTAAAATAAGAGGCATATGAAAGACACGTCCACGTATTTCCAAATAACATCGGTTGATAAATTACACAAAAACTGAAGGTCATTTTCCGGAATGGAACTAATATTCTCCCTACTATAAGGAAAACAAAGCATAAGGATTGTTCACCTCTCTGATTATATTTTTGTATTCTCATCACACTCAGCCCACTACTGCTCACTTTAAGAAGGAACTGAATTATCCAGTTTACCTCTTCCAATTGTGATATTACGGAATGAAATGTGGTAATAATCAATGAATTGTTCAGAGCTACACTCAGAAGAAATGACGAGTCACCCACAATTTTATCATACACACGGCGTTTTTTATGTCGCATGTGAAAATCCGGTCATCCGGATGATACACCCGCTAAACATCCAATGACTGATTATCTTCCATAAGATCTAAAACAGCCTGTGGATTTTAAATAATATGCGATAATTGAAACATATATTGGTTAAAAGTTTGTTTTACCTAACTCAAAGTCAGATACTGGGGGAAATTGTGAGAACACACTGGGAGAGAGATATAACATCAGTGTATGGCAAATGCAGCTCCAGCCTTTGGGTGGGCGCAAATAGCTAGCACCAACCTGACCGTGCAACAACACTATATACGTCGGGTGATTTTACTTTCGCGATGAGAATATGCACGTCGAAGTCATGACCAAACAAAAAACATCTAGTGTATTCTCATCAGGAATAGGGGAATTCTTCTCACATCACCATCGACAAGGCAACTCTATAGTGGTGCTGCTGCTGCCTGCGCAAATTGCCGGAAATGTTACTAGCACGCCTCATCACTTGCAGTCTGCACTTTTACAAATCATGGTCACATCTGAGGCCCTATCCACTCGATCGTGAACTTTCGTCATACTGACAGTCTCCATTCTCGACCAAAAATGAAAAGTACTTACGCGCCGTAGCTGTTGCGTGTATTATTGAATTAATTTCGTCTACTCTTTGCTAGAATACTACCGTTATTTCACTGTAGCCGATGTACAGAATGTCCATGCTCCTTGCGCATGTATTGGCATGGAACCACTGAAAACAGAAACTTTGTATTTAAGGGATGTGCCCTACCATTTATGAATTGTCTGTGTCCAGTGGAGCGTTGAAGTAATATGATTTTCTTCGTTTATTGTTTGTCTCAGGAGTGTAAGCGCGTCGATTGGCTTCCAAATGGCCCGCATAATCATCTGCATCTGAGCCAGAGGGAATTAATTCTCGGGTAACTGATATAGAATAAACCTATTGTGCAATTGAATTTTGCTGCCAATTTTCAATCACGCTGGCTAACGTCAAAGAAGAATTTTCCTCACAACTACAACGACACAAAACGAAACAGAGGCAAACATGGCGAATTTGCATGCAGGTTTAGGTGTATAGTATTGACAATTATGCCTACATTGGCATTGAGAGCCATAGTTATTGTTCTGATATCAGGTCGGTGTTTTTGTGCGTCGTCAATACATATGCAGTTCTGTTGCACCATACAGAGTACAAGCTGCCGTTCAGCTGTGGTTAAAGATGTACTACAATTATTAAATGAAGTTCGTTAAGTATGGTGATTGGGGATGAATAGGCATTACGATTAGCTCAGAGGTGGCTAAAGAATGTTATCAGATCGCGGACGACAATTCTTCCTTCTTATTTTAGTCTTCTACCATTAAAGCTGTGGCGGATGGCCGACAGATGGTCCACGAGAGTATAGGCATATAATGTCAGGGCTATTACAATGTTGACAGAGGATCTTTTTTTCCGCCGAAAGATTCCATTGTGTGTTGTAAATCCATCCTTCAACGCACTAGAACTCACCAACGTCAACAGAACTACATTCAGGAGAGTTTATTTTGTATCGACTTTATTCCGTGGTAGCATGATGCTGGACCATAGCTGTATTTGAAGCCTGAACATGGACTGTATTTTCTTTCGTATAAGAGTGATTTGAGCCTTCACGTTATCATCGCATAAAGTATAGTGCTCATCAGGGAATGTACACACATTTGGTTACTGTTCTGCTGGTAGTAATCGGGAGTAGTTAATGAAAGTCTCTGTAAGGGTGGGGGTGGGGCGATACGTAAATGCGGCTGAGCAAGAGAAAGCTGCCGCCAACTCCGGCTAATTACTGAGGATAGAATATCTTTCTTAGGGGTGTAGGTCAGTGGGGTAAGCAGAGGTTCAATCCAGTCAGGGTGGAAATGCATGGCGTTCAGCTCTTTACATTTATAAGTGAAAAGATGAGTCTTATGGGTAAATTCGAATACAGTGATGGCAAGGCATCTCTAACTACAATATTATGATTGTCTGCATGAAAGAACCCATCTAAAAAAATTGTGGTCATCCGCATGGCCTTGTTGAGTATTATTGAGGGAATAATGAACAGATAAGAGGGCCTTGGTTGCAGCATTACAACGGGAGGACAGTCATATTAGGAGGTTAGAAAATCCGAGGCGTAGCGGAGGGATTTTGCTACCCTGATGATTGTCAACCGCGTTTCAATTCGAAAACAAAGGCCAGAGTATTTGTTTATATTCCTAATAAATATTCAATAATTCCTCGAGAAAGATGCGAAAAAATTACTGGGAAAGACTTATTTAATCCTATTTACTTCTCCCAAAACTGCTATTAACGAAACGAGTCAAGTGACTCAGATGTAAACAGGTCTTGGCATGGTGCCAAAAACAATATTTCAACGAAACAATAGACAACGTTACACGCTATACCGCGTTACAGGCACGACTGGCCAGATCATGAAGCACAGTTTTGGATTTTCGCACTCGCAGTTACGGGTATTATGTGTACAGTGCCTATTTAACGAAAAGTACAGCCAAGTAGGCCAAAAAATAACTCGCCTTGATCGTGTCAGTCTCGTCGAGTGCTTCAGGGATTTGATATTACGATCATGTTGTGGCTGGGATTAATACGCGGAAATCCAAGGGGATTTGGAGCGTTGCAAATTAACAGGACCATCGACATGTTAATATTCGTGGGAAGTCGTACGATATAGGTTCGTACTATTCGCAGACAAACTGTATTGTGCTTTGTGAATGTTGTTGACTGATGATGTGCGGTGGGAGTACATAATTCCAACTGCTGGTTATTCTCCCATTTTTGGCCGAGTGCATTTATTTAACAGGTAAGTGAGTCTTTTGTTTTTTTCTGTCGAAGAGAGGGAACAACTATAAAACGCTACGTTCATGTTTCCAAAGCGAGACCATTGTTGAGAGTTCAAGCTCCGCCTTATATTTAAAATTTATTTGACCTGTGCTCATCCAGGGGGAATATTAACGTTAGAGTAGCATTTCCCCTAGAGTCATGGCGGATGGAAAGCGGCGTATATCAATCAGACCATCCGTTAGTTTCGCGCCAATTCAGTCTGCTCTCATCCACCCATATCCTTGAACAGGACTTGTGTTTACAGTCCTGCCGGTTTGTGTTCTAAAAAAATGCACACAGTACAGATAGCACATACACTTCACCAGTGCAGTGCAACTGTGCCTACCAACCAAAAATCATGTTTGAGTCCGTTTTGTGCTCTTTGAGGAGGAAAAATATCCAACCACAGACTGGATACGGATAGCTTAACATATTAAACGTGGGACTACATTAAATGAAATATTACCTTGTTTTGTGTTCGTAGCGAAGGTCAAGGGACGCCTAGCGTCCTGGAACATTGTACAGGCGTGTATAGGATAGGCAAACGACTACTTAAATATGGAGGGGTCGTCGAAACACTTCTGTAATACTAAGGACAAATGATCGATGACTAATCCGGACCCACAAGTCTTGTCTTTGACCCTCGGACCCTTGCAAATATTCGGCAGTTCTGCAGTCTGCCATGCATGTGCCATAGTTAATATCTAGGTCGTGAAAAGAACGACGAACGAAAGACAGTTGTGCACACAAAGCAAGGTGTTCAAATTAAATGGCCTCTAATATATCTTGATCTTTTTCGTGAAATATACAGCTCGGCCTGGTAATGTCTCGCATTACGTACAGATTGAGATTCAAGCCACAAGAAGGCCGTCAGACGACGATAGGGCCCTACCATAATTGCATGGAACTTGACAACCACAAGTGATTTTAATTTCCAAAACTTCCGTTGCTCGCCCAACTCAAATTCTCCTCCGCCCCACCCTACTGTTGTCGTCTAAGCCGGGGTTAGGAACTGGAATTAAACACGGTTATAAATTCACTTTCAACACTAAAACTTACATACATAGTCACGTGTGGCTGTGGTATTATACAATATAATTTAACAGAATTTATGAGTCTTAGGAAGGACGATGTGAGGCCGCAACAAAGTAACAGTTTCATTATACGCCTCGCTAACGAAAATCGGCATTCAATTAATTAATGGGTTTACTTTGATATCTTGTGAAACGTTTTTAGGTTTTTTTTGACTTCAATAATTTCTGAATTAGGACCCAACTATTGGGTCGTTTTGTCATCAAAGTACATTTCTCACATTGACTATTCGTGGGAAGTCGTACGATATAGGTTCGTACTATTCGGCAGACAAAACGTACTTTGTGCTTTTGTGAATGTTGTTTAATGACTGAGGTTGCTGGGGCGACATAATTCCAACTGGCTGTTATTCTCCTCTCTCCCGTTTTTGACCGGTGTGCATTTATTTAACAGTTAAGTTGAGTCTTTGTTTTTTCTCGTGAAGAGATGAACCTCTAAAAGCTACGTTCATGTTCCAAAAAAGCGAGACAATGGTGACGGGATTCAAGCTCTCCTTATATTTCAAAATTAATTTAAGCCTGTGGCTCATCCAGGGAATATCTAACGTTAGAGTCAGCATTCCCTGAGTCATCGCGGATGAAACGCTATATCAATCAGACCATCCGTTAGTTTCGCGCCCAATTCAGTCTGCCTTCATCCAACCCCCTAGTCCTTGAAACGGGACTCTGTGCTACACAGTCCTTGCCGGTGTGTTCTAACCAAATTGCAACCACAGTACAGATAGCACATACATTACGTGCAGTGCAAACTTGCATACCAACCAAACATCATGTTTGAGTCCCGATTTTGTGCTCTTTTTGACGAGAAAATACTCCAAACAGATTGATACGGACGCTCCACACTATTAAAAGGTGGATACAATGTAAATGTAATATAACCTTGTTTTGTGTTCGTAGGAGGTAAATACCTAGCGGCTGGAACATTCTAGCAGGCGTGTATGGATCGGGCAACGACATATATGGAGGTTCCGTGCAACTTACTACTGGTAATATAAGGGCAAAGGATCGCTGACTAATCCCGACCCAAGTTTGTCTTTCGACCATGGCCCTGAATTTTCGGCTTCCTGCAGTCTGCATGCAGTGCCATAGTTCATATCTAGTGTCCGTGAAAAGAACGACGAAAGATTTGTTGGCCCAAAAGAAAGGTGTTCAAATTTACATTAGGCCAATCTATCTTGATCTTTTTCGTTAATATACAGCTAGGCTGGTAGGTCTCGCATATACGTACATATTCAAGCAAAGAAGGCGTACAGACACGATAGGCCCTACATAATTGCATGCACTTGCCACAGTGATACTTTTCCCAAGAACTTCCGTTGATCGCCAACTCAAATTCTCCCGCAACTTCTTGTGTCACCTACAGCCGGTGTTTAGTACTGGAATTACTGGTCGTGTTTAGTCATTCACTTTCACACACTAAACTTACATACATAAGTCACGTGGTATTTGATGAATATTACTTTTAAAGCATTTAGGACGTCTTAGGAAGGACGATGGTGGAAGCCTGCCAAAAGTAACGTTTCATTATTACGCCTCGATAACAGAAAATCGCAATTTCACCTTAATTAATGGGTGTTACTTTGATATCTGTGAACGTTTTTTGTAAGTTTTTTTCTTTTCTTCATAGTTTTCTTATATTAGGATCCAAATCTATGGTTCGTTTGTTACAAGTACATTTTTCACATTGACTATCTATTGGAGAAGATCCCGAGTTCCCTGTGACTTAACAATGGGACTTCTGCATGACTGATTGTCCTTATCATCGCACTGGATTTGCCCTATTCATTACTACACATCTATTCACATAAACTCCAATTATCATGAACTCATTTATCATATTTTGGAAAACTATGTGTCGAGTTCGCATACATAGTGCCATTGTTTTGAACGCTTTTTTTCCGGGGAGGGGTGTGGGCTGGGGCAGCTAGTAAAATATTGTTATAGTCAGTGGTGCTCAGGTGCCCTTGGTTTCTGTTTCGTAATAATCCATTCCTACTGGTATCATATTACCGCACTTGTCGGTCGAAACCTCGCAAAAACTATAATATACAGTTACGAGTTACGAAACTGCAATTTTTAGTTGGCCCGATATCGCCATTAACTTTAATTGAGTTTTCACGGGGCCCCTATCACATGGCTATTGGTCCGAGATTCTTTTCCGGAGACGTATTACTTCATTATAGACATTCCTCTCGGCCAAACCATGTAACTTAACTATTGTCTACCCTATTTTTCTCACAATACCTCACAGGATACAATCACTTGATCTAGTGATTGCAGCTTGTATTGGACAATCATGGGCAATGCACGAAGCGGAATATATCGAGGGTATCTGCGCGTGTAGTATTCTGTTGAGTCTTCTTTGGATGCATAAATTGGAACTCGGCCGATACAAGTGTACCATCAGACAATGGGGGAGTAACACATTTCCTCTTCCTCGAGAATCTCTCCTCGTCAATGAGAATACTAGTGCAACTGGTTCTGTTGGATTACTGTGTGTTATTGATTCTGCAGTAAGTAAAATGTGTATATATGCTAGCTAGAATGTATCTGAGTGCACGATCCCAGACCCTTATGGAAGAATTTCCGTATCAACCGGCAATTTAATTTCGCAAGAGGTAATTTTTGTTCACAATACTTTTTCTCTCCTGAACACCGGGGTAGAGCGAGTGTTTACAAAGTGACTGTTCTAGGACAATATTCAGGATTGCATATTTCTTTTCCAAATTTTAATGTTTTTCTTTCCTCTCTCCCGTTTCCTGAGTGCTGGCACAATTGGTAGAAGCGTCGGCCTTTCCCCTGGAGACTGGATTCAATCCCAGTCGGGTCATACCAAAACTTTGAAATGGTACCTGTTGCCTTCTGCGCTGGGCGCTTAGCCAGATATGGGAAGCTGAAGAAAACTGCTGTCCAACCCACACGGGCCCCCGTCGTCTGCCATTCACAGCAGGTGGGCCCGGGCCGAGGTGTCTGGATCCTTAGCCCCTGCCTCCAGGCGCTGTTCACAACGTGTTCTCTCCCAACTTCCTTTGCTCCTTTCGTCTCCTGCAGAATGGCGATTTTCGTCTATAATGAAGAGAGACGGCATGAAGCTTTCCTCTGAGGTGGTGGGCTCATCAGTACTGTGGGTGTTTTCTGATAGTGATAACATTAAATGGTATGTGGGGCACAATCACTGTAACAGGGTACAACTTCCATATACGGTAAGATAGTACACGATTTCCTAATGTCCGAAAAGAATATTGATAAATATCTGTGAACCACATCACGTACATCTTTGTGTGAGAACATTGTGGAAAGGCCACGTGTTTGGAACCGACAGAAAGAATGAAGCTCATTTGACGCTGTCAAATATTAATATGGTTGTGTGTAAACGCTTCATACGGTGCCGCAACTGCACTCACTCAACGGCAGAAGCCTTGCAGACTCGTCTCGCATTTGTGTTCATTATTTTTTTTTTAGTCATGTAACAATCTGGAGGCTAGCGCAGGTGCAGCTGATAAATTTTCAAGGAAAGGGGCTATTCCGCTTTTTGTGGGTAGCCGTTGCATTATTTGTTTCCTGCTTAAAAATTCCAAAAGGCTATTCATGGTAGAATAGGTAGGCTACCACCTGGTATGCATCCGAAGAGTTAGTCTGTTCCTGGAATGAAATCTTCGCACCTCCTCCCTCAGGCGGGCTTCCTTGCCATGACCATGCACATCAGCTGTCATACCTGTGGTCATGGTTGCTACAGATTGCAAATACTTGCAACGAAATCAGTCTCTTGCCTAGCATACATTGCAAAATGCTTCACAGAGGTGTTTCATTCTTCATCATCTTTAGATACGCTAACGGTTTTTATGAAGTGGACCTGTACAATCCATACCAAACTTCACTAGTTCATTCAATTTGGATTACCGGTATATTCCTTTCTGCTTTTATTTGACTTTAAAAAGTTCGGGAGTTATAAAAATCGTCATGTTATTTGTGCGAACTTTTATGAACTGAAACTATCGCGTCTTAGTCAGCGAAACAAAGTGTGAATCATCAATCGTATTCACGTTGTTATTGGGGACCAGCTCACGTGCTTCAAAGGTTAGTTTCGTAGCGATGCTGCGAGTTCAGCTAGTGTGTGTTTAAAGCCCTTCAACTCTTAGTCAATGTGTGGTCATCATAGTATACGTTTGTTGCCACCGGAATTATGGGTAAAAGTTTGGGGACATTTAATAAGGGAAGAAATCCATTACCCATTAAATCAGGGATAAATTGCACCACGAAACACAAACAGATGATAAATGAATGGGAGAAGGCGCATCTAAAATATACAATTAGCTGACAAAATAGACCTCTGCTAATCTCAAATCTGACCGAAACGTATGTTCATGTACTCAATATCAGGAATATACACCACGAGGATGAGCTTCATCCACCCAGGCACAGGTAATTGTCTGTCACAAACTTAATGGTACCCAATTGTCCTATCCAGACAACAATATTATCGCACCAACAATTCTGAAGTCACTTCCCATGAAGAGTTCTCACGCTCGAGATTGTAATGGTTAGCCTGTACTTATCGTAAACTCGTTTGTGGTACGGGGCCCTGGGCTCAACGTGATCAGAAGGATATCCAGACGTTGACCCTCTGCTGACCTCAACCAAAACAATTGGGATATTGACCCATCATGAGGCAGAGATGGGGGGTACAAGAATATCCTTACAAGCAAGTCAAGGCACGAGTCATTCAGCACAGGTTAAGTTCCATCCAAAAGTCATTTGGTCCATGGGCAAGAGCGGAGTCATTAGTTTGGGCAAGGTCGGGGTATATTTTCTACGATTCGTTTTAGGGATCATAGAAACACAGGTGACAAGGGTAACAGTTGAAAAATGCAAACTGCGGACAGCTGGAACAAAGTGTGTGGTGACAATTACTGGATGCGGGAGTAAGGTATATAGTAACTGCGTCCGCTATAGATTTAGGCGGAGCGGGCCTGTTGGGCTGTTGAAAAATGATGCATGACAAAGCTTAGTGCGTCTTGATTCGTCGCAAACAAGAAAGATCGACTATGTTATTAGAATGTATTGTGCAACACCCTTTTAGCAAGTTCCGGGGCAACGTTCGCTGCATTTGAAAAGCCCAAATGTGCAATAATTTCAAATGGACCATCTCTCTCCAAAACGATCAACGGTGTGGTTGCAATGGGTCGAAAGCGACGGGCCCACTGTCTAAACCCACCACTTCACGTGATAGGGGGGGACGTTGTATGCCAACACAATGTGCGTGCGTGTGTGTTTGGGTATGTGGTGTGTGATGTTGTGTGTGGGGTGTGTGTGTGGCGCCTAGCTTCGTTAACACGATAACTCGACCCCACTTGGATGAGTCGAGTACTTGGCATATGGGTATATGGGTTCCCATTAATGAGTACCATATCCCCTATTGTGTTGGGTCAGGTCCAACGGTCACTGAGGTCGAGGAGGTCAAAGTCTGAAATCTTGTTTTAATACAATAAGTCCAG
Organism: Sclerodactyla briareus; assembly: GCA_026419785.1. Classification (NCBI taxonomy): domain Eukaryota; kingdom Metazoa; phylum Echinodermata; class Holothuroidea; order Dendrochirotida; family Sclerodactylidae; genus Sclerodactyla; species Sclerodactyla briareus. Next base: position 407,334 of record JAODTK010002654.1, read on the forward strand.
ATGCCTAGTCTGATCAGGTCGAATCCGGTTATGCACCTTCTGACAGGACCTTCCCGTTCTTCGTGCACGTCCGGGGTCAGATTCGAGATGAAAATGAGGAAAAGGAATGAGAAAAATTGATAATTTCACATCTTTTGAGCTCACCCTCTCCTGGGTGGATCCGGAGTTCATTTTGCTATGGGATTTCCCCCAACAAGTGCATGATCCCTTATGTTTCGGGGTTACGGTCTGGGCTGGTGAGGTTTAACAGAGGTCAAAGTCTGAAAAATTATGTTAACACGATAAGGTCCAGAACGCCTGATCTGATCAGGTTGAATTCGGTATGCAGCTTCTAGAAAAAAAAGAGAGAACTATCGTTTTTGGTAAAATGACTGGAGGCAGTTTGGGAGGGAATGGAGCAAGAGGCTTCGGTGTGAACAATTGATATGTTGGCTAACTTTTGCTTGTTAAACCAGGACCCCATCTGCATGGATGTCTTCATACATGTGGTTCCCTATTAGAGATACGATGCATCACACCCTATTGTAAATCTGACAATGCTTAGCTTAATCAAGTCAGGTCAGCCAAGGAATAACGAAGCCTTCTGCTTTGCTGGTTCTCTCATGTTGGAGATTCAATAGAAGTTATCAAAAAGTCAAGTCAACTTGACATGACCATGGGCTTGAGCAACAGAGGGTAGAGTGGTCGTAACAATCCGTTGAACCCCCCCCCCTCCAACCGAATCGAACGAATGACCAATGGTGGTATAAATGAGGTTGCGCTTCATCACCAGAGGAACGGTTAGAGATTAGGGGGAAATCTGATTCTTGATGCGTCAGGAATGTGGAAAACACAGACTTTACGAAGAAAGGTGAGTATTTGATTTCTTTTGCTTTTAATTCTATGCGGTTCAGGAAGCCAAAGAAACTGCATCAAGAATCCCTGACCGTATCATTAAGGGAGAATCATAATGTTTGATGACGTTTTATAAAGATCATTAGAAAATAGCAGCTTCATGTATATAGACAATAAATTGCTTCATGGGTGATCATGGCCTTCCATGAGCGCTCAGTACATAGATTTGATCGGGGACAAACAAGGGTTAGTTAATTTCCGAGTTGCGCTCGTGGTCTGTGTCACCCGCCCCTCCCCCCCCCCCCAACACACCATTAAGGTACTAGCCCGAAGAGGCATCGCCAACTTGATGAACCGAGGAAAAAAGGTGAAACAGTGGAAACATCCTTTGAAACATCTGTAACCTTCCACGATACCAATGACTCCCATTACCTCCACTCCACCCCTCTCTCACCTGTCTGTCCCACGTCCCGTAGGCAACCTCTACATCTGTCCGAGTACGAACAGTTACCGCTGATGTTTGTAACAAAGTTAATGGCCTGGGTTCGAATTTTCCGAATAATTAAGTGAATGGGTAATTTAGGCACCCTAGTTTCATCATGGAAGTACCCATCAGCAGCGGTATTTTGAAGGTTCGGGCAAGCCTCCTAGTGTAAGGAATGTTATCGACAGCGCTGAAACAGAGATAAAGAGGAAAGGGGAAAAACAGAGAATGAGGACACTGGAAACAATCAATGACGATATGGCAGCCGCTCAGCTTACTTCAGTCAACTGGCATACAGCCTAAGATAAGAATACACTCTAAGATCTCCCAAATATGCGCCAACCGATGAAAGCTGCGAGACCGTTTTCGCTGACTGACTCCAACCAGGCTCGTACCGAGAGATTTTTGTGTCGGTGGGTGGGGGGGGGGTGTTGGTGGAGGTTCGGACTCATGGGAAGTGCGTCCTCATTCATAGTCTCATTCTCCCTATTGGCAAACAAGTGCAATTTATGGGCCCCTAACCCTAGACATATCCTGCGGCACATATTTGTTGCTAAATAACGCTGCAAGACCTCTACTGAATTGCAAAAATGAGGTTTCTGGTACAAACATCTATTGGTCACTTGGGTCATGGGGGGTTCTCCCCCCCCCCTCCCCCGTGGTACGCCACTGGCTCCAACCCACATCAGAATCATGGACTCCAAGTCATAGTGGATCCAAGTGGCACTATTGTACACAAGTCGCTCGATTCTTCCTCCGACTTAGTGCTTATGGTGTACAGCCCATACAACGCACATTACCCAATTTCTAATCCGTAACAAGCCTGGTTTGCACCTGCAGAGATGTCTCTAGCTGATTGTATGTTTTATTGTACTACATCACCAAAAGTAAATTTCGTATGATGCTAATATTTGAAGTGTAATTAGCAAACTGCAACCCAAAAAAAAAACAAATTGAATATACAAACCGTTGGTAGACGCCTCTGGAAATGAATTTCCCGAAAGAATAATATCTGCTGGCATAACGAATTAAATACTATGTGTGCAGAACACAAAAACAAGCGTGAAAGTGCAAGCCACCCGTTTTCCATATGTCTCTTGTGTGAACCCACTGATGTGAACAACTATTGCATCAAATAATCCGACATGCGATTTTCTGCTCATACATTCAGTCTAGGTTAAAGACAAATTTTTTCAAGCAAGTTTATGATTGGGTTGACTATTGTTTATTTTGTCGTTCTGTCAACGCATTGAGCTTCGGTATTATGCGCTTTATAAGTACCAGTGTGATAATAAGTAATAATGATATATAATAAGTTTGAACCCTATGTACTGACAGTTGAACATACCACATTTGAGAAATTACTATCATGTTTTAGCATTCAACATGTTAAAATTGTGATGGCTAATAGTGCTCAGAAAAGTGATTTTATGAACCTGTTTTTGAAGTGTGGATATCTTTATCACATGACATACTTATTCTTGCCTGGCGTGCTATCCAGCTCTCCTGTGTCTGAGCCCCATCACCTACATACTGTATAGGCTACCGATGACATTTCTCTAAAATTTACTATGATTTTATTCCTTCGGGCTCGGATGGCAGGCCTGCTCAGCAGGAACCCGGGTCGTGATACTCGGTGGGATGGTCACCGGCAATTCCTCGCCCGCCTCCTCTTGGACTAGTGCTTGAAATGAATTACCGAGGCGGGGTGTCACCATGAAAACCTGTTCCGGACCCCATTTTACGTCTCTTCTTGAAGACTATCAGTCGGGTGTCATATTCGTTATGCATCAGGTGAATATACCTGTAAAGATGGTACGTACGTATGTACAGATGTATAATTATATAATGATAATAGTAATAATATATTACTATCCAGTTTTCATAAGCGGCTTTCCCACATCTCAAAGCGTTTTACAAGATATATATTCACATATAATCTATGACATATAAATCTTGACAAAAACAAAAAACTTAAACAACAATGCTTCGTAATATAGTCTGGATCTCGAATGAAGATGCAAATGCGATTGAGCTAGAAAAATGTGAGTTAACCAGCGATATATTTTGGATGAGCGCTTCGGCAACACTATCCTTTCGTCCAGTGCACATTGATACGGCTGAATACGGCTGAGACTTTATCGGCTCCTCGGAACAATGGTGGGTGGGCTAATTGTGTTTTCGCTGATTGACAGGGAATCATCCTTGTGGGGATTGTACTGGGGAGGCCAATTTGCGCCCTCGTGATTGACAGTAGATAATCCTTTACAGGATCATACAATGAAGGCCAATTTGCGCCTTGGTGATTGGCAAAAGGCAAAATAGGGAGAGGGTGCAGAGTGGTTACCATTATCTTCTTTGTGATGGTACGTCGTCCGAATGTTCAGACCAAATGGTGTAGTCGTTTTCAGGTTCATCCAATAATTTTCTTTCGCTTTGCGGGATTTAGTGAACCAATTTGGGGCATGGTCGATGCCAATCACTCTCAGGTTTTCAATGGAGTGACTGACCCTTTGAAATGTTTAGTCTACCGCTATCAATTTTTTGGGCTTGATGGTCTACCGGTGTTGGGTCATTCGCTACCTCAGGGTGTTTTTTGTTTCCCCGATGTACTGAACTCCGCAGATGTTACAATAAATTAGGTAGACCAGGCTCTTCGAAGACGCAATCAATATCCTTTTGAATCGGAATATGTCGGGATGTCTGGAAACTTTTGAACAAGTTGTGCGATCTACAAGTTTGCACGTTTTGGCAGTTGGATGGGCAGGGGCGGCTGCGCCGTGTCATGTTGTGCGGCTCACGACGTGCTCCGAAAATTGGCGTTGACTATAATGTCCCGCATATTCCCGAGTCTGCTGTAGGCACCAACCGTGGTTCCGGTAACACGGATTTTAGGCGTTCCTGACTTTTGAAGGATGGGCAAATGCCTTGTGGATAAGGGGCTGAGTGGGAGGGCATGGTGGTATTCACAGACGAGTTGTACTCTGGAGTTGGATGGACGATTTTTGTACGTCAGAGTTTCAATTCGTGGAGACTTTCTAGCCTTTTCAAAGGCCTCTTCAATGGAACTCAGGAAATACCTGTCTCTTTTGGAGATGTTTTGAAGTTCGTTGGCACGAGAATAAAAAATCAGCATCAGAGGAGCAAATGCGTTTCAGACGAAGAGCTTGACTGTAGGGAGTGTTCTTCCTTGATAGTGGGGTGGGGTGACAAGATGAGTAGGAAATGTGCTTGTCGTTGTTTTGTGAACAAGTCGTTTTGAGTGATCGTTTCCAACGCCACAGTGGTTGTCAAGGAAGTGGACTCTGTCCTTGAAATATCTGCAGTGAAACTGACGAGAGCAACAGTGGCCCGTAGGGCCTGGTCCGCGAGGAATCTCTCAATATAGATAGATATAAATATAATTATATATTATATATATATATATATATATATATATATATATATATATAGATTATATATATATATATATATATATATATATATATATTATATATATTATAATCTATATGATATATGATATATGATCTATGTTGATCTGAGATGTCATAGGAACGAGACCCAAATCGAAAATAGCATGTTACTTTATGAAGACACCAATACATTTATTATAGTTAGTATCAATTTGTTACTTTTTGGCTTTTCACATATGTAGACCTTACATGCTTGGGGAAAGGCTCCAAACAGAAGGAGATGCGCTACATTTGCATTGCTACATACATGTAGGGACCCTTCACAAGGGTTTAAGATGGGCGTGACATGGGACACATGCCCAAACGACTATCAATAAATTCGTTGCGTGTGTAAGCGGTTTATATGCCCTTAATATCCATCAGAAAGTTAATAACGGCTACAATCTAAAAATGGTAACAGGAAGTTAATTGGACACCAAACAGATTGTACCTCTATAATATCACCCACTTAGTCAGAAGTAAAGATATGTTTAGCACTGTCCGAACAACAAGGGTAGCTCCCTAGTGGATTTACGGGAAGTGTGGGCGCCTACACCGGAGCAACCGAATAAAAATCCACCCTAACCTATCACTATGGGGAGGGGGATTTCCGGGAAGTTTGAGAGTGGCCACTGTGAGATCAATTTATCATTTTTTCTTAGAGGAAGGTTTGAAATGTAGGTGAGCAGGTGTGATTTCATCAGTGATCATGGAACCAGCTCAATTTGTGAGCACAAAACTTAAGTGTTTAAAATATCCAACATGTATGAGAAGTTTTTCGCAGCGATGGGCGCCGAACCGCTGCTCATGATTCGTGCGACAACCTGGCTTCCAGCTAAACCACTCTTGGGGTAGAGGGTGGGTAGGTATATGTACACTGGATCTCATATAACACTTTCCTGTGGTATATACCTTTCTCAAAAGAGACGTGGATAAACACAGGTAATCAAGATTTTAATAATCGAGAATTTAACATCTAAGAAGTCAAATCAGATCAGAACAATTTTACTACTTCGAATGTTATTTTATTATCAAAGTATCAACTTCAAAAAGCATGACAGACGGTACAGTGCGGGCACTAAAGACCCCTCAGCAAAGGTTATTTCTACAGCTACAGGGGACATAACTGGAGATAGAAGTTTTTAAGTACGTCAGAGCAATTGACTATTTTTTTTGCAAACAAGGCGGAGTTCTGTGTCCACAAAGGATTGAGCTCAAAGTTAAATGAGATCAAATACGTCTACGTCATCAGATGCTGCTGTGCATAGACAGACACAATTTTCCATTACATCAACCCCTAAAAAATATCGTTGTGACGAAAATGAGGATTTTAGGTTCACCAGTGATCAGAGTGTGCTGCATCACCCTTTTTACAGGCGACAAACTGGAAATAGCGAGTGATAGAGGTTGTTGTAGTACGTCGGGGCAATGACTATTGGTGGTGCAACACAGGGACAAGTCTGGCAATTTCACAAACAATTGCCCCAAAGGTAACAAGGACATCTAAGTCACCTCTGAAATGTTTGCTCTGCGATATATATTAAAAACACCTTCAGTTACATTGAATATGAACTGACAAAATGACAATCTCCCTTCATATTGGCAACCCAAACAAGATTACAAGTTAATATCTGCTTGGTTCACCGTTTATCGTGCGGAGGACAACGCTTTTTGAAGAGTTAGATTGACCCCTCCTGACCTTCACGCCCTTCACTGATACCAAAACCATAGAGGTCTCTTCTACACGAGGGGTCACCCTACTACCAACAAGAACTGATAAAGCTGCGTCTTTAGATAAGACGGGGGCATCCGATCCAAGCGTCACACTCACACATACACACACATATATATGACTGTATAGATCCTATTGGCGTCGCAAGGAATATAAGTACCAAAGTGTCAGTCCTACACGAATACCACCAATGCATATATCAGGCTTGTGCAAATTTTCGGAGTTGTAATGATACATCGATACGTATTCTTGGTCATAAGAGATTTGGGAGTGTCTATAGAAAAAAATGTTTCTTTGGTATTATACAGATGCAATTGATATTTTAAAAGCATGTAGTTCAATTGATTAATTATCGTGTTGTGTTATAAAGCATGCAAAAGTTAAGAGCGCCGCATATTTTCAGAGATATCAACTGACTGCATATATGTTGTACCGAATCACGTGCGGTTCACTTCAATCGTCACCTCATACAGGGCATCATAAGTAGACGGGCATGAACATGTGTATACACGAACGATCGTAATTACACGATGAAGAGAATGAAGAAGCGAACAAAGGATTCAAGATCATCCAAAAAAGGAAGGCGGGCGGGACGCTGAACATAAAATTATGTTTACTCTGCCTTAATCTAAGCAAGTGAATTGACCCCGCATAGCTGCCCACATTCAAGTTCAGCAACTTCTGATGAACCACATGCTCTGTCTGGTTGATGTTTCCTCTCGTTAAACCGGTGCAATCAGTGGTTATTTCCTGGCTGACAGGAAAATACGATTCCAATGAGGCTGGAACGAGACAAACTGCAGTTTTTAATGATCAGTCTATTCAATACTCAATATTCATTGGGGACTTGATTTGAAACTTTGAATTTGAAACTGACACGTGACTGACAGGCTTGCAACGTGACTTGGCCTTGCACCAGTCGACTTGCGACTTGACTTGGACTTGAACTGTGAATGCCTGACTTGTGAGTTGATTGCACCTCTCAAACTGACTTGTGACTTGACTTGACTTGGACCAGTTGGATTGCGACTGGTGGACTGAAACGTGAATCCTGACTTGGATTGACTTGAATTCTCAGGGGACTTGCGACTGGGCTTGGACTGAAGAAAGTGACGTGTTACCGATTGGACAAGGATAAGAGATGAATGCGAGTATAATTGGGAAGAAAGAGTTATTGAAATAGAATAGGACTATTTTACTACTTTTAGCTATAGCATGTGGAATGGACTATCGGGATCTACAGGAAGCACGTTAATTGGTACGTACTAGAGAGACGGAAGACGAATGTTAGTCGTCTCCAATTTGCTAATATACCGAAATACACTGTCGGAGCATATCCACAAATGTACACCAATCGACTTGGTATATTTAGATTTGCAGGAAAGAATTCGGACACGGTGCTGCAGGTACCATTATCAGCAAAAATCAAACCACGTGGAATAGACGGTCTCGTATTGGAATGGATCAGAGAATTGCTCTACAAGTGAGAACGAGTGGTTTGGCAATGAAGGAAAGTTCAAGAGGATGAAGTTACTGTACCGTATGCTTCACAAATTATACGAATGACCTAGATATTGCTTCCGGAAAACCAGCAAGTTTGCAGATGATACTAAGGTAATCGCCTAGTCAAAAATGACGAGGATCAACGGAATTGCACAATGATCTCGACAAATTGATTTTAGGACCAAAGAATGGCAGATGATTTTCAAATGTGGAAAAATGCTCTGTGACCATTTTGGACATGGTTAAACAAGGTTAAGTACAGCAGGGCTAGAAAGGAATGAAAGAATCTGAAGGAGAGAAGGATTTGGGAGTATATTGACTTACTGAAGGGAATTCCACAGAGAATGACCCAATGATACCTGGAATGAAGAACAAAGGAGAGAGCATGATTTGAGGAGATAAAGAGGTGGGACTGATAACAATACAGCTACGGCATGAAAGACCGGACCTCATCACATTCCATGACATGATACAAGGAAAGAAGGAATCAATCATGCAAACATTGTTGAGATTATAGGTACCGGTAACGGCAAAACTCGATGGTTAACTAAAAATCGGGCCAGGTCTGTTCGCGTTAAGGGGGAGGAACTTATTCTTCAACCGAATATGGAAAGTTTGGATAGGTACCGGTTGAGTGGCTGGTCCCAACACGCCAAGAACAGTTTGGATCAATGTGGATTCTTAAGGATCACTGACCTCCTATTAGGTGGCGTTCCCCTCTCAATCCTTGATGGGTTTAGATCAATCGAGGGCCAAAAACAAGGGGATGTCCACCCGAAGTAAATCCTAGGTGAACTTGCTTTGGTGACATCATTGGGAAGCCCAGCCGAGAGGTCATCATGATAAATTCATAGATGGGCAGGGATGAGTTGCGATCCGTCAAAATAGCCAATACGACCGAAAACCGCATGTCCGATCAATCTTGCTTTGTTGGATGTTCTATCATTAGTAAATAGACCATACTGTTTCTGGTGCTGATTACACTTTTATTCATGAGTGTGTGTGTGTGTGGGAGGGGGGGGGGGGTAAAGTATATCGATTTTTCAAACGCCAATATCTTGGGAACAATATGTCCGATCCACTTCAACTTGCTTTGGTGACATCATTGGGACAGGGGGAAAAAAGTTATGCTCGAACCCCATCATATCTCATAGATGTACATGTCACATACCAGGAACTAAAAAACAGAAGTATGGTACTACAATGTGCTGCAAACGAGCCATAGAGTGCCCAACAATTGCTAAGAATGCCTACTGCTGAGGTATGCAATCAACCCATGTCCGAGAGAAATCACCTAAAGAAGAAAAACACAAGCCATTCACTTTCTTGTTCAAGGTCATTTTAGGTCAGCAGAAGTCAGAATATGAGAAGCTTGTGGACGAGATATTCACCAAACGCATTGTCTGCGAAATCCTATTATGTATGCTACAAATATGTATGGAGAGAAGCCTGTTGTTTCGAGTGTTTTTCAAGGTCTGTGGGGGTCGGGATTTGAAGTGAGTGGTAATACTTAACTGTGATCAACACAATTTTACCTACGTAGTTCAAAATCGACGTGTAGGGTGTGAACAATGCAACTACCTACGCAGTTCAAATTCGACGTGTAGGTTGTTTATATAGGAAGGACTCCGATGAATTTTAGTGCTATTTCAAGATCAGAAAAAAACTTGTGTATGTAGTTTTGTAATCTTATGTTTTTTGGTAATGTCAGAATCTGAACATCTCATTACGCAATGCATACCCAATCGCAATCGCTCACGATGCTGTGTGCGATAAATATGTACGAGAAGGAGCCTACCGTTTTTTAAGTGTATTTTCGAGGTCATTTTCAGGTCATAGAGGACAGTATCTGCGGCGTTGTGAATGGTTGTGGTGAATAGTTTGTTCATAGAAGGGATCGACTCTGCCATTTTTAATGTTATTTCGAGGGCGTTCGAGGTCAATCCCTATGTTTGTGCGTACAATGACTGAAGTGAATGCATTCGGTCTGTATTTGGTCCTGAAGGTTGTGCATATGACGGGGTAAAAATTGTATTGTTTTGGTGCCATTCCAAAGTCATTTGAGGTAAAACTGAGGGTCAACTGTGGTAAACTGGTGATTTAGATAGCTTATATCAACGAAGGTCCACATGCTTTAATATTGTCACCTCGCTCTTTCCCACAAATATTGATTCTGGACGGCCAACTGGTCACTTGCAGGAATACTGTGTCGATGGCCCGGGATCCTCACGCTGGAGGCCATATAATTGGTAATTGTATTGGCCTTCTCTGTTGCTCCAACTATTGCTTGTACTAAACATTATTTCAACAGAATTAGGTGTTGATCATATGAGTCAGACGTTCGAGCTTCTCGTCATGACTCAAGGATGACCCAACGAAAAATACTCAATGACTACTCCACCATCTTAGTGCCAGTTTTGTGATATTCATTGGACTCAAGTTGCAAGTAAACTCTTCTCGGGCAGATACACAGTGCTTGCGATAATGTACGACCTCTTGTCACCCCCCCCCCCCCCCCCCCCCTCCCTCGCGGTTTGCCGTGCTGTTGAGACCTTGTCCCGCGGTAATCAGGTTTACCGATCAATGATGGGAAACCTTTCACGCACATGCGATTACAGTACGGGTTGCCACTCATTGGTCATTTATAATATACCAAACGTGGTCAGTCTTCCATAGGTTCCTCTTTTGAATATTTGATTGACTTTTATAAGGGGGTAAAATGGTAAAATTGAAACCTATAAACAAACCTTCCAGTTCGTGTGAACATTTGTGGGTGGTGAAACCAATAGCTGTCACCGGTTTTTCGTGTTACTATGTAATTATGCTTGAGGAAAGCAAAATTATCAATCAATCCTATCCAATTGTTCTCAATGATTCGATTTCTTCGATAATCCTCTACAGCGAGGCAATGGGCAATGATGAGCGGGCCTAATATTTCTAACGCACGTGCAGAAGCCTGACACGAAATGGTAACCACTCACCGGTAGAGACCAAAACAAATCATTTCTTGCTTATATGAAAATCGGACCCATTTCAACACTACAATATTTTTTTTAAACTATTTCTTCATTTTATACCCTTTCCATTAGCTCAGTTAGTTATTGGAAAGAAGATCGCAATGGTCCTCCAACCATTGTACGGCGACCAGACAACTGACAACTTGTTTCCAACCATTGTGTAGGAAAGGCCCGTGAAGAATATTGGTGTCTCCTCAATCCCCGAATTGCAGCTTTGACATAAACCCTTATATTCAGTTCCAGTTGGAACTACGGGGATATCTCCGCCATGGTATTGGAGTTCAGGGACTAGGTTGAAGAGCGCCCCCATCAGTAACAATGATCATCCATCTCCATTTCTGGGGTTTACAGTATTTGCTGTCTATCGTTTGGCACTATTCATGAGAGAACAGAATGGGTAGAGTCCAATCTTAAAATGGCGGAATGGCAAACCAAGGAGCCCGAGTCATCGAGGCAGTGTTATTGATCTCGGTTCAGTCGTTTCGACATCATAATGTATAGCAACCAGTGGCGTCACCAGACGTTTCGTCCTGGGGGCACAGAGGGAGCACATATACGTTGAGGGGGCGCAAGGATACTATTCCAGCGGAGCACCACCATGGGTTGGCGCGGAATCGTACAAGACAAAAGTGTTTGGGTTTATGCAAGCCTATGCAGCTGCCGGAAATGTCCCAACTTCAACAATGGCATTTTATGATCATTCATTTTGTAATCGGTGTCAAATGTGGACATTTTGTCGGACCTCAGTCCTATCGTTGCTCCGACTCTTCGGCCGAAGGTTCAACAAATGATGTACTTCTACAATCCACCAGGTGCTTCGATTTCCAAGTATGACTATAATGGAAAAATCAGGATCTCAACAGAAATTTCAGGACATTTAGCCAACCTTTAGCTCTACTGTCCCAACCGTTAAATTTTCCATAGAGCTTGCTGAGATGTCGGAAGACGGAAGCACGGGACGAATTCTATCACGTGGTACCCACACGAGCAAAGCCGAACTTTGTACAATTTTCAGTGCATTCGAGTCAATTTTGGCACCATTACTGCCTTCTTGTCATTAAAACAACCATTCGTCGGTCTTTAAATCAAACTGTAGTCGAAATAGTGACTACAGATTTTTTTCCCGAAATCCACACATCGCATAGGAGGGGTGGGGTTTGAGAGGCCGCGTTCCCCCTGCCCCCTCCCTTGTGCGACGCTACTGATAGCAACATGTTTAGGTGAATTGAATAAAACAAACCTAATACCACTTTCAATAATTCGGGTTGCAAGGGGAAGCATATTTTATGCACAAAATAGCATCTCCAAATAACACGAGACAATTGTGGCGTAGATAATCCTCCACTCCACAAAATGGAATACTGCGTCCGTTCGATAGCGTGCATGAATGCGTGTCAATATTCCCATATTCAATGGCGTTTGCGTCGGGTGGCGCGGGTAATGGTATCAGGGTCGATTTTCCTTCTGGTCTCCGACTAAGTGCGTTGCACCCCTTCCCTTTGTAGCCAAGGGGACGGTGAGGTTGACACCCAAACCCCCCTGCCCCTTCTCATCGCCATCACCCATCCTTGTCCGTGGGAATTCCCCTAAAGCCTGCCAGTCCTTCGCAGGGCGGCGCGACGAACGAGGGGATCGGGGCAAAGCCTCCGGAACTCCGTTCCTGAATAGAAGATCCCACGTTCGTGGTTTTCGCTGTGGAGCACGTGGTGGTGCTGGTGTTGCCGAGGGTCGTCCCCCTCACTGCTCCGGCCTCCTCGGCTCAAATCTGAGTTGGCGGGTCCTTTTGGTGCCCTGAAATTCCTCGTCAACTCCATGAGAATGCCCTTTCACAACCTGCCGACCACAGGCGCGTGGGAGGAACACTTCCAATCAGGGACAAGACCGGTGGCCAAATGAGCATAGAAGAGAGTTAAAACCGCAACTGCGCGCCAAGGGGCCCGCCGCAAAGTTTTGGGCGCTTTTGGGCATTTCCATTGAAGGTCAGTAATACTTTGGATTTAACTTATCTATCTTCACCTGAATTTTGAATCATATCTTTGCAACGTATTTTGTGGCGTTTCCTGGCCGAATCTCCGACGGCTCTTTTAAAGCTGTTCCCACCCGCACCGTGTCCCTGCCCCACAACTTGTGCCTGTTCCTGAGCACACACTTTTCAACAAGTGTTCGCGCCCATAAATTTATTGCTGATTACTCTATGTTAAATTTGCAAATAACCATATAAGCCAAAAGAATCACAGTCCCGCCAGGATGTCGACTTACCCCCCTTCGCCTCATATCTTCCCTTCGAAGAGCCTGGCGTTCCCTTGCTTCATTTCGATGCCGTACCGTGTGTCCTCATAGTTTATACCAATGTTCACTGCCGCGCACACACCACTTTCAACAAATGGTCGCCAACCCATGAATTGAAAAAAAATCAACAGATTCCGCCAGGTGGGTGGTCCTAGCACCGTAGCCTCGACCCCCTTCACGCCCAAGAAGCGATTGATGTTTGGTTTGTTTGTTATTCAACTAAACGGTCCCCTAACAGTAAATCGACAACGTCCAATTATTAGGGATCACACACCGACCTGGTTAAAGCCCGGTCTTATTTCAAACGGTGGGGATTGGATGAGACCTGTCTTTCATAATTGGAACAACCCACAGTACATTTCTGGTCAGTTCTTTGTTAAGGACATCAATTTCTGCACAAGGCACATCATATGTCTGCAACACATACATCTGCACATAATCACCCTCGCGCGTAGCGCAAACAATTGAGAATGGAGCAGCCCCCCCCCCCCGGAATTCACTCAACATTAGTGTTCATTTATTTGAACACGGTTACTGTTGGATATTCGGTTACAGTGTCAGTGAAATAGACTCTCGGGCCCAAATATGGGGAGGGGGGGGGGATGCTTGCGCCCCACCCGCATATTTGGGGGCGCTTTCCCCCCGTCCCCATGATCCGCCGCCCTTGGTCGTGAGACCGATGGCAGACACCATCCTTCAGTACATGCAGACAAGACCGATCTGTCATTGAGTTGGTGTTTTGGGTGGGCGCTCTCGATTTCAAGAACTCCTGGCAAGGCAGACCAATAGCCATGCCCCCATCATAACGACATGACAGGAAAGTACTGATGTTTTTTTTTTCATAACGGCAACACGCTTTATCCCGTCCTTACTAACCATTGTTGTGTAATTCACAACATCAAAATCATGTGTGGAGAAACGTATACAGTACTCATAACACCTTTAAAGGATAGACTCTTGGCTCTCATCAAGTAATTTTTACTGATGCCAATAGAAAATTGGGATGTATCCAAGAACCATCGACATAGGCTATGTTGGAATGGTTGGAAATCAAACGAATTTTTTTGGTTCACTCTTGACCTGGGCAATTCGTTCGAATAGACCTTCCTGTCCTTGCAATTCAGTTTCGTTATCTCCCCATCTTCCCACACCATCCCTACCCCTATCTTAAATCATATGTTTTAGAGTGTAACGATATACTAGTGGTGACAAACTTTAGGGATTGCGAAGCAATTAAAACTAAATGGAATAAATATCCCAAATATCCTATCTTATTAAGTCGGGTTCAATTACGACTGTCTCGGAAACTTTCTGCAATTTGCTATCCAAAACCCAATCCTAAGTTCTAATGCCCAACCATGACAGAAGAGATAATGGCTAAAATCCAAATCCAGTAATACCAATAATGAAAAAAAAAAAAAAACCTTCCGAAGTCAGCATCATGCTCAGTGTGCTAGTGCTCGCCATTAATTATAGCCTCAGCAATAAAGTAAAAATCTTTTTCCCAAGATACCCATATTATATTTTTTTACCGTATATTATTATCAACAACTGCAAAACCGTAACTTTTCGATGCCGTACCTGGCGAAATATATCAATAATAATTTTTATAGGTCCTCTCTTGTACTAAGCGTTAATAACCTGTCAATTGTTTCAGCATGTCAACTCCAGAAAGAATCGCATTAATATGCTACAGTCACAGGTAGTGATTTACAATAGAGTTAAACGACGACGACTGAAACCACCTAATAATAACGTCATTTGACAAAGCTCTCAGAGAATCTTCCAACGTAAAAATGGTTATTTGCATGTATCACTCCCGTAATATTGAGAAAAAATCGTTTGACATAGGAAAAAGTCATGACTTGATAATCGAATCGAAGGAATGGCCCATCCACTGTAATCAATCACCACAATATAACTCCCTTTTAACACAATGTTGATAGAAACTGGCTGACCACCAATCGTTATAGAGCTATTCTTCCAAATAATGTGGATCAAAAGTAGAGACAATCATCACAACAGTGCATATGGCGATAGTTGACATATAATGATGGAAAGATGAAAAAACATTTTTCCAAACCCATTGGCAATTATCAGCTGTACCCTTCACAAAAGTGCTCGCCATTAAATACGCCTCGCAATAGTCCCCCCCCGTGCCTTTACCAAATACCCAGCGTTGATTAGAATTTTACCAGTTATTATTTCAAAACGGCCAAAACAGGGAATTTCGATGCACGTAAAATGGCGAAATATATCAATAATAATTGGGTAGGTCCTCCCTTGGAATAATCGGAATACAAAAACCTGTTGTTGTTATTATCATTATTATTCTACAGAGCACTGAATGGCCGCTCTACGAAGAAAACAGATGCGCCTTTCAAAGTGGAAAGAAATGGAGAGAGAAAGAATATAAAAGGGAAAGAAAAACCTTAGTGATCTACGAATAGGAAAGTTTTGAGCGCCCTCTTGAATACATGGAGACCGAATTTGCTTCTCTGACGTCTAAAGGAAGAGTTCCAGAGCGAGCACCAACCATGAACCATCAACCATGAGGAGTCGCATCCTTTGTCTTAGAACGGGAGGAAAAACCGGGTAATCGGAGGACGAGCGAAGTCGGTGCCTGCAGTCATGAGGGTCATTAATTCTCTGCAACGTGTGAGGTAAGCCAAATATCAGGGAAGATGGCCATGTAAACATCTTGAATACGTTCTAAAATTTTGTTTCGGAAAACAAAGCGAACGTAAAGTTCTTCAGAATCTTCAGATGGATTGGAATGGGTCAACAAATAGTAATTCCAGTGAGAAAGTAAAATAAATTTGCGGACAGTAATACGACTAAAGTTGTCAAATTACGTTTTGACCAAATATCTAATAAGTCGCTGATTATATAATAATGTGAGGATCATCCGCATATTGGGTCATTTTTTACTTATAACTACCAACATGAAGACAACGAGTAGTTTTATCATTATTAATGTAAGAATCCAACTGGGCACTGTATCGGAAGACAGGCGAAAAGGGGTCACCTTGACTACAAACCCTCTCGATCGGAAAATATTTACAAATGACCGTCACCACAACCGAAAAGTGCCGTCTATGAAAAGTGAGAAAACCATCTCAGAAAAGAAGGCCAAACTAACAACACTATAGAGCTTTCCTACTCACGGGTGGGGGGGGGGGTTGTCCCCCCCCCCCCCACTTTTCCATCCCGATACGGTACATTTTGCTGATCTTGTTGGTACGACTTGGGGGCACAGTTGGCTATACGTCAAATATTATGGAAGATCTCGAAATGTCCCCGAAACAGCGATTTAATGGACAATTCTGGTGAAGAGGGAGAACCTCCTGCAGAATATTCTACTACGAGCGCCTATTTAGTGGGATGTCACTGATTCCATTTTTTTCCAACCAGGTGCAGGATAAGGCACTTTTCCTTATTTTTGCTCAATCAGGATCAATGTTACTGTTATTAACTGGAAGAAGTAATGGATGTATTGGTTTGAGCATAGGTTTAGTCGAACGCATGAATGATCAGGATTAATTTCGACAAAATTCAGACGTGTCAAATCTCATAAGGGTCATGCAGGTTTAAATTGAAATACACCAATTAGTGTATATGAGTATATGGTGCGCAGGCGAGGTCTTTACGAGAGCTACGGGGCTCCAGCTTCCCAAAATGCCCGGTTATGTGTGTGGAACATGATGAATGCGCCCAACAGGATAATACTCCGATGCCCTTTTACCGCTGGGAAAGAAAACCCTTCTTCTTGTGATCCATCACAACGTTGGTCAGGTCAGTTAACTTTCTACTTAGAAGCCCTATTCATCTGCATGAATTGAGAGCGGGGAGATGAATATAATCCGGGTCCTGTAGCGGTGACGCCAACCACGGGCTGGACACTGGCACCGATGCAAATCAATGTCATGATGCAAACGATATTCCACGACGTGATTTCTTCAAAACGAGAGGTATCCACACTTTTTTTTTTCTGTTTTTTTTTTTTTTTTTTTTATTGCCTGAACGCGTGAGTCTCTTCCTCCAAAGATCTCGGAAGTCAGATCTCTTGCATTGGAGAGACACAGTTTGAGTACTATGGGATCTCGGAAACTTGGTCGATACCAGTGTACCGTGCAGAGATTTCCTTGTACTGGCTTACAACATCATGGCTCTGACCGGGACCGCAAGTTGAGGGGTCTGCACAACATCAAGAATGCCAGGGCTTTCTCACCCATCGAAGTTGCGAATGTAATGGAATGGAGTCACTGTGAATTGAGCTACTCTTGCCCAATAGCAAACCATGTTGTTGGAACTGTTACCGGCCACCACAACCACAAACATGCTACTTTCTTGATGACTTTGAAGCTGTTGCTCCTCATTTTGATCCCGGTCACACAATTGTTATTATGGGTGACTTTAATATCTGTGTTCCACGGAAAATAGGTGCAAAGAACTACCACTAGCACACTAAACCTAGAATCCTAACAATCTATACGTGAGCAACGAGAATCTCAGATTGCTCACAGTCCTCATCATCCAAGAGCACTTGGTCTTGACGGTTTTCCATCAAAGGTCACATTTAAGGATGGTGTCTCTGTTCGTGCTGCCCCCATTACAACATATCAATCAATGTTTCAATTGTTGAGGGTAAGGTCCCAACTGAGTTTCAAGGGCTGCTAAAGTTGTTCCTCTGTATAAGAAAAAGAGTAGTACGGAATCTGTTCAAATTAGCGACGATAAGTGTCTTGTGCACATCATTCTAAAACCCTGGAGAGAGCTGTCTTGTGTCCAGCTTGGGACTACCTGATTCAGTACAACTGCTCTAGGAATATCCAATCTGCTTCAGTCAAATTGTTCCACTGACACCTGCCTGATTGACTTTTTTGATACTATCAAAATCAATGATGGGAGGGGGTCTTCTCACTGGTATGGTCAGATGGACACTAAGTAGGCCTTTGACACAGTTGATATGGCAAGTTTGTGTAAAAAAATTGGAGTTTAATGGGAGTGAGATCCACTGGCTGGTTTTCTTCATACCTCCTCAGACAGATCCAAAGTGTAATGCCTCTCCGGTCTATTGAGGGTCACTCATGGTGTCCCCAAGGAAGCATTTTAGGTCCTTTACTCTTTTTGTGTTATTATCATGACTGTCATTGCATGAATGCAGATTCAAATTATGCTTTATGCTAGACGATAGTGCTATTTTGTTTTCAAAACAAAAATGCTAAAGTCATCTCTCAAAGACTCGAAGGGCTATGAAAATCACACATGATTGGGTCATTGACAACAAGTTGTCTCTTAATGTTGAGAAAAACTGAATTGGACTCTTTTTTTTCCAACTCGGAACAAAATCGCAAAACTTAGAAATATTGATGAAGAACGATAACTACTCGCAAATAAGTACACTATCTCTGCTAATAAGGTTGTAGAGTATCTTAGCGTTTTGATTGATAACAGTCTTACCTTCACTGATACATGCTCGAAACGTCATAAAAAAGGCTAATTCCAGACTTGCATTCTTACATCGCCAAGCCAGCTGTCTCAACCGAAAGTGTCGGAAATTACTTTGTACGGCACTCATACAATGCTCGTTTTGATTACTCATCTTCATCTTGGTATACTGGTCTCAACAACTCACTCAAAACTAAGCTTCAAACCACCCAAAACAAAATGTGTCGTTTTATGCTTATGCAAGTGGCCCATATGGGCAGGAGGAGATTGCTAGTCTCGGTATGCTGACATTTGAGAACAGGGCTAAATTTATTCGGTTAAACCATACACACTATTTTATGGCTCCAATTCACCTTACTTATAACTACTAGTTTTACTAAAACGTCTGTAGTTCATAATTTATGGCACCCGTGCGAGAGCTTATAATTTCCAAGTTCCTGTGAACAAAGGGGTGCCTGGTGCCACATTTGTACCACTGTTGTACGTGATTGGAACGCTCTTCCTGATTGCATCAGATCTATCGAATCTACTCATACTTTTAAGGTTAAATTGAAGGAACTCCTCATTTAATGTTTATTGCCTGTCTCTCTCAGCGGACCTGGAGTCTGCTGAAGTCTCGCTGGGTGTGATGGTATGGGTGGGTGAGAGTCGGTGAGGTTTTTGTTTATTTTTGTATGTTTTCGTTGTGCGTTCCTGATTGTGCAATCGTTTTTTGTGGGACCCCATTGGAAATGGGCCATTTGTTTGGCCTAATGGGTGTTTGCTCCTGTGACCAACAATCAAACAATCACAGTCAAAACAAACTGCTTCATCTTTCAGAAGGAATTGGTAAAATTCCAGTAAACTCTTCCATTAGTAATAATACGAGAATTCAAAAGTGGTAGTAATACTGATGCTCAGATTTATAACTGAAATGAAATGGAAGAGTTCTCACAATTATCAATAAACTAAAGGAAACCAAGACACAATCTAGACGTCCTTGCTTAAAAGGCGTTTTTTGTCGCCATGGGAAAATCCGGTCATCCGATGATACACTCGCCAAACATCGAACAGCTGATAATCTTCCATAAGATCTAGAACCAACCTTGAAAATGGATTATGAGAATGCGGATAACTAGTAGTTAAATCGTTTAAAATGAGAATGATACTGAATTGTGAAGAACACACTGGGGGAGGAACCGAACGTATGTATGGCAAATGCAGCACCAGCCGTGGGTGGCGCAGGTAGCTATTACCACCTGACTGCAAAAACACTATGTTGAGTGATTTTTTCATCGATAGCGATATGCACGTTGATCATAAAACAAACAAAAACAACTTTTCCTGGTAAAGGCAAGCCTATAGTGGGCTGCTGCTGCCTGTATAGTATTGCCGAAATGTTACTAGTAGCCTCATCCGGTGCAGTCTTGCACTTTACAAATCATGATTAGCACCTAAAGCTCTATCTATTTGATCGTGCACTTTTGTCAGACATACAGGCCCGCATACTCGACTGGAAATGCAAGTACCTACGCGCCGTCGTTCGCTGTTTCTGTTTGTTTAAAAATTATTACGGTAGAATCTTGACACTTTGGTTAAGTATCCCGTATCCACTAAGCCGAATGTGACGGATTTTCATGATTCGTGCGCATGTACTGGCATGGAACCAATGAAACATTGCATCATCTGGTATTTATAGCCATGTTCCTACTATATATATGATTGTCTATGGCCGTGCGCGTAAGTAATTGATTTCTTCGTTATTGTTTGTCTCAAGATAGTGAGTGAGTGGTGGGTCGCACCATGCAAAATCATATTCACACAATTCGACACAGCAAGTTCATAAAACACTTGTTTCTATGGGGACACTACACATGCTGAACGTTTCGTATTCTCTAACAGTCCACAAAATGCTCCCAATGAAACCGCTCAAAACCTCTTCAATTACCCTAATAGCACCATACCCTGGTACCATCCAAATCCTCGTCTAATGAAACTCTGGCCTTATTCTCACGTTATCCTCTTCTAACCCAACTCACCCAACCCTACCCCTAACATTCACCAAATTTCCACAAATGTGATCAATATTTGCACTGGTGCTTTCTTACTCTGGGGTGTCACGTGTGTACACTATTACACTATCAGTTATGCGAAATTGGTCACACTCCATAGTGTCCCACTAGGCAATTTACAATGTTTGCAAATATTAACCACACCACTATCATAAGACAGGTTCTCTCCACGGGAGTTTCAAACTGCAGAAATCACTTCCTCCCTCAATCCACTCCCACACCACGTGCACCCCTGAATGAATGCTTTGTGAATGGATAGTTGATATTACCTTTAATCCTGATAGGTATTGAGTGGTGAGACCAGACTTGCAATTTCTTGATCAGATCAGTTCGGAATCGTGCAGACTTGCAGTTCCCAATTAGGAGTGGTGAACTTGGTGTGTTCTACCTCTACATTCGTACCTCCTGCCTTGTTTACATCAGAAACTTATAGTCCATTTTGCAATGGCGCGTTTCTGTTCTGAACCTAAAATAACTGGCTCCATCTTCGATAATGCCATGAATACATGAAATACGGCTGTTATCTATGGAATGCATGGAGTGGATTGGAGTCACAGTGGCAAGAGTCCGGAGCTAGACTGCAGGCTTCGGGAAGAAAGGTAGCCTGGGGTGCTACAAAATAGTAAGAACAACTGATAAAAGGAAATATTCAATATATAGGCAACTGAAAAATAAATTGAACACTATCACCTGAAATACTTGGAATTGAACGGAACAAAACACATTACCGGTGTCGACCGCACCACAAAATTTTCCGGACACCTCAATGTCCGCACCGACATCGCAGTACTTCGACACCAACAGCCGACCCCAGACCCTCATGGTGTCGACACCGTTTGTCGACACCAACACCGGTGTTGCTTTGCACCGCACTGGCAAGCTGTGACTACTGCGTTTTTTTATTCCTTGCCGAAGGCCGGAAGGAATCTAACGTCACGCAGAGGCGTATGTTGCTGTGTGTATGTGACGCTTACTCGTGTGTACGATAACTGGGCAACACAAGGGTACTAGTCCATGTACTTATGACTCGCTTTCATACAGCGTTTTCCATCGCGAATGCTATCTCAAAGCACTTTACATGTCATCTCCCTGGTCATTGGCATCTTAACAGTTGGGCTGTTCTCTACTCTCCCGCACGCCATATACCGTTGCACGGCTACTAATGTTCAAAATCTACGCAGTTGATGAACCTTATGAGCCTCCAGCTACTTACTGAATTTTAGCATCATGAATAGGCTATTGCGGTTATTGAGTATTAGCATCATTGAAAATTACCCCATCGAGTTATGGTGATAACAAAGTGTCAATATATTTAGGCTACTTTG
Organism: Sclerodactyla briareus; assembly: GCA_026419785.1. NCBI lineage: Eukaryota > Metazoa > Echinodermata > Holothuroidea > Dendrochirotida > Sclerodactylidae > Sclerodactyla > Sclerodactyla briareus. Next base: position 429,472 of record JAODTK010002654.1, read on the forward strand.
ACCTCAGATATGATAATGAACGGACTTCGCGTTATTGACTAAAGGTGTATGTGCGTATGTGGGATGCGGTATTCCATGGCATAATCGCATTTTTATAACCACATGCTGATCACAGGAGGATAGACTGTACGAGGATGCGGAAAGACCATAAAAATGCGGCAGCATATGCACATGGACGCTAGTCGGCATCAGGACGGATAGGGAAGATGTGCTGCGTTGACACACATAGTAATTTTACCAAATCCATGATCACTCCGAGTTATTCACATGACCTTTGCATCTGCGGCAACTATCTCTATATCCCTGCGGATAGAATAGAACGTGTTTCGGAATCTCCAGTGTCCCGGTGCCCCCCGCATCCCGCATTCGCACATATGGATACGAACAAGCGGTCACACACCGATACATCTACACTGGCACTCACACATACACACCGGTGTGACTATATACATAGATTTATTTTGATTTCGTCAAGGAGTCATAGAGAGATTCTCGTGGAAGAACGTAACAACTAACAATGATGTTCCCCACTTACTACACTTCAGATTTGGCAATCGCGTATTCACTTTGACAACAATGTCCATGTCAATGTCAGGGGATTGCTGCGGACAGGTGATGCGCACATTTCCCCCCACGAGCCAGTCGAATGACAGCCAGTAGTTCTTTTTCTTCAGGATGAAGAACCTCCTCTCTGTCTCCACCCCTGTCCGGATGATGTTTTAGACAACGCTGTCGGAAGGCTGTGTTGAACGTCGGCGTTAGATGCACTGGCCTTTACTCCTAGGTATATGTAGGCTTGCTCCACAGCTTCTTCTTTTGGCAGGTCGAACGCACCGTGTCAGGCGATCACATATTACACGTGCTGCGCCGGAAGCAGCTATCCCGCCCAATTTTGCCACCACCCAGGGTTTCCGTTCCCGGTAAAATAGCGGTTCCCACAGCGGCGCCGCCCCAATGCCTCCTCCCACCCCCGCAGCAGTTGTAGCCGATGCATCAATAACATTCTTAGCGCATCTTTCCCCAGAGATCTCACCGTTATAACCACCGGCTTAATTTTTTTCAAGGCGTTGTAACTCAGAATGTCACTGCGCGAAAGTGTCAATGACCACCGGGCTCCATGCTAGTTCATAACCCCGACCATCTCATCCCCCCAAAACCCCGAGAGTATCAGATTCCTGTTGGTAGCCAGTTTTGGCAGAAGCTTCAGGAAGTTACTCTTGGTTTCTAAGGGGATCAAGTCCCATGATCGTGCGAGTGCCAGCGAAACCAACGATTCTGCGTCGCCACATCATTTTTCATGTCAAGACCCTCATCAAGTTCATCATTTGTATCCGGCATCATATGTTCATACATGCTTACCATCACCTCCCGAAACTGTGGATCCCTTTCTGCACGCCTCGTGTCATCAGCATATCGTTTTGCCAGTGATAAAAATGCTGTGTCGTTCTTGAGGAGGAGCTTGAAATTCTTCCAGTAGGGTGAAGAATCAGCTGCAATGTAATCTTGCCTCCCTCATCCAGTGAAAGAAGACTCGAACGAGGTCTTCTGAATTCTCCTTGAAGTAATCGAGTTTGCCACTTCTTCCTCTTCTTCCTTTGCACGTCATCTCTGAAGTCAGCCATGTCGGAGTTGTGTGTACAAACTGAGGAATAGAAGGAGCAATTCAGTCGGTGAGAGCTTGTTCAAGTAATAAGATCCGTAACGTATAACGATGTGCTATTTTCATTCAATGCAAGAGCGAAATCACTGGGGGTCGGGCGGTGGGGGGTCGTGAGCCCCAACTTTGGTGCACTGTTTTTTTTTACCCTTTCCAACTGTCGCATCGGTTGACTCTGGTGCCGTTTCCTCTATGAACACCACTGCCCGTTGCTATTTGGTTGGATTGTATTATGAGGACGATCCCAGCTGCTCAATGAAAGAGAACCTTTCAGACAGAGGCGGTGCCAGCCTTCGGGAAGTGGAGGGGGGGGGGGGTTTGAAGAGTGCGGTAACAAATTTGTACCTCACCCTACTCCCTACAAAAAACTTTCGCTCAAACGAATTTTAGACGATTTTAGAGAATTTTCATTTTTTGTCTCTAAAAGGTTCTCCCCCGTGGCGCCGCCTTCTTTCAAAGGACACCAAGTTTTAAAACTTATTTGCTTACGATATGCTCATTTTCACTGACAGTCAAACGACCATCTCCCCAGTTTGTATTATTTTAGACAATACGATTCGCCAGAGTTTCCCACCAGGATGGGCCATCAGTGGTTTTTACCATTGGTACCATGGTTTAATACGCAAAAAAACCCTACAGAATTAGAGGTGAATCGGTGGAAAGTGTAATAGTTCAAATTCCATTACAGCCTATTTTGGCACCTGCAATTCTAATCAACTACTTAAAAATAATCACTTTTTCGTGGGGGTGGCGGCGGAGCGAATACTATGCATATCCACCAAGTTCCGCGAAAATCCGAAAAAATCGAGTAACATATTCAGATTAGACCAGTTTAGTAGCTATTCGTTGCTAATGTGACCATCAAAGAACAAAAAAACACCTGGTTCGAGCTACTCCATCTCAATTACATGTACATAGGTGTTGTTTGTTCAAATCGATACACTCCATATAGTTTTGCTAATAGTTTGACGACTCTTCAAGTTACCTCTAGAACCTCACGGTTGACCTTCAGTCTCTTGGGACCCCCGTGACATCAATCAATATCCACACGTTCCGTGAAAATTCGAAAATCGCATACATCATACAAGTTGAAACTAATTATTACAGATTAATAACGTAATCTAGGCTGAAAAAATCCGATCAGTTGAGAAACACTTGGTTCTAAGAATAAATCCGAAACAATGTAACCACACCTTGCTCTGGTTCATCAATATTCCTGCTAACGACTCCCAGTGATGTTACATAAAATATGCAACTTAAACCCCACCCTATTTAATTAGTAGAGTAGTTGGAGGGTGAATTAACAGTTCAAAACATTTGACCTCTTCACCTCCACGAAAAAATTCATTTGATAGCACTCAACGGTTTGGAGATATCGCTCTTAACGGGCAAGCAATGTACTCAATGTGGCAGCATGGTAGGGGTGGGAACACCAGGCGTTGGGGGAGGGTGAGGCTGGTCACTTGCCCAGATGAGGCTGGGTGAGTTGGAACGGTGGGTGGATCGGCCAGTGCCCATCCAGGCAATGTGCGCGTGTAGTTTTCTTCTTTTCTGCGCCGCAAAATCATGTTCACACATTCGACACAACAGTTCATAAGACATTGTTTCTTCTATGGGGATGTTACACATGCCGACCGTTTTCGTATTTTCACCAGTCCACAAAAAAATGCGCCACTAAACAAAACCGGCTCAAAACCTTCTTCACTTAACGATAGCTCTCCATACCCTGGTAACATTCCAAACCCTCATCTATATTGAACCTTTTTGAAACTCGCGCTCCGTAAGTGCACTTCGACCTGAATTTCACACCTAAAACGGCTAAAATAACCCACTTTTTTACCTTTCTCAAATGGTTTAGGATACTTAACAGATAGCTACAAACTAGGTCAACACAGCATTGGAAGAGATGAAATTTGTGTTCTTCCTGTGTACATAACTTTCTGTTACTCCAAGTTATCCTCCGTCATTTTCAACACCTCTGAAACGGCATTGAGCCAAATTACTGTGTAACATCAACGAATTTCCATGTTTTAATTCTATCATTCATTCCTAACTCGAGAACACCTTCCATCCGATCTCTTAGGTTCATCGGCGGCATGAAAAGATAAACATCTCATTCTGTTGTCCGTGAAAACCTCGTACCATTTACCACAGCTTTTCCCCTCCGTCATTTCAGCGTTGCAGCGAAAAAGTATATTTTTTTCCTTGTGTGAACCCCCTACATGGCTCCACCAGTGTTGCAACACTGTAGGTATGAGACCTAATTCAACGTAACACTTCAAACTCAAGAATTCCCCACTGGTCCGTCCTAAATTGACTAATTTTGAACCACAGCAATCGCTGTTTCAACGAAAACTATTAACATATTCTGAAGGAGAAACCTTTTCCCATCAGTTTCATTTACTTTTTGTTAAGGTATGATGATAAGTGAGAGAAAACTAAAAATTTCAGTTTATTACAAATTGTGAGTCAGCGGAATTTTCTGTAATTGCGTGCAATGACCTTGCGAACTTGGTTGTCGGGCTGGCGAAGTCAGTTGATCAGTAACTGGTGGAAAAGGTTTCAATATGCAGTGAGGCTGAGTGAGTCGGAATGAAACGCTGGCCCTTATTCTTCAGTTACTCTTCTAACCCAACTCACCCTCCCCAATCCACACACTAATCCTTAACAACATTTCCACACATGTGAATCAATATTTCACTGGTCTTGTCTACTTTGTGTATGGTTACGTGTTGTACACTACTACACTAATTGTGATGGTAATGCTCTATAGTTCTATTACCTCTGCTTGTAGGCAGAAACTTCGAGTCCATTTTATGGCGCGCCGTGTGTGAAACCTAAAAATAGCTGGCTTACATTTCGATAATGCCATAAAATACATGTCATAAAGGTTATATCTATGGAATGCTTGGAGTGATTGGAGTCACAGTGGCAGTTTTCGGGAGCTAGATCCGCAGGCTTCGTGAAGAGATAGCCTAGTGCCTTTATTTAGTGCCACATTAGTAATGAACAACTAATTAAATAGAAATATGCAATAGAACACTGAAAAATAAATTGAACCAATATCCATGAAATACTGGGAAATCGATTGACGAAACAAAAACATTACCGGTGTCGACCGACACCAGCAGGATTTTTCGGACCTCAATGTTCCGACAAGGACCAACACCAGCAACCGACACCGCCACCCGACACCAACACCAACATTTCAACCAGGACCCTCATGGTGTCGACAACGGTGTTGCTTTGCACCACACTGGTAAGCTGTGACTACTTACTGCGTTTTTTTATTCCTTGCCGAGGCGGTAGGAACCTATGCAGTCACGCAGAGGCGTATGTGTGTCACGGTATGTGACGCTTACTTGTGTGCGGAGAACGAGCACGCAAGGTTCGATGTGTTCTGGTTTGGTAGGACAATTGCGCATTGGCAGAGGAAGAGCCTGTTTGCTTTTGGGCCAGTTTCGAGGTCATTCGAGTCAATCAGAGGTCCAAATCTGAAAAAAAAATTGTACATGTTTTCCTTACAAGAAGTCCTCCCCACTTCACAAAACCCAAACTTTCTTATTCAGGTTGAAGAGCCTTGGAGGTCAGTAGGTTAGTTCATAGCGAGAGGGTGTTGCCATTTTTGTGGACATTTATTAATATGGCTTCCGTGCTTCTTGACGCAGAGGTGGCAACACACGACGAAAAGCCTTAACGAAACACATCCCCAATCCTTTAGGTGGCACACACGTATTAGCTTGAAGATTTCATCCGCCGAAAAGGTTATCCTTCCAAAAATGAGTCGTAATATTATTTTGGGGGTATAGCTGCTGCTCTGTGG
>JAODTK010002655.1:0-18552 GCA_026419785.1 Sclerodactyla briareus
GAAAGTCGCAAAACGCGACTATACCGCAGCCACCCCATGGGCTCTGTTCCACCGCCACCACCTAGGTGGCTCCTCCATCAGACAGAAGAGCCCGGATCCCCACGAGAGGGATCATCATTGTGCGGATCGCAACAGACGCGCCGCAGCGGCCGCACGCGCGACGGCCGAGATCAAGAATATCATCTGTTGCCGCCGGAACCAGGGACCGAGTCACCTGCCTGGCGGGGAAGCTCGGAGGGCATAGGAACGCTGCAGCCGCGCAACTCCGAGACTCGCTGAGACCCGCGCGTATATCACGTACCCGCTTTCGACGGGGCCACCCGGACCAATCGTCGTGTGAGCACGACTGTGAGCCCTCCTGCCGCAAGAAAGCGACGATGGGGCTGCAGACCCAGGTGAAGACTTCGGGGCCCGCGGGAGTGCCGAATGGGCGGGACCCACCAGCGGTAGCATGCCCCCTTTAGCGACGCTATGAATCGGCCTGAACGGTGCAGGCAATGAGGCGTCCGTAGTCCTCTCGCGTCGCCCGCCCCCTTTTGAGGAAGGATCGGGATTGCGGTAGCAAGGGCACCCCACCCGGAATTTTCCTTGAGCGACGGGCGAACCTCCCGTGGTGCTTCCGCCAGAAACGAGGACTGCGTAAACGCCCTCGTTTTCGCCTATGCCTTCGGCCTCCCCTTCAGCTTAGAGTTCCCGATGTCGGCGGCGCTTGCCGAGGCCGGCCTCCTGCCGTTTCTTCGCCTGCCGGGCCGGCATTGATGCCGTCCACAAAAATGGGTCTACGCCCAGGAAGGGCCAGTCCGCACAAAGCAGCTTTTATGGCCTCCGTAGATTATGACACGCCTCGATGACATGTCCCCGCACGCGCCCGTGGCTCCATATCGGACTGGCTGACGCTAGCTGCGATCACATTTCTGGTGTCCCGCCGAGAGCTGCGCCCCTCTACGGCGTGGAAACGCCGTAACCACGATTTCCACGACGAGCCGGTAGGCGCATGCGTAACACATGCGTACCGACGCGTCGGGGTCCCAGAGCTCCCCGGGGTTTCGAAACATCCCTCTTTGTGGAGTTCCCCGGGCGATGTACTCGAAGTGGGTGAACCCCCTCACCATCGACCGGCCCCACAGAGTGGTTGTCTACCGACCCGGCTGAAGGGATAGGCGGACGGTCGTCGCGCTGCTGTTCCGATCGGGACGGCTTTTCGGAGCCAATCCCGTTGGATGTGCGACCGCTCATCCTGAGCGTCACGGGACTGTATCCGTGCCGAGGAGGCCACTCCCCGCTCGAGCCCCGAGAAACCTTGGGTCTCCGAGGCGAGTGAACCACTGAAACAAAGGCGGCCCCACGGAACCGTTTGACGCCGGTGCGGGGCCTGCTTCCCAGGGGACCCGAGACTGCTCCAGAAACTGGTTTTCGGCATTCAAAACTGTTCCCTGAGGTAGGGGGAGGCGGGTTGTCGAGACGACCCAAACAAAACTCTCGCACGGTCGCCAACCTCTCGCTCACGTGCAGAAAGACCAGAGACTGGCCTGCCGCCCCTCCACCTCCGAGGGCTGCGTCGGTAGAAGTCCCCACGACGCCCCCCGAGCTGGCGGCCTGGGACCTGCCTATCGAGAACCCCCGCACCGTGGGGACCGGCCTAACCGCACCTCTGCTCTGGGGTCTTCCGATCGGTTCGTACATTTGAACCCGACGGCGCTCCTGCGCCACCCCAAATGGAGCCGTGTTCCCCTCTCAGGTCCTGACTCGGTGTTCGAAAACCATCGGAGCCCCTGGCTCCTAGTGGTTGATTCGGCTAGCCGGAGGCCAACGAGCGCCCCGGGGGTGTCTCGAAATCTGACCTTCAAAAGCCCTCGAGATGGCGGTCGGCTCTGCCGGTCCGAGGCGCCAGCCCAAACGAGAGTTGGCCTCCGTCGGAGCCTTGGCGTTGGTTCTGCCATGCCCCAGGATCGTAATCAATTTGGTCGGCTGACAAGGTCTGGTGCTCCTCATGCGCCGGGCCCCAGCCGAGACATCAGCCGCCTCGGACCGAAGGCAGACCAAGCGCCCCAGGATCCGAAAACCGAGGGGAAGGGCGGTTGCGCGCTGTGAAAAAAAAAAACGCCATGGCGCTTCTCCTTGCGCCGGGAATCCAACCTCCAGCGTCGGCCTTTCATGAGGTCCTACCTCGGTGACCGACCTACGGGGCCAAACAGGAGTCCCTGGCCCTCGGGGGCCTTGGCCCAGTCTACGAGTTCCAGACCGCTGCCTGCAGCGCCTAGGATCCGGGACAGTCCGTTCTAAAGACAGCTGGCGCTCCTCGCGCCCCAACAGCTAGAACCAGCCGCACGGGCACCACCTTCTCTGGCTGCGTTGTTCCACCGGCCGGCTACTCCGCCCACCGGGCCCAACCGATGTTGTCGACCCCTTTCGGAGACCGGACCCGGTGTCGGACGCGGACGTCGCCGCTTGGTCGGTTCGGCGGCCGAAGCCGATCTGGCGCCCCCGCGGCGCCCCTTCCTAAGAGTGTACGGATTCTCGGTGTTGGTCCACCGGAGACACAGCGTCCCGGGGGTGGTCCGGCCGAAGCCGACTCCGGCGCGTTCCGCCCAGGCGACCTACAGAGCCGTTCGGAAACCCTCGAGTACGGACTCGTGTCAGACCCACCGGAAGCCCGGCTCCAGTGGTTGTTTCGGCCGGGCAGAAGCCGAACGGGGTGTCCGCCGGCGCCCTAAACCGAGCCGTCGTCCCCTCTCTCGGAGTCCGGATCTTGGTGTCTATCCCACCGAGCTCCTGCTCCAGATGGTCGGTTCGGCCGGCAGGAAGCCGACGGGCGCCTCCGCCGGCGCCCTAATCGAGCGCCGACTCCTCACGGAAGTCTGGATCTGGGTTGTCTATCCACCGGAGCCCCCTTGCTCACGATGGCGGTTCGGCCGGCCGACGCCGACCGGGGCTCCCCACCGGCGCCACTAACCGAGCCTGTAGACCCCTCTCGGAAGTAGGACCTCGGAGTCCCAAAACACCGGAGCACCCCGGCTCATTGTGGTTCTGTTTGGTCGCGGCAAAGCCGACCCGGCGCCCCGCCGACGCCCTAACCGAGCCGGCGACCTCGGGGTCCGGACCTCGGGGTCCGACCAACCAGAGCCCACGGCTCCCGGTGGTCGGTTCGCCGGCCTGAAGGCCGGCCGGGCGCTCCGCGGCGCCCGCCGAGCTGTGAGGGGGGACCCTCTCGGCAGTTAAGGACTCGGTATACGACCCACCAGTTCCCCCAGGCTCCGGTGGTCGGTTCGCCGGCCGAAGCCAGCAGGGGCCTCCGCGGCGCCATCTAACCGAGCTGCAGATCCTACGGAGCTGGATCTGGGTGTCTAATCCACCGGAGCGCCGCTCCAGATGTGGTCGGTTCGGCACGCCGAAGCCGAACGGGCGCTCCGCCGGCAACTAAAACGAGCCGCCGGATCCTCACGGAGTTCTGGATCTGGGTGTCTAATCCACCGGAGCCCCCGATCCTGATGGTACGTTAACCGGCCGACCCGACCGGGCGCTCCAATGGCGCCCTAACAGAGCCGCTCGCGACCCTTCGGGTCCGCGACCTCGGAGTCCAATCACCCCCCCTCCCCCCTTCCCCGGCACCCGGCTCCTGGGTTGGTTTGGCCGGGCAAAGCCGACCGGCCGCCCGCCGGCGCATAACCGAGCCGTCGACCCCTCGGGTCAGGACTCGGTGTCCGGACCAACCAGAGCCCCGCCCCCCGGTGGTCGGTTCGGCCGGCCAAAGGAGGCCGGGCGCTCCGCCGGCGCCCGCCGAAGAGCTGTTAGACCCTCCTCGGAGTCGACCTCTGTATCCGATCCACAAGCTCCCCCGGACTCCGGTGGTCTGTTCGGTGGACGAAAAGCCGACGGGTGCTCCGCCGGCGCCCCACCGACCGTGACCTACTCGGAGGTCAGGCATCGGTATCCGGATCTACGGAGCCACGGATCCCGGTGGTCGGTTCGGCCGGTTGAAGCCAGCCGGGCGCTCCGCCGGCGCCATAACCGAAGGCTGCCGACTCCTCCGGAGAGTCTGGATCGGGGTTGTTAATCCACCGGAGCCTGTACTGCTCCAGATGGTCGGTTGGCCGGCCCGATAGCCGACCGGGCGCTCCGCCGGCACCTAAACCGAGCCGCCGACCGAATCCTCACGGAGTTTGGATCTGGTGTCTAATCCACCGGAGCCCCCTGACATCGGATGCGTCCGTTCAGCCGGCCGACGCGACGGTGCCTACACTGGCGCACTAAACCGAGCCGTCGACCCCTCTCAGGAGCCGGACCTCCCAGAGCCAAATCCACCGGAGCACCACGGCTCCCTGTGGTTCTGTGGCGGGCAAAAGCCGACCCGGCGCCCGCCGGCGCCCTAACCGAGCAGTCGACCCCTGGGTGTCGGACTCGGTGTCCGACAACAGAGCCCCGGCTCCCGGTGGTCGGTTAGGCCGGCCTAAGAGGCCGGGCGCTCCCGCCGGGCGCCCGCCGAGCGTAGACCCTCCTTCGGGTCCGACCTCTGTATCCGACCCACAGAATCCCCCGGGGTCCCGGTGGGTCGGTTCGGCTGGCCGAAGACGGCCGGGTGCTCCCCGGCGCCCACGAGCCGTAGACCCTCCCGGCGTCCGACCTCGGTATCAGATCACCGAAGCCCCCGGCTCCCGGTGGTCGGTTCGGTCAGCCGAAGCCGACCGGGCCCCCACTGACGCCCCAGGATCCGACGTTATGGAGCCACCCGGATATGAGGCGGCTTTCCCGAACTGGCGCTCCAATGGCGCCGGGGTTTAGGGAGAACGCCCGCCCAGCCGGGAGCCGGTTGTGACAAACCGCCGGATCCCTGGCTCTAGGGTGATTGGCCAGCCGGAGCAAACGAGGCGCCAGTGGGGCCTCGAAAATCTGACCTTCAAAGCCTTCGAGATGGCCGGTCGGCCCCGCCGCTTCCGATGCCCCAGCCCCGACGAGCAGTGGTCTCCGTCGGAGCCCCTGGCGATTGGTTTCTGCCGTGCCCCAGGATCGTAATCGATTTGGTCGGATGAAAACGGTCTGGTGCTCCTCATGCAGCAGGGACCCCAGCCGAGCCATGGGGCCTCGCGACGAAGCAGACAAAGCGCCCAGGGATCCGAACGAGAGTCGGTTCGGCAGGCTGGAAAAAACAGGGCCTGGCGCTTCTCATTCGCCGGGACTCCAACCTCAGGCGGCGGCCGTTCATGAGGGCCGTACCTCGGTGACGCTACCGGGCCAACGGAGTCCATGGCCCTCGGTGGTTGGCCCAGTATACCGAGTCTGACCGTCGTGCACCGCATGCGCCCCTGTCGCCTTCGGACGGCCGGAGCGCCGGGATGCCCTACTGCGCCCATTGGATCCGACAGTCCGAGCCACCCGATAGTGGACGGTCGGTCGCCGGCTTTCGCCGACTGGCGCTCCACTTGCGCCTGGGGTTCGGGACCGCCCGCCCAGCCGGAGCCGGGTGTGACGATCCCAGGTTCATTTCCCCTGCCGGAGGTAAACTCGGACACTGCCTGGTCGATCGACCTGAGTCACCCCAGAGACCCGCCCGGAGGGAGTTAGTCCCCCCGCGGTTCTGGAACCTGCTTACCTGGCTCTTCGGCTGTCTCCAGCGATGAACTGCGGGTTGGCTGTCTCCCCGTATGAACTGCGGGTTTGGACCGTGAAACCACCCTGCACCTACGAAACTCCCAGCCACGGGTCCGACCATGGGGTTCCCGAGACGATACGCAGTCAGGTGTTCTTCCCACGGCTGGTCGTACGGCCTGCGTGGAACCACCTTTGCCGGGCCGACGTCGTTTCCGGCACGGCGATCCATGCGTGCTGAGCAAGCGGTTGTCTGCCCGCATACGATGGTCTCCCCGGCTCTTATGCTCCTCCCAGGATGTGAACAGCCGAACTTCCTATGAAAAACATCAGTCTATCTATCTCGCCGTCTCTCTCTCTCGCGCTCTCTCATTCGTCGACGACGCACGCGAAAAAAACTTCCCACGCGCACACCCGACAGCAACCAAACCACCACCCCCGGGCCCGGGAAGGGACGGGGAGGGGACAGGGACCACCCGGGACGGGACTGGGAGTAGGCCGACCCAGAGGGAGGGGTGAGGTTAGGGGGAAGGAGGAAAGGAATCCGGACGGACCACTTACGAACCCAAACACCCCAAAAAAACGCCAAAGCCCACCAAGCGAACCTACCGCGAGGTGAGGACAGCCAAATGGGGGAACACACAAGTGATGTGAGGCAAAGGGAGGGTTACAACACACACTTCACTACGTTAGGCGCAGCCTGGAGGCTGTTAGGAACGTACCTACGCGCGACGGACGACAAAGAAGAGAAAGAGAGAAACAAAAACGGACCGAAAACTCCGCGGAAAATGAAAACACAACTTATTTCCAAATGCTTCTCCACGAGCTGGAAGAGTAGCTACGGTCTTCAAAACGGTTTTCACCAACCGTAACAACTTCTTTGGTCAACATTTTGAACTTTTTCCATGCGAAAAACACTCGTTGCAGCCGAATAGTCTGGAAAAAAGAGAAGGGGATTGGGTGGCCAACCTGGTAACTATGTTAACAATGCCAGCACTCGGGAGCATATTAGGGTGGTGCATGGTCGATAAGGGAAGTAGAGTTAGGTGAAATAGATTGTGACGATCCCAGGTCCCTTTCCCCTGCGGAGGTGAACTCGACAACAGTCTGGTCGATCCGACCTGAGTCACCCCCGAGACCCGCCCGGAGGGAGATAGTCCCCCCGCCGTATTGAACCTGCTACCCTTGGCCTCCCTGGCTGTCTCCCTCGAGAACTGCAGCGGTTTCGGACCCTTGAACCACCCTGCACCTACGGATCTCCCGTCACGGGTCCGACCATGGGGAGGCCCGATACGGTACACCGTCAGGCGTCTTCCCACGGCGGGTCGTACTGCATGCGTGGAACCACCTTGCCGGGCCGACGCATTCCGGCCCGGCGCGCTCGCTGCTTGCGGAGCCAGCGGTTGTCTGCCGGGATGGTCTCCCGGGCTCTCATGCTCCTCCCAGGATGTGAAACGCCGAACTTCCTTGAAAAACATCACTACCTAACTCTCCCGTCTTTCTCTCTCCCTTCGTCGCGCCGCACGCAGAAAAGTCCACGCGCACCACGCGGGAAGCAACAAAAACAACACCCCCCGGGCCCGGGAAGGGACAGGGAGGGACCGGGGACCCCACGGGAAGGGACTGGGAGTAGGGACCCGAGGGAGGGTGAGTAGGGGGAAGGAGGGAATCCGGGTGATGACCAACCTACGAACCCAAACACCCCCCAAAGACAAAGCCCAAAGCCCCAACAGGCACTCCGCAGATGGTGAGAGACACGCCCCACGTGTTAAACCACACAAGTGGACGGTTAGGCAACGGGAGGTACACACATACATCCCTACGGTAGGCGCCGCTAGGCTGGAGTAGGAACGTATTTACGCGCGACGGCGACAAAGAGCGAAACAAAAACGACCAAACATCGCGAAACGACCAAAACTCTTTTCCAAATTGGTCTCCACCGAAGCGGATGTGTAGCTTCGGTAGCCAACATGGTGCACCAACCGTAACAAACTTTTGTGGTGAAAATTTTTGAACTTTTTCCATGCGAAAACCAATCGTTGCAGACGACTAGTCTCGCAAGAAGAGAAGGGCGAGGGGTGGACAAACAAGGTACGATGTTAAACTGCCAGTGGACACTCGTAGAATATGGGGGCATGGTAGATAAGGGGTAAGTAGAGTAGGGAAAATAGATACAGGATTTTGCAAGTAAGTACTTTAAAATTGGCCCCAGGCCCGAATGGGTACTGGACCACGAATCTGAACACACCCAATAGCCCTCTACAATCGGACTGTTACATGTAACTTGAAGAAAATTTCAATTGGAGCTTGTGGGAGAGATGCAATTCAAGTATTATTGTGAAAAAATTTCATGTGAAATGGGCCACGAGCCCAAATGGGACCTTGGACTAAAAATCTTGGAACATCCCGAAGCACGGATGTCAGGACCATCATGATGACCAACAGTCACACGTGACACTGAAATTGTAAGAGGAGACAGCCGAAATGTTCCATATGACCCTACGGTGCGTGAATATATCCCCGCAACATGTAAGGTGTCTGGAGATTATGGTTTTGGCGTGTTGTGCCCGGCGTCTCCGCCGCCGCCGCCGGCTTTGCCGCCGCCGCAGCCGGAAACGTTAGGCGTTAGCGCTCTCATTCTTTAACACTTTCATCGTGACCCAAACTTGGTACACATGTCCGTAGAGTAAAATCTCGGATTAGTTCGAAAATGGGCTATAGGGTATAGTGTTGCCCTATTTGCAGGTTTTCGCAAAATTTTCAAGTTTGTGCGGATTACACGAAAGGGTGGTGTGGGTTAGTTGTGGAGCCGAAAACATGGCTGACAATTTCAAGGTCATCCGAGGCCAAGTAGGTGGCAGTTCTTTGGCCAGTAGCTGATTATAGCATAATGTATGTGATATTCAAACTTCATTGGCTTCATTGAAACTTGGTGATAGGTGCCAACTATCAGTGCCGATTGAATTTCCCAATGTGGCGCGGTCACTGGAGGTATCGGTGCAGGACTTAATTTGCATATAGTTGGCCAATAAGCAAGAGGCCAAATTCTAAAATTTGTTGGATTATCACGAAACTTGGGGAGTATGACCTTCTAACATGTTCCCGATAAATTTATTCAATTGCGTTGAAACACTGAGTCATTTATGTGTGTTTAAGTGACATATTAGTTGCATAATTAGAATAATAATGCAATTATTTTCTCAACTTTAGGGATTTGACGAAACTTTGTGAAGTATGACCTACCACCAGTCCTGATAACTTTATGCAATAGCTCAAGATCATGAGGGTAAAAATTTGTGGGACTAATTTCATATTGGTAGTGTGTCTGATCAGTCAAAATGATGAGGTACTATTTTTTTCGCAATAACATTGGACATGTTCATTGGAATGCAATTAATTGCTTCTAGGAGTGATGCATCACATGCGGTGTAACAATTTTTATAAGAGCCGCCATGTCATTGAAGGTCATTAAGTCACTTAGGGGTCAAAAAACTGATTATAGTACTTTTAGGCAATAGTACTGGGCATGTGCATTAAAGGTCATTCGGGCTGGGTTCACTTAGGTCAAAAACTGTTTTTGGCTATAATCGGAGAGGAATATCTGCGAGGCTGGATGGTTCACCATTGCTATATTAATTGTGACATGCATGTGTTTGGACCTATGACCTGATTTGACCTCTGTGGGTGGCCATGTGGTTAAGGCGAATATTGAATAAATGATGTGCTTATTTTAAGACGCACCTTGTCCGGGGTGTAGGGTGCCTCATACAATTAACAAGTGCATTGAATGGAATTGCCCATTTACCTGTACACGTTTCGCTTCACAAGTCTATAAATGTCTTCTTTCAAGAATATATTGTCCGGTTCGTGTTACCAAATTGTTTTTTGAATAAGAGATGCAGGGAAGGGATATATACGTTGGCGGTTTACCCGCCCGACACTTTCTAGTAAGGTACTGTTCCACATAGGGACAGTTCAGAATGTTCCCCCATAAGGTTGCTGCAATGTTTTTGCTTCGTTTTATATCTCTGGGTGAGGAAAGCCAATTGAGGCTCATTCCGGGACATGTGATGAATCATGATGGCAGAGAAACAGGGAGAATAAAGGAATATGCCATCTACTTGACAAGTACTCTAAGACAAGACAGGTGTGTTACATGCATTATCCTTTCGCTCTAAAAAAGGTTGCAAAATCCTTCATCAACAGACTCACGTGAAAGTTCAGCTGTCATAACAATGTTTGTTTCTGTTATATCCCTCCCTTGGCGGAATCCGGAACCTGCACAGCATGTGGAATATCAACGACATTTAGGCTAACAATTGCCAGTCCGGCGAAACAATGTCCACTTAATGTCCCTGATTAAGGGACAGCAGAACAGATGCAACACAGGCACTGGAAGGCCATTTTAATGTCCAGCAGGCCTGAATCACTACCTCATGGTTGAAGACTCAAGAAGAAACAGGTCATAACCATTAGACGGGTCTACCTGATGTCCGGGTCCGAGTTCCTGGGGTTCGATGTTCCCCGTTTTTTTTTCGTATATACGGTTCAATGGCACCCAAATTAGTTCGATGTTCCCAGGAACATCGAACCAGGGGGTATGTCAATGTTTCATCGGGAACATGACATACCCCCCCCATTGGACGTACAGTAAAGTGCCTGAAATGGTAGTGCTGGGCTCATACACAGCGCTTAGATATGGCCGTATACACAGTTACAGTTTTGACACCGGCTGGCAAGAAGTCCTCTGGGTAGGGGTCATGCCGTAAAGATTGCATCTTTACGTTGATAAACCGACCGACTGAAAATTCAGATGGATTACCCTTCACCCTAGTCATTATGAGATGAATTTTTCAAGCATTCCCATTTTTAGTGGTGTACGAATATAGACTATGCTGTCTTAGTGTGAACACACAAGGTGTCACAAAGAGACTAGAACAAGCAGTCCGACGAGTCCAAAAACCCTTTTGCATTTCTCAATGATATTTACCATCATTACATATATGAATAATGATTAGCAACAAAACTTCATGGTTGTGAATATGTGAAGTATGAAGACTTACCCCATATTGGGACCATGCACCACACCCCGCGCCATGAACATCTGGCAATGACACAAAAGCCGGGTTGGCCCCCCCCCATCCCCTTCCTTTTTTCCCGGCGAAGGCGTCCTAGAATTGGGGGCGAAGGAGGGGACGCCCGTTGCAATAGCCGGAAGGGGAACAGTTGGGGAGGGAGAGCCATCTGGGGTAAGTATCTACTTCACAGATTCACAAACCAGTTGAAGTTTTGTTGAATCTAATTCAGAGATCAACTTACCCCATATCGGACCATGCACCAGACTCGCACAGGGCCATGGCGGTGGGCCGTGCCATCACGGTGGGCAGAGATTTGGTGGTAGATGATGGCAGGACAGTTCTGTGAAGACACCTTTCAGCGAGTTCCAATACGTGCCGTGGAGGGTAGGCTGATACACAGGATTCGGTTGCGAACGGGTGGGACCAGCTCCAGCGACATGCCGTTACGCTGCGCGGCCAGCCACAGGCCCTGGATAGGCGCCCTTGTCCGAAGAGCGTACCGGCTCGGAGAAGCCCGACCTGACGGTCCTGGAAGAGACCGTAGGACGACCAATCAGACTCGGAGAGCTGATCGCTCCGGATGGCCGGACGAGCCGGAGCGGGGGAGTCGGTCTACAGTCTGTGGAGGGCCAGTCCGAGGATCTGGGCCGATCCATGGCTCGGGAGAGCGTTTCATGGCTGGGGAGAGCCGATCTGGCTCAGGATGCTCGGAAGAGGAAGAAAGAGGGTCATCAAGCGGTGGGGGGCAGGGAGGAGAACCGATCTTTCTTCGAAGTGCCGGAAGAGTCAGTCCGAGGCTAGGGATAGCCGGAAAATGGACCCGCGAATCCGTAGCGACGGCGTGGTCCGGAAGGCCAGAAGAGAGACCGGGCTCGGAAAAGCCGATCGTACTCCGAAAAGGCTGAAGGCTGGAAAGCAGATCCACGGCGGGAGATCCGATCAGGTCCGGAGGAGTCGACCCACGGCTCCGAAGAGCCGATCTGGAGAGAACGGAAGAGTCCGCCCAGGCTCCGGAAGACGATCAGGAGGTCCGAAAGTCGGGGCCAACGGCTCCGGAGGACGGGCAAGCGATTGGAGAGCCGATCCAACGGCTCGGGTGAGCCGTTTCACGGATGGGGAGAGCCGATCTGGCTCCGGATGCTCGGAAGAGTCGATCAGCGGCTCTGGGGGCAGGGAGGAGAACCGTCTGGCTTCGAAGTTCCCGAAGGTCAGTCAGCGGATAGGGATAAGCCGGAAACCGATCCGCGAATCGGTAAGCTCCGGCGTGGTCCGGAATGCCGGGATCGGAAGAGCGACGACGCCGGAAAAGCGTGGAAGGCTGGAAAGCAGATCCACGGCGGGAGATCTGATCAGGTCCGGAGTCGGCACACGGATCGGGAGAGCCGATCAGGAGGGGCCGAAGAGTCGGCCCACGGATCCGGAGAGGCTGGTGAGAGAGCCCCGACCACGATGGAGAGCCGATCAGGCGGCCGGGAAGAGGCGGCCCACAGCTCCAGAGAGCCGGGAAGCCAACCTACGGCGGAAGAGCCGATCAGGAGGTCCGGAGAAGTCGGCCCATGGCTCTGGAGAGCCGGGAGAGCCGACTCCCTAGGCTCGTGAGAGATGATGGTCTCGGAGAGCCAGAAGAGTCGGCCCCAACGGTGAGCCAGAAGAGTCGCGCACACGTTCTGGGAAGCCGGGAGGAGAGCGGACTCTCGCTAGGGAGAGAGCCGATTTCCCTGGTGGGCAGGGACGGAGTCGGTCTGCAGCTCTGGGGAGCGTTAGGGCCCTGACCCATTGACTCGGAGAGAGACGGAACGAGACAGCTCTCTACCGGATCGGAAGACGGATCTTGACGCGGAGAGCAAAGGAGTGATTCAGCAGCTCAGTGAAGCCGGGTGGGCCGCCCAACGGCTCAGGAGAGCCGATTTGGCTTCCGGGAACGGACAGAGTCGGTCGAGGCCTCTGGAAAAGGCGATCTGCGAGATGGAAGATCCACGGCTCAGGGCGAGCCATGGAGGGCGGAGGTCGGTCCACGGCGTGGAGTGTGTGGACGTGGCTATGGGTTGGCGGAAGTAGGGCGAACTCCTGGGCTCGGGGAGCCGACCCATGGTTCGGAGGGGCGGGAAAGAGGTCACGGCTCCGGGGAGCGATCCCCGACTCTGGAGATCGACCTATGGCTCTAGTGAGGAAGGCCAGGGCCTTCGGTTTGTCAGAGGGTTGTGGCACGGCCAATTGTGTCGGGGGCACGGCTGGGAGAGGAGCATGGCGGGCTCCGGTTCTGGCCGTAGCCAGTGAGCAGGCTGAGTCGAGCGAGCGTACCGGCCCTGGGGCGAGGAGAGGATGCTCTTGCCACTCGGGCTGTAGCTGGGACTGAGTCCAGTGTTAGGGCAGAGCGTTCGGCGGATAGACACGTGTTAGAGTCGATCTTTCCGTTGATCAGTCAACCCAGCGCCTGAGCACGTCGATGGACTGTGCTGTGTCCCCGTAGTCGGTGCAGAGGTCCTGGCGAGTCCGCCGGTCGTCGATTGTAGATGGAAGATCGTTCAAGCGTCCAGGAGGCCATAGTCAACTGGAAACCTGTCCCTGAGGCGAAAGCTAGGAGAAGCTATCGTCTTGAAGGAGGTAGGCGTCCTCAGATCGACGTAGTGAGCCTGGCCTTCGGCACAGGTCATTAAATCTTGCGGATTTTCGGTTGAACAAACAATTGTTGAGGGGCTGGAAGTTGCGGCCGGGCGACACTAAGATGCTTCTATGACGCCTTCTTTAGTCAAGACAGCGGATTCCTCCGCTGTGACGGGCGGCGGGTACTGGAGTCTCCTATGGAGGCGAAACCAGCGGAGCCGCCGCTATGGCCAACCACGAACCCTAAACCCTTGCCAAACCCTAAATGGGGGAGCAGTGGGGCTGTCCTTTTTACTTGGGGATTGGAAAGCCGCGAGCAGGGCGGGCTCCGGCGGCGGCGGGCTCCTGAAAAACCGATAATCCGGGACGCGTTGTAACGCTCTCCCCGGGCGTGGTTCTCCAGACCGGGTCTCCCCGGGATGGACGCCCACCGAGGCGGGAAGGCGGAGGCCAGAGTAACGTTGGGGGGTGAGTGGAGACGCGTGAGGCTGCTCCGGAGATACTGGTCTGACGCAAGAACGAGAGACGAAGTAAGATGACCTGCGCCGGTCGACGGCTCGTGCACTGTAATCCCCTCCCCCCGGATAAAGGCTGAACGAGGGAATGAGGAGTGGTTCCAAGGAAGTGGCCAGATCCTGTATGCGTCTGGGAAGCTTCTGAAAGCTTCACACCGCTTTCCAGAACCTAAGCTCCCCATGTGACGGTGACTTTGGACGGGCCGTCGATCCACCAACCACGTGTGGGTGATAATATCGGTCCGCAGCCTAGACAAGGGTATCCCGAATGGACGGCATGACGGGTCGGCTCATATGCATTGCAGGGGCCATGGGGTGTTACACGCGCGGGGAGGAACTGGCTCGTAGGCTCCCCCGCGCCGGGAGGCGGACTCCAGTCCGGACGGGGTGATACGGCCCACCCACACCGGAACCGGCTTTCGGTCGGCTCCCTCCGCGCGGGGAGGGGGCTTCGGCTCGGACGGGGGTGATACGGGCAACTGCGCCGGAGGAATGGCCCGGTCGGCACCCTGCCGCCCGGGAGGGGCTCCGGCAGGCGGAAGTGCACGGCCAACCAGCGCCAGGCCGGCTGAGTGGGCCCTCCGCGCCGTGGAGGGGCCTCCGGCCCCCCGAACGGGGGGGGGGGTTGTTACGCACGCGCGCTGGACGGCAACGACAACAAAGTCGAGTGTGCGAGAACAGCCGAAAGGAATGGCGCGGGCTGGCAGCAGGCCAGGACTGTGGCTTGCCAGGCCGATGATTGGGCCTGAAAGACCCCACGGCGGCAGGCTTGTGGGGTATGTATCCAGCGCCAGACAGGTCAGCCGGTCCGGTCTAGGGCCCGCCGACCCGGCTTGGTGCACACAGGGCACCGGCACTGACCATGACGGGCGGGTTACTGAGTCCAACCGAGGCTCACCACTGGCCGGACCCAGTGGGTCCGCTCCCTCCGACGCGGGAGGTGTGATCCGGGCACCGGACAGGGGGTGACAGACCCGCGCGGGCCGGCTGAGTGTCAGCCCCTCCGAGCCGGAACCGGTGTGCGAGACAGCTGAAGCCAATCGCAGGCTTTAGGATCACCCGGACAGGTCCTAGGACCGGGATGATCAAGAGCTCTATGCCCGGGGGATGCAGGCTAGGACCGGACTTATACAACCCTGCCCTGAAGGGGCCCGAGCTCGTAGTCTTCGTGGTACGACCTTCGCCTTCTTCCACCCAGGGGTCTTTCTCGAGGTCCGAAGACGGCCAACATCCCTCTGGCGCGATTTCCCCTGCCTGCTGCAATTCCGACGCCGATGTCCGCACCGGGCCTTACGGGCCTCGGCGCAGAATGACATACCCCGACCCATTATCCTCATCGATTTGGCCAGACAGCGGGGAAGTGATGAGCCTACAAACAGCCATTCTCCAACTAGGAGAAGGGCCGCTGAGGAAGTCTTAACGTCCATGAACCCTCGTTCACGGGTTCAAACAAGGCAACGTAGCATACATAAGAAATAACATTGACACATCGGTGATCCAAGGTGCAAGCGTCCATTTTCTCCAAATGGGAGAGGGCAGCTGGGAAGTCTCTAGTCCAGGAATCCAACGCTCCGGACATAGAGTCAATACATGTTAATGTGGCATACCTAAGTAACACATTAAGATACGGCGATCAAAGGGGTAAGCTCCCAACTTTACCTTACATCATGGGGACAGGCCCTGCCCTGCACCCCGGGGAAAGTCTCTATGACACAATGCAACCAAAACACAAACAACACTGCTCACGGAACCCCCTACAAGTAAATACATGGTAATGTGGTATGCATAAGAACACATCAAAACATTGAAGATCGGAGAGGGGAAACGGCCCAATTATCCCCCTACATGGGAGAAGGCCGCTGAGGAGGGGTCTCTATGACCATGAACCTCAACCATGGGCATAAGTCAATATATGGCAACGTGGAAAAACATTGCGTAAACATAAAACATTGACGATCATAGGGAGTCGGCAGGTTGCAACTAGTCATTCCCAACTAACGTAACAGCAAGAGAAAAGAGAACGTACAGTGCAAAATAGTACAGCTCACACCCAAAAGGCAACGTAAGCCGATAATCATGCGTGAAACCCATCCACGAAAACAGTGGAAACTATGGGAGTTTAAAGTATACAGTAAGTAATACGGACTCGCACGCAACGCCAACGACCGACATCATGCATGAAAATCCACAATAAATACATGATGAAGGTACTTACTCCGAGTTCCCATCCCCCTCCTCTCACTTGATTTACATAACTCCAATCCTAGCGCTGCGCGCGGGGACACCCCCAACCAAGGAACGGGAAGGAGGGAAGGAATCAGGAAGAAGGAAGGGAGGGAAGTGGGGCGGGCAGGCAGGCAGGGAAAGCCATCCAGCTGACAACAAGTCCCAGCACGGCTGTACATAACCCCAATAGGGCCGAATTCACACGCACGTGGACGTTCGGCAGTAGGGAACGAGTAGTACACAGAGTTAAGCTGAATATCTGAAATAGATTGGGTGTTATTTAGGTGTGCTGTATTGCTCCAATTTCAGCCAGGGCAATGAGAAAAACGACCACGGAAAAAATCCAATGTGGAGGGAATGCGATATCAAACTCCATATTGAGCACTAGTAGCAGGGTGCTGTACACCACCCCACCCCCCACCCCCTCCCGTGTTACCAAAGGGAATTACCTGACTTAATCACAGGGAAATATTTGAGTGTTTCACTGCGGGGGGTCCATTATCTTCAACGTTTTGTGGGACAACTTTCTTGAGCATGTGATCTCATCCTGATGGGAAATCTTTAATGACCAGATTCAGCCATTCCTCTCACCATGTTGGAACGATATACAACAAACATGCTAATGGTTGTGAACATGAAAATTGGCAACACAAAACATTATATTCCACCTGGTTTGGGATTCAATTGGGATTATCAATAATATCCCATTAAAGAAATTTTTTTCTTGGTTTCCATGAATGAAGGACAAAGTCCTGTCCCCTGGGTAATCACCATCACCACCAGATGAGTGCACATCTTGTGGGCTACACACACCTGGCCTGCAGACTGAATTTCCTAAACATTGATGGGGCAATGTTAGGTTTAGGTTTGTTGCTGAAACTGAAGTCTATGTATATCAATTGAAAACAAGCCATATTTGTCTATGTTTGGTAGAGATATTAATAGATTTATACTGAAAGTGGGCCAAATAATAAGACAATTCCTTCCACGAAAGCTAAAGTCAGCCAATTATGTGGTTTATCAGCCAACCTCATGACGCATCCGCCAAGTCATTTGGTTTGCCTGAACCAATCCTCTAGTGTTACACCTCTTAAACATGAAGTGGCGAATGACGTCCAACCATAACTCAGTTCATTGACCGGAAATAGGTAAGATGATAAATGATGAGTGTGCAATGGTGGAGGATAACCTGGAGTGGGTTATTGGGTGGGCAAAAGAATCTTAGAATCCAATCAAAATCATCAGTGTACTTGTATTGGATCAACTTCACCCTTGTCGCTCGTTCGGTAGTCATCATGGTGATGTCAGCTATGAGAAAGATTAATGGTTGGAGAGTAAACAAAACTTGCCATTCCCCTAAGTCCCATATAAGCGGAGGCATACTTTGTTAGTGAGGCCCATGTTTACTTGCACCTGAAGTTGCTTTTTGCACCAAATGAACCAAAGACAAATTCAAAAGTATGTGTGATATGTTCGGATCATGAAGTCAAGAGCAGTTTCAAAACAATTGCCTATTGGTGCCCCTTGTAACAAAATTTTGACTTGATCTTCATAAGGCCAGCCAGCGTTTAGAAGTCAATAGACATTGGCACATTAGTTTGGTCAAACAGCCATGGAAATAACCAATCGAAAGAGAAAACAAGGCGTGGTGATCTGCCCAAGTGTTCGCCTGCTGGTGCAATCAGTGGTTTTCCCATTAGAATGAAGCAATTGACTTGCTAACTATACATGGTCGGTTGAGATGTAGTTTTAACAACTTGAGAGAGAATTCCCACCCAGTGGAAATGCAAATCGTAAAATTTGTTTAAAAACTGGTCCACCTAATTAGCATATTTTATGCTGCAATTGGCAGTCATGGAACATGCCAACTTGATTATATGTCAAAGTCAAACCACATCATTATAGCTGATGGTCATGGGGAATTTGCTAAGAGGTAAACAATAAATCTAGGAATAGGAAATTACTCTTAATTATGGTGATTGGGTGCCTAAATTCTGATTAGATCAACCGACACCTAACTTTTTGTGCCAGTAATGTTGCTCAATAGCTAAGCTGAAACCATACTACACAACATCCCATTTTTCATGTGGCTGCTTCCTGGTTCTTGCTAATGACATGGCAGTGAATGTACGTATCTGTCTGGGAATGGATTCACAATAAAGGCTGGCAGGCGGCTATGAAACAGTCACAGGGAGAATGAATCTTTTGCTTCAGAGGTCTGAGCAAAGTGGTCGGGATCTGGGATTCAATGATGGTCTGTTGGTGGAAACGTAACATGGTGGGCCTGGGAACAGGTTACACCCCCGCCTTGATATCATCGGAACACTCTTGAGAAGGAGAGGTGAGTTATCCAGATCAAAATAACCAGGATTCCTAGATGAGGCGTGAATGCTTCCTGAATGTTGTTGAAAAGCTGTAATCAGCAAGTAAGATAAAGAAGCCTACTGGGCAGAGAAAGTGAATTATGGGTGAAATTGCGTTACACACTGATAGCTACTTAACCAGTAGTCTTTTTGTGTATGGTACAGAGATCATACTGATAATAA